>CM035806.1:62399638-62584674 GCA_020466095.1 Chlorops oryzae
TTACAGTTATGAGCTGCTATCTCACTCCCAGTGATTGTGTTGAAAATTTTGAACAGAAACTCAATGCAATCGAGGATCAAGCGCTCCAGCTGAACTCCAAGCTGATCATAGCTGGAGACTTTAATTCAAAAGCGATAGAATGGGGCTCGCAAACTACGAACTCCAGAGGAAGACGAGTTCTGGACATGGCCGCAAGACTAGGACTCGTTATTGCAAACACGGGGAGTGTTCCGACGTTCCAAAGAACAGGATGCGAAGGCACAATCCCTGACATAACACTGGTGTCAGAGAGAATAGCAAGAAGAATAATGAACTGGAAAGTACTGGACGACTTTACGGGAAGTGACCACCAGTACATCGGTTTTGAGGTAGACATGGGTGACAGACCAAACCAAACCCAACCGAAAAGAACCACATGCATTTGGGCGGTGAAGAAACTTAACCCAGCTGCATTCCTAAACGTGCTAGACGAGAACATGGACGAATCACAGGCCCTTGCCGGAGCAGGAAACGTCGTGAAACACACCGTTCGCGCCATATCACGAGCATGCAATGCAGCAATGCCGAAAATTGCAGGAAGTAGAAAGAGGAAAGCTGCTTATTGGTGGAACGAAGAGATCGCAGAACTGCGGAGCAAGTGCCTCCAGGCGCGGAGAAAACTGACTCGAGCAAGAAGTCGAGGCCATGCTGTGACCGAGCGTGATAACCTGAAAGCTGCCAGAAGAGCTCTGAACTTCGCTATTGAGAGCAGCAAAAGAAGAAAATGGAAAGAGCTGTGCAATGACCTAAATACTGATCCCTGGGGACTAGGCTACAAGGTCGTAATGAGGAAGCTCGGGGCCTTGGGGCCAGCTCCTGAGATTGAAGCGAATTACATGGAAGAGATCGTGAACTCACTCTTCCCCGACCACGTAAGACGGATCGACCCCCAAACGACTGACGTCGGGGCTCCCCCACTGTTTACCGAGAACGAGCTCAGGATAGCAGCAGCGTCCTTAAAAAACAACAAGGCACCTGGACCCGACGGTATCCCATCAGAGGTACTAAAATTGATTGCAGACGCTCGCCCACACCTATTGCTTGATATGTACAACTCTTGCTTGACGGAAGGGCTTTTTCCAGAGGTATGGAAGAGACAGCAGCTAACGCTTATAGAAAAAGGGAAAGGTAATTTAAACAGCCCGAGTGCTTACCGACCGCTATGTATGCTCGACACAGCAGGAAAGCTGCTGGAACGCTTGATAAAGCCACGACTTTCAGAGGCCATTGCTAGCGCTGGCGGGCTCTCAGCCAGACAACATGGGTTTCGGCCAGGAAGGTCAACGGTGGGAGCCATAGAGGACGTAGTAACATCGTTTGAGCGCGAACAGAGAAGAAACTCCTTTTCGAGACGACTAGTGCTAATAGCAGCCTTGGATGTTAAAAATGCCTTTAATAGTCTGCGGTGGATCGACGCTATAACAGCTCTAGAGAGGAGATTCAGAGTCCCCACATACCTCATGAGAATGATCCGCAGCTACCTAAGTGATCGCAAATTGCTCTACAATACAAGCGACGGTCTGAAGACGAAGCCCATTACTTCCGGGGCGGCGCAGGGTTCAATTCTAGGCCCTGACCTCTGGAACGTTAGCTACAACGAAATCTTCGAGATTGAGATGCCAGAGGGCTCGCATCTTGTCGGCTACGCCGATGACGTTGCTGCAGTCATCACGGCGCGAAACACAAACGAAGCACAGCTGAGGCTAAACCAAGTAATGATCCGCACCATGGATTGGCTCAGATCACACGGCCTTGCACTGGCAGGCGAAAAAACGGAGCTCATCCTCCTCACCCGACGCCGTATACCACGAGAAATGGAGATGACAGTCTGTAACACGACTGTCAAAACGAAAAAAGAAGTCCGATACCTCGGGATTTGGCTCGATCCTAAAATGACATTCTGGCGGCAGATAAACTATGCGGTTGAAAAAGCTTCGAAAGCCTCAGCGTCGCTAAGCAAGCTAATGGCAAATATCGGAGGCCCAACAGAAGGGAAACGAAGAATCTTGATGGGAGTAGTAAACGCTGTACTTCTTTATGGCGCTGAAGTATGGGCAGATGAAATGAAAGTGAAGCAAAAATGCCTAGCGCTTGCAAAAGTGCAGACAACAGCAGCTCTCAGGGTAGCTTCAGCATACCGCACCGTCTCCAGAGCAGCTATACTTGTCATAAGCAGCTCAAAACCAATAGACCTCATGGCCATGGAACGTAGGCAGGCGTACTTAGCACGCCAAGCAGAAGGCGAAGGTGTGAGGATGAATCCCAACGATTTAACGATGCGACTCTGGCAGACCCGTTGGGAAAACGAAACAAGCGGCAGATGGACAGCTCAACTAATACCTGATTTGCGGAAATGGTCTGAAAGGGGACATGGGGAGGTAAACTTTTACTTCACCCAATTTCTCTCTGGACACGGCTATTTTTGTAAATACCTTTCGCAAATGGGAATTAGAGAACACCAATCGTGTATATACGGGGATTCTGAAGTAGACGATGCAAACCACACATTCTTTGAATGTTCCCAGTGGGCAGCGGCTAGAGCGAGCCTAGAAAGCACGCTGCGCGGCACCTGGACCCCGGAGAATGCAGTCCGACTAGCCCTGGAAAGCGCAGAAAAGTGGTCAGCAGTAGACAGATACATCAAGACGGTACTACAAACCAAAAAGAGGCGCCTGGACACAGGCACAACAGCGGCGCAATAAGTTATAATAATAACTTTCAGACAGGATGTGTGTGGCCCGAAGTAATATCGTATGATAGTTCCGGGCCATGCAATTTATCATCATCCTGGAAAAGGGGAAGGTTTTAGCAGGTCAGCGACTCTGACATTGTGTCAGTTTCGCGAACCCTGCACTACTCATTGTGGAGATGTCCCTATGAGTGTGTGAAGACATTTCCTTACCCCAGCCTCGAAAAAAAAAAAAAAAAAAAAAAAAAAAACTATCTGCAGGTTAACACTTTGTTAAATTCTTTTGCTAAAAGATAATTTAAATTTTTGTAGTTTATCGGTAACGGGTGTGACAGTCTAAGGTTAACTTTCCAAACGTCTGTAAAAATTTCAACATATAACCTAAAGCATTCTACTTTTTCTGCAAACCAGATAAAATTACATACTTTTAGCTGATATCTATTTGTGCTGCCACATATTCAAAAACAGCTTGTAGCGAAAGCTCAAAAAAGGGGTAATTTTTTTTGTTTGCGATATGTTTAAATAGCACTATTTCAAAATTAATTTGTATACAAACCATATATATTTTTTAATATTACTCTACATGAAAAAAATGATGCATGTATATATGTTTTAATAAGAAGAACAAAAATGTGTTAAAGTGTGATTTTTTTTGCGGTTGCACAGGGTACGTTTTCGTGGAAATGCCCAGATAGCAACACATGTATAGTTTTAAGGTTTATGACCTATATATTTTTTTTGTCTTTTGAATAGATGCAAGAATCGAGCGTGGGTTGGAAGGGGAACATTTGGCCCACGATAGCAAATCTTTTTTCCAGTTTGCTAAAAATCGCCAAAAGCAGAGAGCTGAGGATAACCCGAAAAGGTTAAATGAAGAAATTTAAAAACTAAATGGAAAAACAAAATATATTTGTATATATGGGTCATTCTTTTACAAACCGTACGGATTTAATAAAAAAAAAATTACCGATGTCTTCAAATTGGATGAAAAATTGCATACTATACAATTGAACAGATTTAATTAACATGTCATTCAAGATTTCGCTCTAAAAAATTTTTTTTCGAAAATATCCACACATGAATGTTCGATGATCTCGTTGATTTTCGAAAATCCTCTCTCACTTGAAGTGCATTATCTCGACTTGTATTAATCGGATCAATGTCGGGTTTTTTTTATTTTGTACTTTGTTACAATAGCTTTTAAAATATAATAAAAAAAATTTTTTTTTCTTAAACAAATTATATTAATAACAATTATATTTTTTAAACCGTTAAAACATGCCTTAGCCCCAGGTAAAATCCATTCAAAAAAATATCAGCTTATTCTCCATTCTTTTAAGCGGAAAATATATTTTTCCCAAGATGGAGTCTTTCTTAGATTGGCAGATATTAAATATTTACGAGCGCAAGTCGAGTTAAGTCAATGTCGCAACGTGTTAAACAATTGCAATCGAGCACGCTGCTGTATGAAGTTAGTGGGCGTAGAGCGTACGTTTGTCATTTATTCGTTCAAACTGTTTTTAAGTGAAGTTAAAAAAAGAGTTCAGAACAATTTCATAAGAATTTTAACCCCCAATTTGTTGACAAAGTTTTTAATTTATAACTCGTTTTAATGCAATTTAAATCAAAACTCCTATGTTTTTCTTGTATTTATTTTTATATTCTCTCTCAACAAATTTGGCGTAAATTTATTAAATTATAATAGAGCACATAAAATAAAAAAATATACATTTTGTTGATGTATTCGACGTAAAAATTTTATTGTAAGACCTTAACTATGATTGAAATTCGCAAAGGTTAAATAAATTGCAATCAAGCAGGCTGTGTGAACCACAAAGATTTTCATTCTGACGTTAGTTAATACCTTTGTCATTTATTCGTTCAAACTGTTTAAGTGAAGTTAAAAAAAACGTGTAGTTGTAAAGGAATGCCGAAATCAAAAAAATCAGCAAATAATTGGAAAATTCGAAAATATCGATGTTTTAATATATTTGCTTTGATTCGTCATCGAAAGGAAAAAAAATCTTAGACGCGTTTCCAAACAACAGTTAGACGTTCTTAATGTAGCAGTGACGGATGAGTCCATAGTTCAAAAAATTTGCAATACTTGTCGTTTGAAAGTGTCTTCATTACACACGAATCGGGAAAAAACGGTAAATTTCAGTCTTTATAACAGTTTTCCCCTAACTCGAACTTCCATAACTTGAAAATTGTTATGAGTTCAATAAGAATATTAGCACTTGTGCTCTCCAAATCTAGCCACACACGTGGAGCCGCTAGCTAGTTTTTTTTTTTTTTTCTTTTTTCTTCGAAATGCAGACGGCGAGCGGTTTATTTAGAAATGTTTTGAAAATTTTCAAAATCAACGAACGGCTCGCAAACTAGCGTACACACGCGCAATATTTCAACAAGCAAAAAACCAGCGAACATGCTCGGCGTGTGTGGCGAGCTGAAGTCCAAGTTTTTGAAAATATTTGATTATTCTTTTGTTAATTTAAGGACGAGGAAAATGATGATTTTGATTCTGACGCACTAGAAATTGATGACGTTAACATGGAACGTTTGCCTGGAAGTCCCGATGTATCGTTTGAGAAAAACAGAGAGGTACTATCTGCAGCAATCGATAATATTAACCAGTGCTTGCAGTTACTCGAAATTTCGCCCATTCAACAAAGAAAAATTTCTCAACTGCGTTATTCTAATGAGAAATTGAAAGATGTTTCCGAAGCATTGGCTACAAAAGTTTTTCAACTTTCCACTAGCAGTAATGATCATAGCGTTGAGGAAAATGATGAAAGCAATTTATTGCAAATTTTAAAAGAAGAATTTAACGCGACCACAGAACGTTCCAAAAAAATGAAAATTTTAACTCTTTTCAAGGACTGGCCTTTACGCAAAATCAAAAGTCATTTTCCCCTTGCTACTTCCCATATGGGCAATTCCATTTGTTGGTACGTTACACTTTTTTTAATTTTGGGCACATAACTTCTTAAGTTTTTTAAACACGATGTCGAGCTTTTCCAGTAAATAAAGATAGGCATGAGTTCTAGAAAATACAATATTTAATTTTGGAAAAAGTCCATGGGGCATCCTGGTAATGCTGATTAAAATGCGTTGGTACGTTACAAATTTTTCTAGCTGTTTTGAGAGAGCGGCAGATATTGTGAAAACTCTGCTCTCCTACTGAATGTAGTTTTACAAAATTTTTATGAATTATGTAAAAAAGGTTACTTTCGATGCTTTGCATTAAAAAACCCAAGAAATATGTGTTGATAAATTTTAAAAAATATTATACGCCTGTTGGTACGTTACGTTGGTATGTTACATAAAAATTTTTGAAATCGAACTGTCATAGAGATATCAAAGTAAAAAAAAATTTTACAAAAGATTTGACCTAAATCTATAAAATTAACCTTCTGAATAGTATAGAAGCTTTTTATGCCCGGCAGACTTTGTGTGCCGGGAATACTATCTTTTTGCAACTGTTTGAAACACCCAGGTGTTTCATCAAATGAGGGTACCTCCTGCTCATCAAGTAAAAAAATTAGGCGTGATCGTTTATGCTTTAAAACTGTGTATGTCCAAAACAGGGTTGGATTGACGGTGGCTATATCGGGTTTGCACCCCCCTTTGGGAAATTTTGATAGTTTGGATGGTTTGTGCATATCAAAGACGTCTATCCAACAAATATAAAAAATCAGGTGTGTGATTGGATTCCCGGGAATTCATTTCCCCGGGAAATTGAAATAAATACTCGGGAATTTAAATATGTTCGAAATTTTTTAATTCGAAAATTTTATCGTATAGCCGCTCTTTTGTTTTTGACAATGTCATTTCTTTCAAAATTTCCATACATTCTTCAAAATATTGGAGGAACGAAATTCCCTTTCCCCAAAATTTGGGGAAAGGGAATCCAATCACATGCCCGAATAAAAAATTTACAAACTAATTTTCAAGTTACATAGATCTTAGCACATTTGAAACTGCGACCGGTACCTTGTCAGGCTAACAATCATGAAAGCGTTGGTACGTTACAGCTTTTAAATGCTATTTAAAATTAAAAATAATCCACAAATATAATTTTTTTAACGGTATTCTTTGAACAATTTCGAATACTTAGAGGAAAAAATAAAGAGCATTTATTTCATCGACATGCTTTACTTTGACACTAACTTTGTTGCATTTAGCGTTGGTATGTTACACAAACTTTGCGGCCAAATGCAACACTGTCTGAGTCGCTTAAAATTATACTTTTCGTACTTTTGCCAGCTTAATCTAAATCTCTTGATTGTTAACCATAATTGGGCTTAGTTATATATCGAAAAATATATACATGTTTCATTTGCTGACCTTGGGAAAATTTTCGACGTTTGACATTTTTCGTCGAATAATTTAAGCTTTTCACAAAACACGCGTGTCCACTTGCGAAAAAAGGATGCACAATATGAATTTAACAGCAACGTATAGATTACATATCTGTTCAACTATTATTGATTTTTTTTTCCAACTTTAATCGAAAAAAATTTTTTTTTCTTCTCATCGATTTCTGTGGAATTGCCCATATGATAACGACTGCAAAAAAAATAGCTGAAGAAAAGGGAATTTTGTCGGATGCAACTCCAAAGAGCCACCCTTCTTTAGAAAGAGAAGTAGTACAATTGATAATTCATTTTTACGAACTGGATGAGAATAGTCGTGTAATGCCCGGTAAAAAGGATTTTGTTTCTGTCAAGATTGATGACAAACGGGTTCAAATGCAGAAAAGGTTACTGCTGATAAATTTGAGGGAACTTTATCAGTTGTTCAAGGAAACTTACCCTGAAGCTAAGTGTAGCTTTTCAAAATTTGCGTCCTTAAGACCACAATATTGCGTACTCGCGGGTGCAAGTGGCACACATTCAGTATGTGTTTGTACGATTCACGAAAATGTGAAATTAATGATTGAAGGATGTAATATGAAGAACCTTACGGCCGACAATCTCAATCCATTGAAAAATTATCACGACTGCTTGAAAAATATTATTTGCATTGAACCCACTAATAGTTGTTATTTCGGAGAGTGCTCCAAGTGTCCAGGTGCCGAGCATCTGATGGATATACTACAACAAACCTTTGAAGATAATTGCATTGACGAACTTAAATACAAACAGTGGACTAACGTTGACCGAACAACATTGCAAATTATATCATCTCCAGTTGATGAATATTTGCAACAATTGAAGACTGGTTTAAAAAAATTACTACTGCACTCATTCTTGGTTCGAAAACAAAATGAATTCATGAAGCATAAAAAGGAAGAACTAACAGAGAACGAGTGTATTGTAGTATGTGATTTTTCCGAAAATTACGCTTTTGTAATTCAAAACGCCGCGCAAGGCTTTCATTGGAATAATGATCAGGCTACAGTGCACCCATTTGCAATATATTACAGACACAATGATGGAAATATTCAAGTGAAAAGTCTCGTCATGATATCGGAATGTTTGCACCACGACACTGTCGCTGATTACGCTTGTACTAGTTTGTACTAGCGGAGACTTTTAATAAAAATTCGAATCTTCAACAAAATCGAAAATGCAACCTTCTAGTTGAAGTGAACTTATGAGACTGATTTATTTGACTCCTTTTTAGTACAGCTTAGCTTAATGCTTAAGAGCGTTAGTAATTTTTACAACGGAAAAACAAGAATAGAAAAAAAAAGGCAAAAAATCACGCATGGAGCGAATGGCCTGCAAACAAAAGGTATTGCAGGTAAATTATGGTACGATCTGTTACAGTCCGTTATAACAAAAATAAATGATGCACAGTGGGACTAGTGTGCTTAATTTTACAGTGGGCTGGTGTTAACAAGGAAGCGTAATGCTTCTCCATATTCCCCACCTTGAAAGATTCTCCTTTCAAAAATATAATCATACATTTTAATATGACAAATGAGTCTTTTACAAACAATCAAACGTTAATTTTAAAGTAAATTACATCGGGATTTAATGAATTGGCAGTGGGCAAATTTTATGTATATTACGTTTAATAATGCCTGACTGTGTCTTAATAGTAACTACTCTGACTAATTGATCTTTTCCTGGTGTAACTGCTTGAATGCGTCCCAATACCCATTTCTGACATGGTATGTTGTCCTCAGAGATTAAGACCAATGTTCCAACTTGAATATTTGGGTTCTGCTTGTACCACTTATTACGAGTTTGGAGCGATAGTATGTACTCGCGAGACTATCGACGCCAGAAAATTTCCTTTATATGCTCAATCCGTTTCCAGCGATTAACTGGTGGAATGTTTAGCTAACTTTCAGGAATCTGCTCAGGAATGCAATTGATCGGTCGACCAATTAAAAAGTGACCCGGAGTTAATGCCTGGAACTCACTAGGATCTGATGACATCGCGCACAAGGGTCGGGAATTCATTATTGCCTCAATTTCAGCTGTGACCGTTGACAATTCTTCAAACGTTAACGAATTTCCATTTGTATGGCGTATTAGCATCGATTTGGCGATTTTAATAGAACTTTCCCATAATCCACCCATGTGCGGTGAATTAGGCGGAATAAAATGAAAGTTGATGCCACGAGACGTGCAATTATCTTGAATGTTATTCATGGAGTCCTTTGAGTAGACTTGACTCATCATCTGGCGCAATTCCCTATTAGCGCCATGAAAATTTGTACCGTTGTCGCAGTATATATCGGCGCTAAGCCCACGTCGGGCGACGAAACGTTTGAGTGCTTGAAGGAAAGCCTGTGATGACAAATCTGATACCACCTCTAAGTGGCACGCTTTTGTTAAAAAACAAACAAACAGAGCTATATAAGCTTTAACGGGTCGTTTGCCGCGAAGTTTAAAATGTATATGAATGGGCCCAGCGAAGTCAACGCCAACTTTTTCAAACGCGTTCGTCCTTCCGATTACCCTTTCTTTAGGCAAATCTCCCATTAGTTGCTCAGCAAATTTTGGTCGATACTTGAAACATATCATACATTTTCTGACAATTTTTTGAGTGATAGTATGCCCCTTAAGAATCCAAAATCGCTGTCTGACAAATGCTAGCAAGGCTAGTGGTCCTGCGTGTAAATTTATTTTATGCAAATACGATACTAAACTTTCAGTGAAAGCATGGTAAGTGGGAAGAATCGCAGGGTGTTGAGTGGTGAATTCTAAGTCTGACTTGGATAAACGACCTCCCACCCGCAAAATTGGAATCTCTCTAGTGGTGTCCATGAACGGATTCAATCTTTGCAGTTTTGACGATTTTATTTTGTTGTCATTGTTAATAGACCGAATTTCATTAGCGAAACTTGTATTTTGAACGTTATGGATAATATATTTCAATCCCATTCTTAATTCACGTACCGTTAAACGGGAGGCATATGGTGACCTGGGCTGTTGCAATCGCTTTAATTTGACATTGTTTACCCAGCGATATATAAAGGCAAAAATCCTATTCAGCTTCAAATAATTAGTCACAAATTTGCATTCTGAAATAATGTCAGCTGCGATGCCTGTATTTGTTATAAGTGTTACATGGTTTTTACGCTCCTTAACCGTTAACTGAGCAATTTCTTCTGCATTGATTTTTTGAGCGGGCCATTCTAACTTCATTGAGGCCAGGAATGGTGGTCCTTTAAACCACAACTCACTACTCAATAGGCTCGAAGGCCAACAACCCCGCGATACTATATCAGCAGGATTACGTTTGGAATCAATCTTTCTCCATTCAGAATATTTTGTTAACTCCTGAATAAAGGTAACTCTGTTAGCTTCAAACACAGGCCACCGTGAGGGGTGAGACGCTAACCAATGCAGCACAATGGTTGAATCCGTCCAGTAGAAAAAACTGTCAATGCGTATCGGTAAAAATTTGATTTACTAATTTTACAAGCAATACCGCACCTTGCAATTCAAGCTTTGGCAACGAAAGACATTTAAGTGGAGCAATTCGGGATTTTGCCGACAGCAAATTTATAGAGACATTTCCGTTACTATCAATAGCTCGTAGATATACTGCACCACCAAAAGCGCGTGTGGATGCGTCACAAAATCCATGAAGCTCAACTTGTGCTGCCGAGAAAAGCTTTGCGACGTAGCGCGGACATTTAAACTCTGATATTAAAACTAATTCTTCTCTATATTTTTGCCACTTTATGTGCAGCTCTTGCGGAACAGATTCATCCCAGTCTAGTTTGAGTCGCCACAGATCCTGCATAAATAATTTACCAAAAACTACAATGGGATTTAGAATTCCTAACGGGTCAAACAACTGAGCTAATTCAGAAAGCACAATGCGCTTAGTAATTTTTTCGGTAAATTTTTTAGCGTGTACAAATCCGAGAGAATCATTCACAGAGTACCATACGACTCGTAATGTCTTCGCGCAGTCAGTTGACTTTATGCATAGCGGATCTGCATCGGAATGCTCATTAAATGTTGACTCTTGGAGATTTGATCTCCATTTATGCAATTCAAATCTAGCAGAATAAAGCAATTTTGAAACCTCATCCTGCACGGCTCTAACTTCTTCTTCAGAATTTCCTCCCGCCAGCATGTCATCAACGTAAAAATTGTTTAATAAGATTTGGCTTCCTATTGGGTATTGATTCTTGCCCTCCTCAGCTAAAAATTTTAAGCAACGCACTGCCAAATATGGAGCGGAGCTCGTTCCATATGTTACAGTTTTTAGCTTTAAAATTTGAATATTTTGTTCTTGACTTTCTCGCCATAAAATGCATTGCCAATCACAATCGTCGTCTTCTAACAGAATTTGCCTATACATCTTAGATATATCGGCAGTTAATGCGAAGCGAAAGCAACGAAATTTAATCAGCAATTCAAACAGATCTGGCTGAATTTTGGGTCCTACACAAAGATTATCATTAAAGGAAAAGCCATTTTCTGACTTGCATGACGCATCAAATACGACGCGCAATTTAGTAGACTCACTCTCAGGACGCAACACTGCATGATGTGGAATGAAATATTTAACTTTACTAAGCGGCCTGTCCGATATATTTTCAAGATGATCTAACAATTGATATTCTTTCATGAATTTTACATATCCTTCTTTTAACTCACTGTCTCTCTCGAATTTTCGCTCTAATGCCTTGAAACGCTTTAATGCTGACGGATAAGATTGGCCAACGCCTTGAAAGATTGGTTTAAATGGCAAACGCACCACAAATCGCCCTGATAAGGTTCGCCTTACATTGGCAAGAAAATGATCTTCACAAAATTGCTCTTCTGGAGTAAGAAGAGCCCGTTTGACTTCCAGCTCTTCGCACTTCCAAAATTTTTCAACCAGTTCGTTTAAGTGGACTTCATCATGATCAATTTGTTCATGGCTTAAAAGAGAATTTACTTCCCTCTGGTATTCTCCAGCTACCAACCATCCAAGGAGCGACTTTTGCAACATAGGCATTCCTTCGCCCAAGGCTATTTGACCTACTGATAGAAGTTTAAAGAACACAGAAACACCCAAAAGCATTTCAATGGATTGAGCATTGTTGAAATTTGGGTCGGCTTATTCAAGATTCTTTGGCAATTTCCATTTAAATGACTCTATAGAAATATTTGGAGCATATTGAGTTATTGCTGGCATGACTATAAATTGAAGGCAAGCACTGTAATTTGTCACTCTTGAATGAATAACGGCCTTAATATTCCCGACGCTACTGGTTTTAGAATTGCCAATTCCACTAATGACTGTATTATCCTTCTCAGTTTTCAGACTTAATTTGTTAGCCAAGCCTTGGGTTACGAAATTAAGCTGGCTTCCTGCATCTAAAATGGCACGACATTTGATAAGCTTACCTTTCGAATCTTTTACGAATATAACGGCTGTTGCTAAAAAGTTAATTGAATTTGATGTTATTAGAGAATTGTAAAGCCTTTTCTCTTCTATATTTCCTTCTCTGGCACTAACTCCTGTTTCGAGCAAGCTAGTCGCATGCTCCTTTGGTACCGCGGCCGGCGAGGAATTGACTGCACCATGACTACTCTCTGCCCCTTTTTGGTAGTCCGTTCTATGCAGTAGACTGTGATGATATCCTTTGCATGCATCACAATGCGGTGAAACGCATTCCTTCGCTGGATGTGGGCCACTTAGACAAATGATGCACAAACCCTTTCGTTTAATTTCTTTATACCTTTGTTTTGGATTCATTTGTAAGACTTTTGTACACTTTATAGCTGCATGTGTTCCCTTGCATACAAAACATGAGTGCTTTTCGAAACTGGCGCTCAATGAACTTGAAGTTCCTTTTTTATTTGCGCATGGGTTGCTAACTTCCCTATTTTCCAACATCGTACAACGATTAGCTAAAAATTTCGACAGGCGTTCCCATGATGGAAGATCGTCATAAGCGATTTGGTCTTCCCATCGCTTAAGCGTTTCTGCGTCCACCTTCAAGTAGATCAAGTAATAAAGAAAAACGTTGGTAATCTCTTCTGAGCTACCTAATGACCTGAGCGCTCTCACATGAGAATCAACTTTGTCGACCAGTTCCCTTATGGTTGCTGCATTTTGTTTATTAATTTTTTGGATTTCAAAAAGCTCCTTCACATGAGACTGAAAAATTATGGATCTATTTTCAAATCGATTTTTTAAAATGTTTAACGCATGCGAATAGTTACTTGATGTTAATTCAAGTGAATCAATAGCTCTCAACGGTACTTGGCCTAACGAAGCCCGTAAATGCACAAACTTTGATAATTCATCAAGGTTGGGGTCACTATGAATCAAAGAAGAGAATGTATTGAACCAATTGGTCCATTCGGTATATTTTCCAGAAAATACTGGAATTGTAAGCTTTGGTAAATTTGCTGACCGACCAAAATTTGCTGAGCTACTGGGAGCAATCGGATTTGGATTATGGCTTGAATCTGAATTGTTTGGTTGCCTTTGATTAAGCAATGCTAGTGCACTCAAAAGCCTTGACTTTATTTCGCAATACAATTCTTCGAATAAATGGCGCTTTTCAAAATCACACTCGTCACCATTTTTTTCGAGTTCACTTTGAACGCAACCAAGCTGATCATAAATAGATTCAACCATACCAAGCCGCGTTTCCAATTCAAAGATGGAAAAACTTTCACCCTTCTTATCGATCAACCTTTTAATTCTTTCAAGCGATTGCATGAGACTATCGCGATTTGAGGTTATGTCACTTCGTCTATTTTTTGGTGCCATCACGTTATATAGACACACACGAATTGCAATGCAAAAAAAAAAAAAAGAAAAAACAACTGTTAAAGCACGTGTTCACGTGAAAGTTTTTAAAAACTCTTATGTACAAAAGGGTTATTTGACTTACAAAGTTTAAGGCTTACACTTTGAACACTCAACCGTTTCATCCATGGCCTGCCAAAGCTGCGAGTAAACTGCTTAGAGCACCGATTCTCCAAGATTTCCTTGCTTCAGAATTGCTGGTTATGATGAGGTGCACGCTGATCTCCAATGCAATTGATGATTTGTACGCTGTGATAACGTTAGACGTTGGCACCACGAGTTTCGTAGGAATACTTTCTGCTGGCGATTGCGACAATCTTATTCAGCTTCGTTTTCCCGTAAATTTCCAATTACATTCAACAGGGTTGTTGGTTGAAGCTTTAAGCGTTGTGCACACGTGCCTTGATGCAATTTGTTTCCGTGCCAAATGGAAATTTGTGCAATTGGCACCGGATTGACGTGGAGAACAGTTATTGTCCACAATTTTATTCCTTTTTTGGAATATAAAGGTTTCAAAGGTACTAGTAACCTTGCTCTGCTACCAATGATTACGCTTGTACTAGTTTGTACTAGCGGAGACTTTTAATAAAATTTCGAATCTTCAACAAAATCGAAAATGCAACCTTCTAGTTGAAGTGAACTTATGAGACTGATTTATTTGACTCCTTTTTAGTACAGCTTAGCTTAATGCTTAAGAGCGTTAGTAATTTTTACAACGGAAAAACAAGAATAGAAAAAAAAGGCAAAAAATCACGCATGGAGCGAATGGCCTGCAAACAAAAGGTATTGCAGGTAAATTATGGTACGATCTGTTACAGTCCGTTATAACAAAAATAAATGATGCACAGTGGGACTAGTGTGCTTAATTTTACAGTGGGCTGGTGTTAACAAGGAAGCGTAATGCTTCTCCAGTCGCATTCCATGTGTTCCAAAGATATTTGGTTAATTTCATAAAAAAAGAATTGACAAAAGTTGAAAAAATCATATATTTTTCTGATGGGGCGGCAGCGCAATATAAAAACAAAAAAAATTTCGTCAATCTCACTCATCACAAAAAGGATTTCGGTATAGCAGCAGAGTGGCACTTTTTTCCAACATCTCATGGAAAAGGCGCATGCGATGGATTGGGTGGTACGTTAAAGAGGTTGGCTGCAAGGGCCAGCCTACAAAGAACATCCAATCCGATTCAAACACCGAAACAACTATTTGAATGGGCAACTGAGTCTCTCCCTAACATCTCATCGAGATATGCGACGAATAAAGAATATCTTGAGGAAGAACAGAAATTAGACGCGAGATTCAAAAAGGCTTTAACTGTGAAAGGGACGTTAAATTTTCATTGCATCATATCTGTTACATAAAAAACAGTACGAGCTAAGAAGTTTTCTTTCCAAGAAGATAATGATTCAATCATAGCAAAGGTCTTACAATAAAATTTTTACGTCGAATACATCAACAAAATGTATATTTTTTTATTTTATGTGCTCTATTATAATTTAATAAATTTACGCCAAATTTGTTGAGAGAGAATATAAAAATAAATACAAGAAAAACATAGGAGTTTTGATTTAAATTGCATTAAAACGAGTTATAAATTAAAAACTTTGTCAACAAATTGGGGGTTAAAATTCTTATGAAATTGTTCTGAACTCTTTTTTTAACTTCACTTAAAAACAGTTTGAACGAATAAATGACAAACGTACGCTCTACGCTCACTAACTTCATACAGCAGCGTGCTCGATTGCAATTGTTTAACACGTTGCGACATTGACTTAACTCGACTTGCGCTCGTAAATATTTAATATCTGCCAATCTAAGAAAGACTCCATCTTGGGAAAAATATATTTTCCGCTTAAAAGAATGGAGAATAAGCTGATATTTTTTTGAATGGATTTTACCTGGGGCTAAGGCATGTTTTAACGGTTTAAAAAATATAATTGTTATTAATATAATTTGTTTAAGAAAAAAAAAATTTTTTTTATTATATTTTAAAAGCTATTGTAACAAAGTACAAAATAAAAAAAACCCGACATTGATCCGATTAATACAAGTCGAGATAATGCACTTCAAGTGAGAGAGGATTTTCGAAAATCAACGAGATCATCGAACATTCATGTGGGGATATTTTTGAGAACAAAAATTTTTGGAAAAAATCCTGAAATACGTATGGAGTTATTTGATGCATAGAAGCTGTAAAAAAAATTTCAGGCGATTTAAAAATGTCATGTTTGTTAAGTGTTCGATTTGTAAAAGAATGACCCATATTCCTTATTTTAAAAATTAAAAACTTTAAAAACTATTCGTTGTAGCTATCTTTTAATTTTCTTCCGGAAGTAGGGGGGATATGTTCGTTCTGGGTGTGGAACTTTTTTTGTATCGAAAATCGGAAATAGACGCACATTTAAGTCCTAGAAAATTTTGGTTGGTTTGTATGAGATGACACACATTTAGGCCTTAGGAAATTTAGGAAGTTTGTAGGAGATGACACACATTTAGGTCTTTGGAAATTTTTGGAGGTTTATATGAGAAGGTTCGCACTGAGCCTCATTGAAGAGGTGAGGGGGTGAGAAAGTGTGCGGTAGGAGAGCATATATAGTTCAATATGTAAACATTGGGCTAGAGCTGGAGTTGACTTATCGCTACTGAAGTCATTGAGATGAAGATAAGGCATGATTTTGTAGCCAGAACAAGTTGAAGCTTGCCTCATTGGATGTTTATTCAAAAATTTTTCAAGTTGAAGTTCAGTTCAATCAGGGGGATATGAGAAACTGTGTGGAAGTTTGAAGAAAAGTGTAAAGGTATAAAAATAAAATTTGTTCTATTGACGCTATCAGTCTTATAGTGCATTTCCATATGGTGTTTAACTCGCGTTTAGGCGTTTAGGGCCCTAAACGAGGTGTTTAACTCGTGTTTTGCCATACAAAAGTTGAACGCGATAACAAAGTGTTTATCTCTTTAACACCTCATAAACACTGTCATCGATAGGAAAAAATCGATTTTTCGTATCGGAATTTCATGCATATCTAACTTTCAAAAGAAAATCAAAACAAAAAACGAAAATGGAAGGTAAAGACGAAATACTTTGCGTTGAATATTTACCTAATTTTTCGCAAATTATTTTTCCAGATATCAATAGCGACTGTCAAAATGCGAAAAAGAGGTAAATATATGGTTGAAATAATAGAAATAACTGAACTAATGCATGAGTTTTCTTTATTTCGTTAGACAAAAGAAAAAGAGAACGGAGTGGAACCGAAGTTCGGAAAGCTTGCTTTTGGAGTTGTGGGAGGAGAGGATCTCTCAACTCCGGGGAAACCGCAAAAACTCCCACGATCTTGCAGAAATGGGAGACGAGCTCTGCGAAAGGGGTGTCATTGTTTCGAAGGAAGAAGTGAAGAGTAAAATGCACAATTTGACTTCGAAATATCGGTAGTTATGAGTTGTGCAATGCTTAAAACATATTGTAATGAAATTTAATTACAGTGCTGAAAAGAACATTGTGGGTCCATCTGGCGGATCTCCATCAGAGTGGTGCCATTTTGAAAAACTGAAAAACATCCTTAACCCTATAAAGCATTAAACTTCAAATCTTTGGTGGAGGAAAGCATTGGTATGTATTTGTATTTGTTTTGTTTTGTTTTTTGTATGTTTTATTATTTTTCTTATTTCTCATATATCAACTATATAGAGTCACACGATATGTCGTCAATGTCATACCGGGCTACCTCATCCACTCCGACACCATTCTCAGAGGACAGCATCTGCGTACCTGCAATAAAGAGAAAAAAAGTAACATTTCAGGAAACTGTTCTGTTAAAAATTGATAAAATGAACGAGCAGATAGAAAAGGAAGGTGCAAGCATGATGGAGTTGCAAAATCAGCTTATAGAGGTGGAAAGAGAGCGCAATAAAATTTTGAAAGATTTTTTTGATGCATGCCAACATAAATAAAGTACTTACTTAAAAATGTGGAGATCGCACTTCTTATTTCCTCTGCATTAACGTTGTGGTCACTAAAAGTGTGAATGGATTGCGGTTGTTGCAGAGCAGATGCAACTTCGGTCTCATTTTGGTCATTTGCCCATGTTTGATTGATGTAGTCACTTCGTTCGTTGAGGAAGTTGTGAAGAACGCAGCAGCATTTGATAACTGCGTTGGCATTTTTGAGATTGTTGTCAATGCCTTTACCGATTCGTCGGAATCGAGCTTTTAACTGGCCAAACGCATTCTCTACCACTCTACGAACTTTTGAAAGATGGTAGTTGAAGACTTTTTCCTTTTCAATTGCTGCGACATCAAAGGGATATGGCTTCATTACAAGATCGGAGAAACGGAAAGCCGAATCGCCAAACACCACCACAGGAACGTGTACCCCACTTATTTCTTTGGATCTCTCCTTCAATATTGAGCTGTCGTATAGAGCCTTCTTCAGCAACGACTTTTCAAAAATTTGGGAGTCATTGCAACGCCCCGGAGCCCCGACATTCACGTACATGAAGCGATATCTGCAGAAAAAGATTGCAATGATTACAACATATTTAAATTTCATTCACACATTTTACCTGTAATCAACCAAAGCAAAAAGAATGGTGGAGTCCAACCCTTATAATTATGGTAATCTGTTGCATCTTCTGCTGCAGGCTTCACTTCAATGTGGCAACCATCTGCACAAAAAATTTACTTAAATGTATATTGAACATTAAATATGATTGTATCTCATACCTATCGCTCCGAGACATTGGGGAAATCCCATGCGTTCAAACCCCTTCACGCATTCTTCCACTTTTTCTGCCGTTAGAAACTGGCTTGGTATATATTTAGGTACTAAGGTCTTCCACACCTCTGTGCAGAAATCCTTCAAAATTTTGCATACCATTGTTTTAGATACACCAAACAGTCTGCCAACCGTTTCATACTCTGCCGATGATTTTAGCGCGTACAGAGCAATCGCCAATCGTTTTTCTAAAGGGATGCAATTCCTATTAAAGGTGTCCCTTTTGGCAATACCGTTTACTTTTGAACATAGAATTTCGAATGATTCCTTGCTCATCCGGAAGCTCTCTTTGAAGAAATCGTCATCATTTTTGGGCACATCCAGTTCCCAAAACTTGCCGTGTCTTTGCTATTATTAGGAAACAACGTTTTATTAATAAAGTAAAAAGTGCAGATGGACTTTCTTACCTTCGTCCACATCTTCCTCTTTCTTTTGGATTTGAGGGAAGTTTGCAATAACATCAAAACATTTCTTCTTCGTATGTTTTGCAGTTTCCGCAATTTAAAAAGCTGCAACCTTTTATCTTCGGCACTTAAAATCAAAGCCGACAGCTTTGCCATAAAATCTTGATATTTGTCGCTTGAATTATCCACTTCCATTTCACGAAATAATTGCAATTTGTGTTGCTCATGTTTTGCAATGTTGCCAAAAGCAAAACTAAAAATTCCCTACAAACTACAAAAAAATCCCTAAATTTTTTTACACACGGAAAAATTCGAATAAAATGTATAATATGTGCAAGGCATAATCTTGTATTGTATGATTCTTGGTAGAGTATCGATGCTGAACGATAGTTTTTACCAAAAATAATAAAATTAAGGTTATGGGCCATGTCACAAAACTCGATTTCAAAACAGTGTTAAAATTATAATCCTCCTAAATTCTTTCAGATATACTTTTTTCTGGGTTTTCCACTCCCAACTCCACGAGACGAGACGTTTATTTTGTCGTTTTTATTGATCGACAAGAAACTATATTCAAAATATCTCTTAATATTTAAGAATATACCACGAATTCCCTACATTTTGCCGAATTTAATAATTCTGTCCCTCTTTCCCTTCAAGTGATTTTCTTACAAATGGCAACACTGCTTGCAATTGCAAATAAACAAACAGCTGTCAAACTTAAACACCTCGCATACGTGGAACCGCTCGAAGTGTTTAGCTAAACATCTCAGAGTTAAACACCATATAGAAACGCGCTATTATAAGTGAAATCAAACAGTTCAGTTTAAATTTATCGAAAAATCGATCGTGAGCGTCCGTTTCGAAAGTAGTGTCGTCTTTAAATGTATAAAAACCCCGTGGACTTGTCCAATCCGTATCGTGATCCTCGTATTGATAGAGACTAACGTCCATCATCAAAGTTTACACTCAAAGACGATCGCAGACAATTCCGCCGTCAAACCCCCCAGGTATGTGACCCTTTGCACCATTTTCTGAAGTGTGCACGTAGCATTTAATTTTTTTATTTAATGTAATATATTTTATATGTTTATTTATTCCTTTCATTCCTACTGGGAACGTAGGGTTGAATTTAATATCATATTTTGCTTTTTTGTTTCTAGAATATAAAAATTAACAATAAAAATGAATAAGGCTTGCGAAATTTGTTCAAAGGAGTTTTCTTCGGAAACGGGTATGAAACGCCATTAAAGGGAAATGCATTTAAAGAACAATTTTTTATGCGAATATTGCGGTGTTATTTTAAAGAATCATTTTACTCTCAAACGACATTATGAGACAACTCATAGTATGGAATTTACAAACCAAGACGAAAACGATTCTGATATTCTGTGCGAATATTGCGGTATTAGATTTAAAAACTGTTTTGCTATAAAAAGTCATTATGAGAAACTTCATGGTACGGAATTTCAAATCCAAGATCAAAATATGTCTGATAAAAACCTTGTCACGAAGAAATGTGAAGCATGTGAAGTAGATGTTATTATAACAGATTGGTCTTATCATCTGCGAACCAATCACCATAAAAAGAATAGCATGGTTGACTTTAGTGAAAACCTCAAGAGGATAAATCAAGCTTTTTACGAAAAAATGGAAACTCTAGTTTATGTGAATAAGGATGAAAGTATCCTCATTCCAGAAGCAGCTGCAAAAACAGAAGTTCTGAACGCATTGAGCAACCTAATTCTAAGGCATACATCCATAAAATCTAACGTAGAACTATTTTGCGAATATTTGCTAATCAAGCAAAATGGGGAAGAAACAAAAATAATGATAAAATCCTTCTCAACTAAAATGACTATATCAACGGAGTCATCAGATATAAATGAGGACTTTTCCAAGAAATGCAAAGATATTTTGGAAAAAATGAATGTTTTTCAAGAAAGGGATAGTGGATGGTCTCTTTTACGAATTGTTCACTTGGAAGTGAACATTAATAGACCCATGAAAGGATCTAGTCATATAGTGCTTCCATTATGGATTCAGAAAAAACATGCTTGTATAAATGTTAAAAATAAAGATGAGAACCGATCACTGGCGAAATTGTAAAGCACACTTAATATAAAGCATTGATTTGTAGCACATTTTATTTATTTCATCATAAGCCTTTGAGCAAAAAACTTTTTCACAAAAATAAAACCCGGATAAAGGAAAAATGCCTAAATTTGTTGTCTTCGATTGTCAAGGATTCCGACTCACTAATAACCAATTCATATTTAAGGAAGTCGCTTTTTGCTTTAGTGATAAAAAATATATCCATTTTCTTATGAAGTCACCATTTAATTTCAAATTATTGAATGATGCCGAGAAAAAATCAGTAATTTGGCTCAAAAACAACTACCATATGCTCGATTGGGACTCTGGTGACTTCACTTTGAGTGAAATGAAGAAATATATGAAATTTTTCCTCAAAGGCTATCAAATACATGTAAAAGGCGAAGAAAAATCAATGTGGGCAAAGGAACTTTTGGCAGAGTGGGCAATTTCTGGCATAAAAGAAATCGATTGTAATTATTCGCTTAAGAACATTAGGCACCTATGTGATTCAGATGATATAACATGTAACAATCATTGTAATTTGTTGACAAGAAAAAGGAAAGCTTGCGCTTGCGCCCTTAAAAATTCTTTAGCTCTAAGAAAGTTTGTTCAAGATTATGGTTCAGCTATGTCATAAGTTTCTCTATTCATTTATTAAATAAAAGAAATAATTATTCTTTTAAGAATTGAAAACAAAATTTATTTTCTTTTATTTTTGAAAAATTATTTTTACATATTTATTAGAATATTTTCCTTTTCTTAACATTTATAACATCATCAACATCATTATCTTCCTCAATATCATTGCTTCTTATATTAGGTGGGGCGTAAAAAAGGTTTTTATTGAACAAATGATCATTAACGTTAAAATCTATGAAGAGTGGTTGAGAGTTTGGAATACCTTCGACAATGCGTAAGGTATAATTTTGCTTAGACCCTCAAGCGCTGTAATACATTACTAACAAATTATTTTTAAAAAATTACAGAGGTTATCAAATTGCGTTAAAATTTATATTTTGTCAAAACGGATCTATGATGTATCATCGGTAATCATACTTTCATTGCTTAAAACATATTTTCCAATTGCTCTTCTTATTTCTTCTGATGCCGGCTCTCTATCATATAAGCAATTCGTGGTTTCAGGCTGTGTTCTTCCACAATACATTTCGCTATTGGTTTGCGTTTCTAAGCAAATATCATTAAGAGAGCTGTTATGAACGTTCAAGAAGTTGTGTAAAACGCAACAACATAATAATATATGGTTCAATTTTTCTGGCGCATTATCGAGTCCTTTGCCTACTCGGCGAAATCTGGCTTTTACGTGACCGAAAGCATTCTCCACCACTCTTCTTGCATTCGAAAGATTTTTGTTGAAAGCTTTCTGCTGAGTGCTCAGGTCCATCGAAAAGGGATACGGTTTCATAACCATTTTTGAAAATCTAAATGCAGAATCGCCTATTAAAAATACAGGCACGGATATACCTCCAATCGATTTTGCATTTGATTGTGGAAGCTCGGATTGCTCAAATTCGTTTTTTAATTTCGATGTTTCGAAAATCATTGAGTCGTTGCATCGCCCAGGGTGTCCAACGTTGACATAGAGAAAACGATATCTAATACAAATGATTAGTGAGTAATTTAAAGATATTCAAAAATTTATTATCCGTACCTATAATCCACTAAAGCAAAAAGGTTCACCGAGTACCAACCCTTGTAATTATAATAATCAGCGGCATCCTCAGAATGCGGCTTAATTTCAACATGACACCCATCTATAAAAAAAAATTAGTTATGTGTTCAATTACAGATAATGGATTGCTGTTACTACCGATTGCTCCAAAGCACTGAGGAAAACCTATGGTTTCAAATCCACGCACACAATCCTCAATTGCTTCCTGTGTGAGGAATTTACGTGGCAAAAAATCAGGCGATAGAACTAGCCAACACTCCTTACAAAATTCTTCCAAAATCATACAGTTGACTTGCCCACACCAAAAAGTCTACCAATTGTGCGATACTTTGCAGATGAGCCAAGTGTGTAGAGAGCAATCGCAATTCGTTTTTCTAAAGGAATACATTTTCGAAATGGCGTGTCTTGTTTTTCCAACCTTTTCAGTTTTTCTACTAAAATATAAAATGTTGCGCGGTCGACGCGAAAGCTTTCCTTAAAAAACGCATCATTGCTGTTTGGCACATCCTTCTCCCAAAACACTCCAAAACGTGTCTGCAAAATACTCTATGTAATTATGTCTTTCGATTTTAATTTCTAATTTCGATTCTTACATATGCCCAAATTCTGGGAGGACGCTGAATGTTACGAGATGCCGAAAGTTGCATCATAATTTGCATAATTTTTGAAGTGAAAACTTCTATAGGCGCGTTGAGCAGGGAGCAAATCTTTAAGTTCAAAATGCATTTGTATATGTTGTAACCGTCACGGTCGTCGTGTACGTATATCTCGGCTATATTAGTGTGCGTAGCTTTCAGTGAGAAGCCCAACAAACAATTTCGCTAAAAATAAGCTTTTTTAAAGCTTGTCAACTCAAGCCTAGGCTTACAATAAGTTTCCAAAACCTTTGAAGTTCGTTTTAAAAACATATCAGTATAAGCGAAAAACCAACGAAACGGCACCCCTTTTTATAAGCTTATCATTTTCTTTACAAAACGTTTATTTTAATGTTTTGTAGTGCTTCCAAAAGACATTTGGTAAGCTTATATTTTCTCTTTGAAAACTATATTTTTAAATGTTTTGTAATGCTTTCTAAAGGTTCTTTATATACGGTTGAAAATAACTTGTAAAAACGAACACTTCCTATTTACAAGAAAAGGTTTTGTAAGTGAGCTATTAAACGTTTTCCAAGCTTGCACAAAATCTTTTCTCCAAAAACAAAAAACAATTTTTTCTTTAGCAAGCATTTATTAAATTTTTATTAAACAAACATTTTAAGTATAAATTAAAAAGGACCTTATTATAGTCAAACAGCCTTACCTAAGTTTTCTTTAACAAACACTCATTAAATTTTTATAAACAAATACTTTAAGTAAAAAGTAAAAAGGACCCAACAAACCAAAGTGTAAATGTTAGACAACAAATTATTTCAAAAAACTTTTTGTAAGCGTAATATATAAGTGATTTATAAAAACTTACAAAAATCCTTATAAAAAACGTTTTGTAACTCTAAAATCCACACATTTAAAAATCGCATACAAATATCTCTAAAATAAATCTTTTATAAACATTAAATATAAACTATTTACAATTGCTTATAAAACGCTTGCTTTGCTAGCATTAATAAGCTTTTCAAAACTTGTCTTGCTGATATAAAAAAATCACCTCTATGTAAATCAAATTCTTAAGAATTTTTGACAAACCGCGAGTATTGCAGTCTTTTGCTCTTGCACTAGTTTAGTTTATGTGGAAATTTCAAGTGACAAGCATCGACAAAATTTGTGAAAAACTGTTGGGGAAGAATAATGACAGACACTTTAGCGGAAAAATTTGCTTGGCGGGGAACAGATTCCAAGAGGTCAATAAAAGATACCAACGTTGCAATGGCCATAAAAAGTAAGCAACGTTTCCCAAATTTTTTTAAGACTTGCAATAATAAGGCAATCTATGCATTTCAGATACCTTCAGGATTAAATTTGAAAAACCCGACGGAGAATTTGTGAGAGCAACCAAATAGTTTTTCCAATTTGCCAGAAATCGGCAAAAACTTAAAGCTGCCAAGACTACTGCTACGACTACTTCAACCATTCAACCAGAATAAGGTCCTTTTTACTTTTTACTTAAAATATTTGTTTATAAAAATTTAATAAATGCTTGCTAAAGAAAAATTTGTATTTTGTTTTTGGAGAAAAAAATTTGTGCAAGCTTGGAAAACGTTTAATAGCTCACTTACAAAACCTTTTCTTTTAAATAGGAAGTGTTCGTTTTTACAGGTTATTTTCAACCGTATATAAACAACCTTTAGAAAGCATTACAAAACATTTAAAAATATAGTTTTGAAAGAGAAAATATAAGCTTACCAAATGTCTTTTGGAAGCACTACAAAACTTTAAAATAAACGTTTTGTAAACAAAATGATAAGCTTATAAAAAGGGGCGCCGTTTCGTTGGTTTTTCGCTTATACTGATATGTTTTTAAAACGAACTTCAAAGGTTTTGGAAACTTATTGTAAGCCTAGGCTTGAGTTGACAAGCTTTAAAAAAGCTTATTTTTAGCGAAATTGTTTGTTGGGGACCTTATTCTGGTTGAATGGTGGAAGTAGTCGTAGCAGTAGTCTTGGCAGCTTTAAGTTTTTGCCGATTTCTGGCAAATTGGAAAAACCATTTGGTTGCTCTCGCAAATTCTCCGTCGGGTTTTTCAAATTTAATCCTGAAGGTATCTGAAATGCATAGATTGCCTTATTATTGCAAGTCTTAAAAAAATTTAGAAAACTTTGCTTACTTTTTATGGCCATTGCAACGTTGGTATCTTTTATTGACCTCTTGGAATCTGTTCCCCGCCAAGCAAATTTTTCCGCTAAAGTGTCTGTCATTATTCTTCCCTAACAGTTTTTCACAAATTTTGTCGATGCTTGTCACTTGAAATTTCCACATAAACTAAACAAGCGCAAGAGCAAAAGACTGCAATACTCGCGGTTTGTCAAAAATTCTTAAGAATTTGATTTACATAGCGGTGATTTTTTTATATCAGCAAGACAAGTTTTGAAAAGCTTATTAATGCTAGCAAAGCAAGCGTTTTATAAGCAATTGTAAATAGTTTATATTTAATGTTTATAAAAGATTTATTTTAGAGATATTTGTATGCGATTTTTAAATGTGTGGATTTTAGAGTTACAAAACATTTTTTATAAGGATTTTTGTAAGTTTTTATAAATCACTTATATATTATGCTTACAAAAAGTTTTTTGAAATAATTTGTTGTCTAACATTTACACTTTGGTTTGTTGGGAGCATTCCTAAAAAGTTTTATGTGATTCGTCGACGTAACACCCCAGTCGGCAATTTGATATTCCATGAATATCTTCTTTTGGGAATTCATTGATGACAAAGGAAAAATATTACGTCTTAAAAATTCGTGAGTGGTTAAAAACAAATTCTACGATAGCTATCATTCATTTTTATGACATCGCAATTATAATTTTGAACGAAAGTACTGAAAGTACTACACTTGGACAAATTGGTCACTTAAATTATTCTACGGATTGTCACCGAGGGTGGGGAGGGGGGTAAAAAGTAGTAAAAAATGGTTCACGTAGTTTGGACACGTTCCCTTATGTACACATCGAATCATAGCACCGAAATTGAACATGTGGTAGGCGGTTGTAGGCGGTAGGCATTGTTGGCCGCTGGGACGGTTCATCGCTTCTGTAAGCAGCACTTTGGCCGCTGGGTACTAATAGAAAACGAAAGCTCGACGTTGTGATTCTTAGTATTGTCACTGGGCATGCAACATATTGTATTGTACATATTGTATCTCCGGTGTCCTCGGATAATGATAGAGACGACGATGAAAAATCAAATGAAACTAAAATATATAAAATATTTTCTGGCGAAAAAAACTCGTCTCATTTTTTCTAAAAACCCAATTCAAATATGAACAACTCATCGGATTTTCTTTTTCTGGGTCTTGAAATGCTCTTAGAAATCCACTCATTTACTTAAGATAGTCTAAACCTGAATACCGAATCTTCTTCGGAAATTATATGGGCTTGAAATCAAGTTTTTGTACAAAGTTGTTAAAAATTTCTTAAAATGTTTGCCTTTATCGCCCTATAGCTCCTAAGCTGTTGAACCGATTTCATCCATATGTATGAGGGATATGCTGTATATTTACTCTTCTTTTATATGAATTAAATTTTTTGAAACGGTCGAACGATAAAACTACGACTAAAAAATATTGACAAAAAATCGCAAAACCTTTCTTAGCGAATATTTAAAAAACGCGAGCTAACTTTCAAACTTAAAGCATATATTTTGCTTCAGCGAAACAAATACGACAAAAAAAAGTTGGTTTCAAGTCAAAGGAAAATTTAGTGTTGAGCAGTGTAATTAATTGTTAAAACTTTGTGCAGCCAGCAATATATTTCAATAATAAAATAATAAAATACTTTACATATAACATGCCTATAATTGTTTCTCTGAGTCTCATTAAATGTAAAAATCCAGATTGATTTTAATAATTTTAAATCAAATATTATGCATTTCAAACTTCAATACACATTCTATGTTTTCACTTCCAACGGCAGTTCCATAACTGCCAACTTTTTTTTTTTTATGATTTCGCGCAGTGAGCTGCTCTTCACCAGTGTTGGGCGAATTGTCTACATATACATTGTCTACACGATTTTCTACATGTAGACAATGTCTACATATACATTGTCTACACGATTTTCTACATGTAGACAATGTAGGTAAACAATTCAATTTTTCTACGTAAACAATGTCAACAATGTAGACAGTGTAGACAATTTAGAAAAAACCATTTAAAAAATTCGCAATAGTTTTTATTTTGAACAATTTCACAACACCGAGAGCCGAACTGCTGATAGTGTTGACTGCTTCATAATTCCCAAAACGTATTGTAAATTTAAGTAGCAGCTATTGATACGAATTTCAATTAAAATCCGAAGAATTCTAGCTGAACGAAGCGAAATGCAAAATAATTGGGAAGAAACAGCAGTACGTTTGAAATTTTGCTGGTAATGTTCTTAAAAACGCAGGAAAATATCTGTTCGTATTCTCTTTTTTTTCAATAGAGGTACATATTTTAAAGACACATATTGTCAACACTATTTTCTATATTGTTTACATTGTTTACATTGTCTACATTGTCTACACCATTGTCTACATTGTTTACGTGATTGTCTACGTCGACACGTAGACAATTACAAATTGGTGTAAAATGCCCAACACTGCTCTTCACTGCTTATAATTGCTTTTAGAATTTCTCTTGCATTGTTTTCTTCATTTAAAACTTCAAAAATCGCAACTTCAAGGATTTTTTCACACATTTTATTCACTTTTTGATTTTTCCGATTGATTGGCTTTTTAAACGTTTGAATTGTCAAACACAGCTGAAACCATCTGTTCCAAACCCACACCTAAGCCCTATCGCAATGTGAACGCTCTGGGTTAACTTTTGGGGTTAAGCAGTTCACCCTTATAATGTGAACATGCTATAACTAACAATTTCAAAACTTTACAGGGTAAACAAAACACACTTTTTTTAAAGACTTCAAAGTAGGGAAGGAACCCCAAAATATGGATGGTTTATTTTGTTCCTATATGAAGTCTCTTCTAAATTCGATTCTGTGCACGATACAAAGTCTACTTTGAGTCACTTTTTGGTGTTAGCTGTGAACTTTGACCACAGTTGGACTTAGCAGTTTTATTCATCACCAATTTGCATAGTACATATCTTCATGCACGATACTTTTTAAGGCTACTATTCCCGTGTACAAAACAAATTGTCGAAATTCGCTTGCTTTCCACATGTGCACTTCATCAATACCTCTTGGCTTTCGAGCAAATTCTGAACGCATGCAAGAGCTTTGAGATATTAGTCTCAAGGAAGTATATTTTCTTTGTCTGGAACTTAAAGGCTGTCCCAGAAATAACTGTCCTTTTGTTTTTTTTTTATTTCAAAATCCTACCTACGCCACTGCATTGATGCAATTATAAATATGATTGTATTTATTTTACAGTTTGTTCTTATATTTCTCAAATGGTTTATAATTTCGATCGTATTTAACGTGTTTGAATTTGCAAAATCCTTAGGCACTCCACGGGGCAGGTGGACCACGAATATGACGTGGTGAAATATATTCCGCCCAATCGTGGAGAATGCCCCTTTTTATATTGCTATGTAGAATGTATTTTAAATTGCAGGGGATCACAAATTTAATTAGACGCAGTTATGTATATAATTCGATACAATTACATACATCGTTGCAGCCGATTATATATTTAATTGGACGGAATTATATAATATATGTAATTGAAATTATTTTTTTTATCATTTGATACAATTACATATATAATTGGAGGCAATGAAAAATATAATTGGATGCAATTATGAAAATATAATTGCATCATACCCAATTACATATGTAATCCCTAATTGGGTATGTGATATTTTTTCTCTGCGTGTGGGCATCAGGGACCGTAACGGTTATAACGTTTATAGATAAACGTCACTTGATAACTGTTATTTTAAGACGTAAATTTTTTTCAGCCGCAATAACCGTTATTTTTTGCCGTTTATTATATTCAGCCTGAATAATGGTTATTCTAGGCTTTTTATTTCTTGCAGCCTGAATAATCGTTATTCTGGGCTTTTTATTTTTTCCAGCCTGAATAAAAAGCCTGGCCTTTTTTTGACTAAGCAATACGTCAGTTTGGAAAACTTTTGATGCAATAGTATACTTTATTACTTCCTCTTTTAGAATTTATAAAAAATAGGCGTGGCCCGCCCCTTTAAAAGGCATTTTTAAGATCTATTAATCCAAAAGGCATATTCACTTGATACTCGAGAACAGCAGTAACCTGCAGTATATTTTTTGGTATGCTTTACCCGAATTTGTGGCCAGAAGTCACCCACGACCCTTTACTTTGCTCAAAACCACTCAGAAACGCCCCTCCCCCCCTTAAAGTGGACCCCCTTTCCCCACCAACGTAGGGGAAGCTTTTAAAATCCATTAAACCATAGATATTTGAGTTGACTTTATTTAGCACAGTGAGTAAATTTTTTTTTATACCCGAGACACTCTGTATCGAGCGTAGATATTGTGTTTGTGCGGTTGTGTGTAACACCCAAAACCAGTCGAGATTGACCATACAAAATATATATAGAAATGATCTGTCTGTATACAGTTTTCTTATCGAAGAGGTTGAGCTATCTTGACGAAATTTGGTATGCGTACTCACAGGCACATAAATAAAAACAAATTAGAGAATGGACCCCATCGGAACATTTTTAGGGGTACCTCCAGTACCAGGGTCTGTTACGAAAACAACAAAAACTGCTCTAAAATCGAAGTTTTTCCAGATATTTTGATGAAATTTAATATTTGAACAATTTTAAAGGCATGTAATATGATTTCCAAAAATTGGAAAAGTGGGCGTGACAGAAGGGCGTTTTTCGAAAATTGTCCCCTACACGCGAAATTCAAATGGGACTTGAACGAAATTTGGCACTTGTGCTTCCTTTGTAGCCATAAACCTGCTCTCCAAAAATTTTTTCGATAGGTCCATTATTAAGGGTACCTCCAGTACTAGGGTCTGTCACAAAAATCCCAAAACTGCCTCAAAATCGGACTTTTTCGAAATATTTCAATGAAACTTAGAATTTGAGCGTATATTAAGCTTCCGATTAGAATTGCAAAAAATGGAAAAGTGGGCGTGGAAAAGGGGCGGTTCTCATAAAGAAATTTAACAAAAGTCGGTATATGGGGCCCCTTATGAACTTAAACACCTCTTGATATTAAGAATTATTTGAACATGTGTGTCTGTGTCGGGTATTCTATTGTCAGGCTCGCCAGACTATAACACCCTTGCTTTTTTTTTTTTTTTTTTTTTTTTGTGGCAAGTAGGTCAAAAATCCCTTCGGACTGCCAGCATCCGTCCTTGCTGGGTGTGTCGTGTTTCCACTAAAAAACGTCCTCCTCTCGTCAGACGGACGTAACATACTAATAACTAGTGATGCCACGAATATTCGGCCACTATTCGGTATTCGGCCTATTCGGCGTCATTTTTCAGTATTCGGTATTCGGCCGAATAGTTAAAATATACGGCCGAATACCGAATAGTAGAAATAACTTATTAAAAAAATCAACACTAACTACAAATTAAATTTTTCTCACAATAACGTAAAAAAACTTAATTAACGAGAACTAAAAATACAGCAGATTTGCATTTTATTCTTTAGAAATATTAAATGTACGCTAGCTTCTTCTAAATTTTCTTCGAAAACATTATAAACAGTGGGCAAATTTTTCAGCGGCAGCTTTTGTCTTGACTCCAGCTAGTCGCGAGTAGGCCCAAGCTGTCTTTACTACGTGCCGAATATTCGGTTGCCGAATATTCGTTATTCGGCCGAGAGGTTGACCGAATATTCGGTATTCGGTATTCGGCCAAATCCACTATTCGGGGCATCACTACTAATAACCCTGCGGCCGGGTCCCGCTTCATACATTTATTTACCAGTCTGCATGATTTGACTGGGGCAATCGGCTAGCACCGCGACTCGGGAAAGGCGGGGCCGTCGCGCCCGTGACCCGTGACATGGGGTCTCCCTGCCTTACACTGGCTCGATATGGCTTAAGCAAGCTCGATATTTTTGGTGTTTAGTTTCACCATCATAATGGCTGCTAAATTGGCATCAGAAAGGTTATGCCTCAAATCAGTTAATACCAGCTTCAATGCTGAAAACGACCTCTCTACGCTTACTTGTGTTGCTGGTACCGTATGCACAATCAAAGCCAACTTTCTGAGCCACGGGAGGGAATACTTTTTGCTCTGCCAGTACTCAAGCAAGTCAGCATCAACATCGTACTGCTTCTCTTTATAGTTGTCGATTTCGTAGAAGGCTTTAACTGCATCTTCGTTGCTATCTTGCTCTTCGTCATCGTCGGAAGCATTTTGCGAAAGCAACATTTCCCGGATTCCAACTCTCAACAAGGATGAAGTGCTTTGATTTGTTCCCTCATCAATTGCGAAGGGATTTTCCTCAGAGCGTTGGGATGTTGACGGCTGCTCTTCATCAACGACAAGTGAATTGCTCTTCATTAACGAGTGGTGAAATGAAAGTATAAAACTTATATATGTAAAATTTACTGGGTACGTGTGTAGTTAGTCACCTTTTGCACACGCAAAATTTGGGAAACAATATCCTTCAGGTGTTTTCTTGCGGCTATTTTTTTTTTTCAATGCTAAGCAAACGCCTAAATCTAGGATCAAGATATAAGGCGGCATACATAGTTTCATTTTCAAGCAGTCCAATTTGTCTTGATTCAATAAGAGTCAACACTTTCCTACTGTTTTCACTATTGATGCTTTTAAGCAGGAAAGATAATTCTAACCAAAACTTGTAAAAATCACCTAATAGTAACTGGCAATTTTGCAGTTTTAAGGTCAGCGTATGTACGGGCGCTAGAACGGAAACAATGCTTGTAATTGCCCCCCAATCTTGAACACTTAGATTTTGCGTGTGCACATTATCCGAAATGAAATCTCGCAACTCCAACAGTCTTCTGAGCATATTGAAGGATGAACTCCAGCGTGTTATCACATCAATTATGGGCTTCGGCAATTTTAAATGCTGCATTTCATAACTAAATATTAACACAAATAAGTAATTTTCCAGGCTTCATTTTGACATTTGTGGTTGCTTACCGGTATCCTACGGTTTTTAATGTCTTTACTATTTCACGAGCTTTGCATAGTAAATTTGGGAAGTCATTTAAGAAATCCTTCACAGCAAGTTGCAGCGTATGAGCAGCACACTTAAATGAAACAACACCCATTCCTTGGCAAAAGGCGTCACCGATTTTTTTGGGAATTCTCTCATCGGGTTCACCGTCCTCCAAAAACTCCTCCTCTTCCTACAACTCGTGCTCCTCTGTCTCCTCCTCTTCCTCCTCATCTTCTACGCCGACGTTTGCAGCAGACAAAAGCTCTACTGCTTTAACCATATTCCAGCCGTTATCTGTTGTTACAGAATATAATTGTTGGAGTGAGATGTTGTAGCCACCAAGCACATTTTTAACTTCCTCCTTCAGATTTTCGGCTGGATGCCTCCGTTTTATTTCGATCATCACCAGAGTGTAAACAACAATTTTATTATTTTTTATAATTTGCACGTTTACGCCGAGAACGGAATGATCATTTCGAGTGGCTGTGTCCATTTTCAGGGAAAAAACTTTCCCGGCTAGGTTTTTAGCAATTTCAGCTTTTACCCAATTGCATTTTTCCCGAATCGATTCCATGGCATTTCTGGATGACATTTTTGGCATTTTAGGGCCATCAAACAGCTGGTTGGTCAGTGCCTGAAACGATGGAGAGTCGAATACTGACAAAGGCTGCGAATCTGCAGTCACCATTCCTATACATGCATCGATAACATCCTTTTTAGAATATTGCACTGTAAATTTTTTTTTTTTTTCATTTTCGTCCGAATTTTGGTCGCATCGCATTTTTTTTCGTAGTCACGCATAATTTCCCGATGTTTGGTTTGAATGTGGCGCTTCAAATTGGTGACGTTGTTGTTAACAACGTCGCCAAACGTCTTGCACTTCGCATCTGACCCGTTTTCGGATAAAAAATCGCGAATTAAAACATTACGTTTACGACCCATTTCAATAGGGGTATTCACAAAGGAGTCGGAAAATAGTAAAGTTGGAAAATCGGAAAATTTTATCTGCTTAAAAAGTTGTGCAAGATACAAAAAAAGTTTAAAAATTTTTTAAGAAGTCGCAATTTTTCGATTTTCCGACTTTCCAACGTTTTTAACACGCCTTTGTGAATACCCCTAATGATTTTTTAATGACACAAAAATTCTGCTCGATTTGAAAGCTTCTTTACACTTGGAACTTTCGTATAAAAGTAAACGATTAGAATCTAACAACTAAAACAATTATAATACTCCTTTACTAAAATTCTACCTGATTCGACATACCATATATATTACCGCTTATTAATCAATATTTTAAAGAAAACAATACAAATTTTGTAGGTACCCCACAGTAATATGAACTGACCCAAGTGTACTAGTCCCTCATATTACAATTTCTAATACGAACTGCGATAATACAACCGGTAGGATCTGTACCGGTGGCCAGCTGCCATAATACAATTGACCAGCTCATTTCTGCAGGGTACATTACGAAAATTGCCGATAATCGATAGAAGCAAAAATAGAAGAAAGAAACCGTTTTATTTCTTACCTTCTGAAACGTGTAAGATCAACTGACTAGGGCGGTAGATTGTGCGTATGCATATATCACACATCCGTACAAAATCCGCATCTGCATATCATTCATCCGCATGCATATGCACACATTTATATTTTGCGGATATAGCTAAATTAAGGAGTATGCTAACAAAATTAAGGAAGTAACAACATTCGGCTAAAAATATCGTAATTTGTAAAGTTTTCAAAAAGTCTTGCAAAAGTGATTCAATAACTGCTTAAAAAAGCTTCTTCCTATATATTAAGCTGGAACTATGTGGTTTTTTTTGTATTATTAAATAAAACGTAATCTAACACCTAAAAGAAATAAGTATATGAAAAAGTGATCGTTATAAAAATATCCTTATCCTCATCCGCAATTTCCAAAACCTACAGCCCTACAAATTATTGAAAAAAATTTTCACAATAATAAATTACTTATTTTTCTATTCTAAACAAGCAAGGGTGTTAAAGTCTGGCGAGCCTGACAATAGAATACCCGACACAGACACACATGTTCGAATAATTTTTAATACAGTCGAACTTCCTTATAATGAAGTCGCACGGGACCAGAAAATCACTTCATTATATAGAAACTTCATTTTACAGAAACTTTAATATATTTCACTTTTATTTAAAATAACCAGATATTTTTGTTTGGACTACATTTTTCCATTTTTCGTCCTCGACAAAACCTTCAATTACAGAAAGGGATTCAAGTACATTAGTCGGTATGTTACTTTTCATCTCCACATATGTCCGAAGTACGTCAATTGATGAGCTAACCTGTCCTACTGTAGGTAACACCTTTGCGTCATTTTCGCTTCGTTGACTATCCGCGAGTGACTGCTGCCTAAACTTGTTTTCTTCTGTTTTTTGTTACATATTGCGAAATTATTGGGAGTCCCCTTTTTATGTTATACTTTTTTCTTGGTAAACAGTGTTGAACATACATAACCGAAAACTGTTGCAAAAATTCATTATATGGAGACAAAAATACATGGGAGTTTCATTTTCAGATGGAAATTTTTTTCATTGTACGGAAAAATTCACTGTATGGAAATTCATTATAAGGAGATCAAAAAACACTGAAAATGGAACGAAAAAGCTGTGCGTTTGAAATTATTTCATAGTAGGGAGAACTTCATTGTATAGACGTTCACTATACGGAAGTTCGACTGTATCAAGAGTGTTTAAGACCATAAGGGGCCCCATATACCGACTTTTGATAGATTTCGTTATGAAAATTGCCCCTTTTCCACGCCCACTTTTCCATTTTTTTGCAATTCTAATCGGAGGCTTAATATACGCTCAAATTCTAAGTTTCATTGAAATATTTCGAAAAAGTCCGATTTTGAGGCAGTTTTGGGATTTTTGTGACAGACCCTAGTACTGAAGGTACCCTTAATAATGGACCTATCAAAAAAATTTTTGGAGAGCAGGTTTATGGCTACAAAGGAAGCATAAGTGCCAAATTCCCATTTGAATTTCGGGTGTAGGGGACAATTTTCGAAAAACGCCCTTCTGTCACGCCCACTTTTCCAATTTTTGGAAATCATATTACGTGCCTTTAAAAATGTTCAAATATCAATTTTCATCAAAATATCTGGAAAAACTTCGATTTTAGAGCAGTTTTTGTTGTTTTCGTAACAGACCCTGGTACTGGAGGTACCCCTAAAAATGGTCCGATGGGGTCCATTCTCTAATTTGTTTTTATTTATGTGCCTGTGAGTACGCATACCAAATTTCGTCAAGATAGCTCAACCTCTTCGATAAGAAAACTGTATACAGACAGATCATTTCTATATATATTTTGTATGGTCAATCTCGACTGGTTTTTAGTGTTACACACAACCGCACAAACACAATATCTACGCTCGATACAGAGTGTCTCGGGTATAAAAAAAAATTTACTCACTGTGCTAAATAAAGTCAACTCAAATATCTATGGTTTAATGGATTTTAAAAGCTTCCCCTACGTTGGTGGGGAAAGGGGGTCCACCTTAAGGGGGGGAGGGGCGTTTCTGAGTGGTTTTGAGCAAAGTAAAGGGTCGTGGGTGACTTCTGGCCACAAATTCGGGTAAAGCATACCAAAAAATATACTGCAGGTTACTGCTGTTCTCGAGTATCAAGTGAATATGAATTTTGGATTAATAGATCTTAAAAATGCCTTTAAAAGGGGCGGGCCACGCCTATTTTTGATAAATTCTAAAAGAGGAAGTAATAAAGTATACTATTGCATCAAAAGTTTTCCAAACTGACGTATTGCTTAGTCAAAAAAAGGCCAGGCTTTTTATTCAGGCTGGAAAAAATAAAAAGCCCAGAATAACGATTATTCAGGCTGGAAAAAATAAAAAGCCCAGAATAACGATTATTCAGGCTGCAAAAAATAAAAAGCCTAGAATAACCATTATTCAGGCTGAATATAATAAACGGCAAAAAATAACGGTTAGTTTTTGACTTAAAAATAAAAATCAAAGATTTAAAAATTATGTCTTGAAATTGAAGTCAAGGAGGTGACAATCAAAACTGAGTCATCAATATGTTTGTGCGTCAAGTCGTTGTATTTGCTTTTTTTTGTTTAAAGTTTCGCAAATAACTATTTTCGGTCCCTGGTGGGCATCCTTACGGGCTTTCATAATTCAGGAGCACTAATTATAAATAATTTCGAATCGAATCGAATGCATTTCATTCCGATGGCGCAGAATCAGCCATTTTGTTGGCAAAAGCATCTTATCACGTTTTATGAGAGTCTTGATAGATTTGGCCTCCGCCCGCCGTGTTAACCGCATGCAATCGAAGGTAACAGAATATTTTCGTATATTTTTGGTCTGCAGGATGAAAAAAGAAAATAAATCGATTCACTGACAAGGATGGATGCATAAGAAGAAGAAAAAGTACAAGCGCAAGCAGAAGCAGAAGCTTTGAACACGCTCGGAGCAAGTCACTCGCAGGATTAAATTTCATCTTAAAACCCATTCGAGATATAAAGCGGAATAATAAAGGAAGCAGGAGCCGTAGCGGATCCTACCTCAACGAGTAGGTACTAGCAATTCGGAAGTGCCATGAATTTTAAATGGATTCCTATAACCAATAGAAAGCAATATCGATGCGAAAGAGAAAAAGGAAACAAAAAAATACAAAATGCCAGTCGACAAGACAAAATGACCGACAAACAAACAATCAACGCTTGATGTTGCGGATGAACGGCTAACTGTGTTCTTGGCTTCGAAAATAGAAAATTCGATGGGTGCCATTCAGTCAGTTACGTATGCAGTGAGGCCATTAATTCCACTTCTTTTTCTGCTTTTGTTGTTTTGCTTCCGAATCGAAATGGCATACAAAAACAGGCAAGCATGGACATTTTTCCTGAACACGTCAGCAGCAGCTGAAGGCTGAGGAGCCTCAAAAGTCCGACGAGAGAATGCGAATGCAGGTGAATTTAATCACTTTAGGACTTAAGTAGGTCCGAAAGATTTAGAGCCAGTATTTGTTTTATCGACAACTCCCAAGCGGACGGCATTGTTCTTGACATATGTATACAGATGTATGTCTATTGGTGTCTGGTGGCTTTCAAAGTCCGTGTCACTGCAAAACGATGTCCGCAAAAGGCTGCAAATTGAATTCAATTTCGATTTGTCGAAATCAAATGAGAAAATTAAAAAAAAAAAATCATTCTCTGAGCTGGTTTTGTATGCATATTGATCACATTATCGTGAAAGTAACTACACGGAGAGAAATAAGTGCCCAAATTATCATTTGGAACCAATTATATATGCGATTGGAGCCTTGTCCCTATTGCTTTATTAATTGGAGCCAATATTAATTTAATAAATATAATTGTGTCTAATTACTTATATAATTACATCAAAATTTATCATGTATGTAATTGCATTCTGAACACATATGTTATTTCATCTGATTACTTATACAATTGAAAGCATTGGCGTAATTATATATGTGATTGTATTTATTTTTCAGCTTGTTCGAATATTTCTCAAATGGTTTATAATTTCGATCGTATATAAGTGATTGAATTTTCGAAATCCTTAGGCCCTCCAAGGGGCTGGTGGAACACGAATATGACGTGGTGATATATATTAGGTGTAGTAAAAAGAAATCCATTATTTTTGCATTAAATTGAGGGCTTTATTTAAGATAGTTAGAATGACCCGATTTAGGTCAAATATGCGCCGTTTTGTTCGATAACTTGTTGCCATTTTAAAGGTAATTTCATTATGCCTCTCTCATAGAAGCCCTCGTTCCTATTAGCAAAAAATTGAGACAGTCGAATTTCAGAAGCCTCTCTTGAAGCGAATGTTTCACCAGCAAAATTGTTCGCCATGGACAGGAACAGATGGTAATCACCTGGTGCCAGGTCCGGACTATAAGGTGGATGCAGAAGAACCTCCCAACCAAACTCCCGGAGCTTCTGGCGAGTCACTATCGATGTGTGTGGCCTGGTGTAGTCCTGATGGAACACAATTCCTCTCCTATTGGCCAAAGCTGGCCGCTTATGAGCGATTGCTTCCTTCAGACGGTCCAATTGTTGACATTAGAGTTCCGAGTTAAGAGTTTTGCCATATGGGAGCAGCTCATAGTAGATAATTCCCTGCCAATCCCACCAAACACACAGCAAAACCTTCCTGGCCGTCAATCCTGGCTTGGCCACCGTTTCCGCCGGTTCACCGTGTTTCGACCACGACCGTTTTCGCTTGACGTTGTCGTAAGTGACCCACTTTTCATCACCAGTCACCAACCGCTTCAGAAATGGGTCGATTTTGTTGCGGTTCAGCAGCGATTCGCAGATGGAAATTCGGTCTATGAGGTTTTTTTGCGTTAACTCGTGTGGCACCCATACATCGAGCTTCTTTGTGTATCCAGCCTTATTCAAATGGTTCCAAACGGTTTTTTGTGCAATCTTTAGCTCTTTTGCAATCGAAACATTGCTAACATGACGGTCGGACTCGATAATTTCCATGATTTTATCGACATTTTCGACAATTGGCCTTCCAGTGCGTGGTGCATCCTTGACATCGAAGTTACCGGAACGGAATCGACGAAACCAAAATTGCGCATGATTGGCTGTTACAGTATCAGGTCCATAAACGCTATTCACATTTTCAGCCGCCTGGCTTGCGTTTTCTCCCTTATCGAAGAAAAACTGTAAAATGTAGCGAATTTTCTCTTTGCTGATGTCCATATTTGACAAGCTCTCAAACAAAACTGAATCAATCAATCAAAAAAGTGTCAAAAAAGCTTTTTTAGTAGAAACTGTCATCTTTCTAATGCCCCCTAGCGGAACACGATCGGACTTATACAACGCGAGATGCAGATAAATAACGCCATCTATTGGAAAAATAATGGATTTCTTTTTACTACACCTAATATTTCGCCCAATCGTGCAGATTGCCACTTTCTATATTATTACATAGAATATATTTTAAAATGCAGGGGATTACAAATTTAAGTAGACGCAATAATGTACAAATGCATTGCATTTGTTTGTATGTATGTTCATAATCCGATTCAATTACATACATCATTGCAGGCGATTAGACGGAATTATTTTTTAATAATTTGATACAATTACATATATAATTGGAAGTAATGAAAAATATAATTGGACGTAATTGTGAATATATAATTACATCATGCCCAATTATATATGTAATGCCTGCAAAATATAATTGAGTATGTGATATTTTTTCTCTGCGTGTATGAAAACTATGCAATTTGGCGCTGAGACTGTAGAAGGAATTCGTTGTTTAAATACGACTTCGTAGTTTTTAAATTCGTTTTAGATACACTGAGCGAACTTAACCATGATTTTTTTAAAAGGGCACATTGTTATTCACAGTCCTTTTGATTTTCGAGCAGAACAAAAATTTCAAAAGAAAAATGGTTGAGTCAACAACATTTTTGGTTGAATTGAAAGGAAATATGTTTAATTACATTTCTTTTCGTTCGGTATAATTCTCATTTGTTTTATAAAATAAGACATATAAGATATGTATTCATCTTAGAACTTTTTAAGCATTGCGAAAGCAGTCACCAAAACGGAGTGACGAAATCGGATGAAGTCCATCCGATAGCTATTTTTTGGGTCACGTTAATAATTTTTTTTGACATATCTTCTTGTATAGGTTTTTTTTTTTGAATATTTTTAAAAAATATCTTGTCATTTCAACTATGGCCGTGGTTGGTTCAACAATTTAAATTTAAATCCAATTTTTGAAAATTATCATTTCAATTCAACCTGAAATATGGTTGATTCAAAAGGAAAATTTTTTATTTTTTCAACAAGAAAAATTGTTAAAATTAAAAATATTCCTTGTTGAAGCCGTTTTGTATGTTTTTCCTTTTGATTTAACCAGTTTTCTGGTTGATTTTTTTTTCTGTGTAGAGATCGTTTTGTAGCCAAGCAATTTAAACTTTACGCGCATATTACGGAAATCAGTATCGTCAAAAACTGACGACTGGCGAAATTTTCATAATTCGTTACTACAAAACTTTTATTTCATTAAAACAGATCAAAAGCATACATACTCAGTCCTTGCAAATTGGAAGTAGAAACCCAGGGCAAAACATTCTCGGCATGACTTTCGGAACATTCAAAGTTTTTGCCGATTTTAATAGTGAGTTTCGTAGCATGCCCTTTAGACGATCTTGCAGTTGACTTCTGTGACATCCCCGTAAAAGTCTCCAGAGCTCTTACTCACCATGTAACATAACTTATCGGAAGCAGAAGGATTCAACTCAGAATTGTTTAAAATGCATACCCAAAATCGGGTGATTGTTTTTGCTTGGCTACAAAAATAATTTGAGCAAATCCATCAAACTCCGGTCATATGGAATAAACTCTTCCTATTCGAGTTTACATATTCAAGTCATTTCGATTTGTTACTGCCAAATGCCGCAACAGAAAGTCGAAAGCACGACATGTTTTCCAAGTCAAAGCATATTTGAATCTCATCGAAAAGTAGCTACAGAAGGAAGGTAGCGATTAGGGTGATGACTTTTAAGGTTTTTTTTTTCACAAAAACAATTTCCTGTATCATATTTCGAAGAACTTTTATTAAAGTTTCCATAAAACACAACTTTTAAGGTTCTTTGATAAAAAAATGTCACGCACAGTCATTTGAAAAATTTTATTTTTTGATTTTTTTCCCCAACTTTTGCAGCTAATGTCAGCAGAGTCGCTCCTAGAGGAGCAAAATGTAAGGCCAACCCCCAACAATTTCTTCGAACAAATCTGCCCGCTATCTCCATTCTTCAAGGGGGCTCCCATACAAAAGTAATTTTTTTATGAATACCCTCCTCCCGTCCTAACTAGCCACAGAGTGCCCATCGAGGGATCAAATGTATGGCCGACCCCCAATACTTTTTCAGTTCCAACAATTTTCTAGAAGATACCTAGCCTCCATCTTCAATATTTAAGGTGGTCCCCATACAATTTTTTAGTTTTTAAATTAATTTTTATCAATTATGAAGACAAAATCAGCAAAAATGTTCACAATTACTGAGTCGCTCGTAGAGGGGTGAAATGTAAGACCAACCCCCATTAATTTTCCCCAACATATTTCTCAAACGCATATGTCCCCTATCTTCTTCCGCTTAGGTGGTCCCAGTATGTTTCTTTGACTTTGGCGAACTCCGTTTTAATAAGTTCTACTTTAAGTTCTCTATTTATTCGTTCATTTGAAATAAACCAAGGAGCATCGGTTATAGACCTAAGATTTTGGACTGTGCTCTTTGCAGGATACACTCAGAGAAAAAATCCCGTAAAATTAATGCGAATCCCATAGTTCCAATGTTTTCTTACGATTAAAATTAGTCAATGTGACTTGGCCCATAACCGCAATAGTTTTGAAATAGTTATTATAATACACTCAAAAAAGTTTCTCAAGAATTTTACATTGTTGAGACAATGTTTTTGAAAAAAATTGTTGCATAAGAAATAATTTTTAAACCAACAATTTCTGTGGTCATAAGCAATATTTTTTTTTTTTTTTGGTTTAAGAACTTTAGGTTCTTTATTTAAAAACGTAAATTCTTGTACCAATAATTAATTTCTAATCGTCAAGAATTATTTTGTTGAAAACCGTGGTAAGGTATGTGATACTTGAACTAACACTTTAATGTTGACACATTTTTCGTCAAATGTCAACACTTTCAAGTAAGAATAAGTTGTTGAGAAGTGTCACGTACTTACAATAGAGATAGACAATAATCGATTTTTGCGACCATCGATGGTTTCGATGTTTTTAAATCAAGAATCGATACTGCTGATGTTTTGATACAGAATTACAAACATGACAAATTTAATTCATATGAGATCCAGCAGAATTTCTGTATTTACTTTTCTTGTAACTTACATATATATCACTTGAAAATTTAAAGGTCAAATACTTGGAATTTGATGTCTATCAAAATAGCACTATCACTTTGAAATTTGAAATTCAAAACTAGCTTATAATTTGTTGCTGATTTGTTGTGGAAAAAAAAATTTGTAGCTCTTCGATTTTTAAAAATAACCCCTGGTTATGCTAACTTGACAGTAAAGTTAGCACCACCACCCTCAAAATAGCATTAAATGGGCGTGGAACTGAAAAATTAGTCGCCCAGAATTTGTTGCTATTTTGTTGCTCCACCATAGTGCAAAAAAAGGGAATATTTGCGCCCCTATTTCAATTAGAACCCACCCTCAAATCCGACTTAGCTATTCCCCGCATTACCACATAGTAAAGGACTATGAAAAAATTTTGTTTTATGTTCGCATATGTATTTTTTATTTTTATATTTTAATTTTTATTTTCTTAACTTTCTACTTTGTGCTTTAAAAAATTAAAACTGCTGGACAAACTAAACGTTTCCTCATCTTTTCCGATTTTTCAAGCAAATCGTCATAGACCACCAATTTTCCACGATTTCGAAATGACGCGCCCACATAATGGCCGCAAGATTTTGGTGGTCTTCTCTGGACATCCGGTCCTGAATAGTCAACGAAACCAGCCATTTTGTATAAGGTTCCAGTAGTAGGGTCTCTTACGAAGCGTGGAATTTTATCCAATAGTATTGACGATGTTTCGAATCTCTCAAATGCGATGATTTTGCCTGTTTTAAACAAAAATAAAATTTTGCCATAGTTGAACAAAAATGTCCGATAACACTAAACAAAAACAAAAAAAGAGACGGGTTTTAGACTTAATTGGGGTCGCTGATCGCGAAAATGCCATCCGTTTATCTTTCCAAAAAACAGTTTTTGAGATATACGTAAAAATTATGTTTTTTGGTTACTTTATGAGATTTTGCCATAGAACTCAAAAACTGCTCGCCTTAATAACAAAGTTTATTCTAAAGCAGAAAACTCTGCCCTTTGCAACGTAGGGAAATGATCTTACTCTTACCAAGTTTTGAAATTTTCAAAGTTTCCATACAAGTACCCTTGCAACCTGGACATGGTCTAGTTTTCTTTGGTATAATACCATCAATAGCAGTATCTTGAAAATTTCCCGCAAGGAGAGTCTGGTCGTTCATGGAGGATATGACAATTTTAAGTTCTCTGCTGGATCCCGCGGGACATTCGGAGGATTGACAGAAACTTGGCGCACTTGCGAAAAGTTTCAAATATAAATAGCCAACATTCGATTCGCAATTGATGTTCCTGGTCTCTCTTTTTTTCAACTGGACGCCGATCACAAATGCGAAAATTTCAGCGTGTATTTTGTAAATAGCGGCACGCAGTCCTTTTTTAAAGGTGTCGTAAACAAGACGAAACAGTTCGTTGTTTTCTCTCTGCCCTTCGATATATTCTAGGATGTTTTCGTTATCTGCTGCAGCTGCGAAAATTATTTGAAAAAGACTATCGAATTCGCAGGTGTTAGAAAGAGCTGCCTGACCCCCATGTAACGTCACGAATTTCAAAAGCCCGTTGCTACCATTTTTTAATATGGGAATTTTTCGGTGTTTTTCTAAAGTGATGGCTTCATTAACTGCTTGTTTATTGTTTTTAGAAACAAGGCAGTATTGGCTCTTTTCCGAGTCTCAGATCCATGTCCTCTCCTATTTTCAAAACCTTGAAGTGCAAGTCTTTCTGATTTGCGCTTGTTTTTGGAGCAGCTGACGAAAATTCGTTGTCCTCCATATTCTTCTGGATCGTTGATTGCCAATGAATTTTGTCCCAAGATGTCCACATTTTTCTTGCATATGATACACTCGACAGCGCTCCTAGTTGAAATAGGGGCGCAAAAATTATTTTTTTTTGCAAAATCTCGCTAAAGTCGTTGAGCAACAAATGTTTCCAGTCATATTTTGTTTATAACAAATTTTTTCATAGTCTTTTACTATGTTGTAATGCGGCAGCGTTGCCAGACGTCCCGCATTTTGCGGGATGTCCCGCTTTTTGGCCTAAAATTATAATGTCCCGCCGGGACATGAAAAATCCCGCTTTTTTTCAAATATATGAAAACTAACTTTTAGTTTGTTAAAGATAAAAAAGAAATCTTAGATTCGGTGAAAGGGTCAGAAAAGTACAAATAAATTTGAAATAATCTACTAATGTAACAAAATGAAAGAAATTTAAAAATAATTTACTAACGTAACAAAATGTTTAAAATCTTTGAATGCGAGCAATAAAGCCATAGAAAGAAAAAGTAATTCTGAATATACATAACACTGCTTAACAAATTTGGAATTTATAAAAAGCAACTGAATATTTGTGCAATTTTCCTGTAGATCTCGGCCTCCTAAGCAAGAAAAAAAATTTTTTTAATTTTTTTATGGAAGAGTTTTTGAGAAAAAATTTTTTGAAATTTTTTTCAGTGCATTTCGTAGGTGCACTTGCTATTTCAAGCATATCTCGGGCCCCGATCTACCGATTTTAATAAATATATTTTCCAAATATAGATAATTAAGCTCCCTACAACTTTTAGAAACAAAGTTTTTGATTTGCATGAGTAGTTTTAGTGCTAGAGGTGCAATTATACAAGAAAATTGTGTTTTTTTCAAAAAAAATCAGGGTAAATTTTTCATATAAAAATTTGTAAAAAATAGAAATCGAAGTGGAAAACCCATTTTCAAATTTTTTGCGTATAGCTAAGTATTTCTTCTAAAAAATAAGCCCCGTTTGGCTAAAAGCGGTGAAAAATTTACGGAGCTATGATTTTTTTGCCAAAACACTAAAAAATCGATATTTCACAATTTTTGCTTTGTTCACAAAACTTGTTCATATGAGCCGAAATTATTTTATGAAGGTGCAATTGAGTAAATTTTCACATATATAAATGCATAAATGCTGCCTCTTTATTGATTAAAAATGAATGTCGTTTTGCCCTGCCTTTTAGAATATTGTGGTGGATTTGTTTACCTGCCGGTCTCAATGACCTGTACCAGATAAAAAAGGGTGCAGTGCTTTCCCTTAGTGGAAAAAAATATAAGGTATCATGAATACGTTTTGTGCGTTAACGTCAGTTTTTATACTAAACGTGTTTCTTTACTTTCAATTTTGCCTAATGAATTGAGCGTAGTATAAAATACCTGAGGTTTTGCATACTTTACATACATACTTACATACTTACATACATACACCGGGGCCGCTGTGATGCAGCCCACTTTAAGACAACATGAACTACCAAATTGGTACAACTCCTGTAAAACATTTGTGAAATAAGCTCTAATGCAAAAGTGTTAAAGAAATAAAAATTTATTTCCAAAATTATTTTTATACAATTTGAAAAAAGTTCTTGCTTCCGCTTTGTCTTTTATATTTACTACCATCATTTTCACGCACAAGGGACCACACGTAATCACCCATCATTGCCGTGTCGAAAAGGCCGCTATAGCGATTTTCAATATCCTTTAATTGCTGATGAAAACGTTCGCCATGCTCATCGCTTACGTCTCCTAAGTTTTCAGGGAAAAAATCCAAGTGCGAATCGAGAAAGTGGATCTTCAACGACATGTGTACTTCGGCTTTCTTATAATTCTTTAGTAGGTTATTTACTATTTGCTTGTAATCTGGACTTTTGTGGTTGCCCAAAAAATTGTGTATAACAAGTTTGAATGAGCTCCACGCTGCTGCTTCGACTGGGGACAAAAGGCTTGAGAACTCGTCGTCTTGCAAAAGTTTACGTATTTCTGGACCATTTAGAACTCCTTCCTTGAGTTTTGCGTGTGAAAGGTAGGAAAAGATCGCCTTTAAGCGGGCAAAAGCTTCCTGTGTTCCATCTTTTGCCAATTTTTTTATAAAGTTCTTAGCAAGTCCTAATTTTATATGCAGTGGCGGTAATATAATATTATTTTTATCAACGAGAGCAGTGCGTTGAATATTGTCTGCACCAACTATAATGTTGGTTCGCAAAGGCCAATCTTTTTTAAAATAGTGTAAGTGGTCAGCGCGACTATCCCACTTGCACAAAAAACAACAATATTTTGTATATCCTCCTTGAAGCCCGCACAGAATTGCCACTACCTTGAGATCAGCGCATATTTTCCATCTATGCTTGTCATATTCAATATGATCCAAAAGCGTTTTCATTGTTTCGTAGGTTTCTTTAGAATGCGATGCATATGCGACAGGAAGAGACGGTTTTTGGTTGCCATTGTGTAGGAGGACAGCTTTTAAGCTCTCTTTGTTGCTATCGATAAATAAACGCCACTCTCCGGGATTGTAGACTTCATTGAGCTCTTCGAATAGGCCTAAAATATTGCTGCAGAAACAGATATCGTCTACTTTTGCGTAAAATTTTCCGTATTGCAAGTGCCGATTTCTGTAAATGCTTGTTTTGACATCAGGAGCCACAAATCCGCGTTCTTTCATTCTAGATGCAAAAAGTTCAGCTTTACCCTTTGAAAAACCAAAATCACGAATCCAGTCATTTAATTCGGCCTGTGAGAGTATTCGTTGCGTTAAACTTGTTTCAAACTGACTTCCACTAGACCCCAGCATTTCCTCTGATGATCCTTCTATTTTGGGTGCTGAGCCAGGGCATTCTGGATAAGGCACATCACTTGAATGAGGTAGAGGAAATTTTACCGAATCAACTTTCGCGTATTCCCATTTTAAATGTTTCCCAAATCCACTTCTTGCACTAAGGCAAAAATAGCAGTCCACCGAGTGACAAAAGGGCTCACTCCATTCCATTGCCGTGTCAAAATCCATGTAACAGCTAGAATGCAAATAGTTAGTTTTTTTTATAGCGTATTAAATTTTAATTCTTACCGTTCTCCAGAAGCCCATTTTGATAACTTTCTATGACATAGGTCACATATTCTTTTAGGCGTCCACGGCTCATTGAGAGTTGGCAAAACACCGAAGTAATGGAAATAGTGCTTTTGCAGTGCTTCAGTAAACGCTAATCCTTTATTTTTTAACATATATAATCCACAAATATTGCAAAAATCGTCCGGATTGTTTTTGCACATGAATACACGAGTTCTTTTACTCATTTTTTTATATTTTAAAATTTGTTTTATTTTCAATTGATGTACGTTGTTCAAAATTTAGTTCAAGACTACTAATCTAAACGCATAAGTGTTACCCTTTTATATATTGCCATAAATTTTCTATACTGTATGTAAGTATGTATGTAAAGTATGCAAAACCTCAGGTATTTTATACTACGCTCAATTCATTAGGCAAAATTGAAAGTAAAGAAACACGTTTAGTATAAAAACTGACGTTAACGCACAAAACGTATTCATGATACCTTATATTTTTTTCCACTAAGGGAAAGCACTGCACCCTTTTTTATCTGGTACAGGTCATTGAGACCGGCAGGTAAACAAATCCACCACAATATTCTAAAAGGCAGGGCAAAACGACATTCATTTTTAATCAATAAAGAGGCAGCATTTATGCATTTATATATGTGAAAATTTACTCAATTGCACCTTCATAAAATAATTTCGGCTCATATGAACAAGTTTTGTGAACAAAGCAAAAATTGTGAAATATCGATTTTTTAGTGTTTTGGCAAAAAAATCATAGCTCCGTAAATTTTTCACCGCTTTTAGCCAAACGGGGCTTATTTTTTAGAAGAAATACTTAGCTATACGCAAAAAATTTGAAAATGGGTTTTCCACTTCGATTTCTATTTTTTACAAATTTTTATATGAAAAATTTACCCTGATTTTTTTGAAAAAAAACACAATTTTCTTGTATAATTGCACCTCTAGCACTAAAACTACTCATGCAAATCAAAAACTTTGTTTCTAAAAGTTGTAGGGAGCTTAATTATCTATATTTGGAAAATATATTTATTAAAATCGGTAGATCGGGGCCCGAGATATGCTTGAAATAGCAAGTGCACCTACGAAATGCACTGAAAAAAATTTCAAAAAATTTTTTCTCAAAAACTCTTCCATAAAAAAATTAAAAAAATTTTTTTTCTTGCTTAGGAGGCCGAGATCTACAGGAAAATTGCACAAATATTCAGTTGCTTTTTTTTTGTTTGACAGTGTAATTAATACTTTGTTAAGTGGTTTTTGTTGGAATTCCACATTTGTTGTCTCGCGAAAGTAAATTTAAATTTGTCCCGCAATTGCTTGTGAAATCCCGCATTTTTTGGATAAATTTTTAAAAAATCCCGCTTTTTAAGAAAATTCATCTGGCAACGCTGTAATGCGGGGAATAGCTAAGTCGGATTTGAGGGTGGGCTCCTAATTGAAATAGGGGCGCAAATATTACTTTTGTTTTGCACTATGGTGGAGCAACAAAATAGCAACAAATTCTGGGCGACTAATTTTTCAGTTCCACGCCCATTTAATGCTATTTTGAGGGTGGTAGTGCTAACTTGACTGTCAAGTTAGCATTACCAGGGGTGTTTTTACTTCAAATTTTCGGCTTGAATTCAAAAACCGTACAGCACATGAACTGCAGATATCAGAATTCAAGTTGTACCAAGCAGCACATAAACTGTTGATACACGAAGACAAGTCCCTAAGTTGATCACACAATGGTTTCAATTGGACTCATGTTTATTAATAAATTTCATTTCTTTTATACATTATTATTGCTAGATAATCAATATTTAAATCAATGAAGCTCAATATTAATTCATTATTGCTTAAGCAGTAATTTTTCTTTTTCTTGTTCTTTTCTTTTGCTTTGTTTTATATATACAAACATATTCTCGCTTACATGCAAAGTTTTCTTGCGACATAAATTTTTGCTGATCGCATAAAATAAACAATTGTGGATTGAATTCTAAACATTCTGGCCCTCCGTTGAGTAATCTTGTTTACTCAACTCTTTATACAATTTCGAGAGCTATTGTGTTTTGCTGGCGTGGAGTAGGTTTTGGTGGTGTCCCAAGTCGAATAGCTCTTTGCTGACATTTAGTTTTTATTTTCCAAATACTCAAGCAGAGAATTATCAATATAATGAGCACGATCACAGTATAGCTTGTTACATCATGCAGTGTGGATGGCTGGATTTCTTCAGGAAACTGGAAGTCGGCATGTAACTGTTGCTGGACCTTGGTGAGCTGTTCCAATTTATTATTTACTTGATGAATGTCAAAATTTAGTACTCTTTTTAATTCCATAGGTTCTGCAACTGAGGTTATATTTCCAAATGCGGGAAATGATAAATGCATTATGGTTGAAGTAATTCCCTGGCCTTGGATTGTTAAAAAAGCACCTTTTATGACGCAATCAGGTTGGATGGACAGTGTGCCGGAACTAGGGCTTCCAATCCCGGTATCGCGGGATCCCGAAATACCGAGATCCCGCGCTATTTTTCGATCCCGCACTGTGCGGGACTATAGCTGCGGGATCCGCGGGATTCGCGGGATTGGAGAGAATTTTGTCTCAACTACAAATTAAATTTTAGTAATTTTAAGAACAATATTTCCTTGATCTGCCCATTACATAAGGAAATCTTAGCTAAGTGAGGTAAAGTTTAATCAGAACCAAATGAGGTTTATCTGAGCTTTAAGTACTTTGTGATTGATTTGGGATTTCAAACAACAAAAATTAATGGAAAGCCTTAAAAACGCTTTGAAGTATGTTATTTTTTGTGAGATGTTGCTACGACAAAATGAAATTGGTGGCAACGACGTCAACACAGCTGTTTCTTTTGTTTTGAATTTAAAAGCGTGAAATATTGATCGTAGCTATTTTGATCAATGTATTAAGTTTAAAATGTCAAATACAAGCGTTACAAAAGTTTTTCGCATGCTTCAAATGTTTGGGAACATTTTCTCAAATCGGACGACATTGAATGCCAAATGTAAATTGTGTAAGTCCATTATCAAAACCACGGCTAGATCGACCAAAGGCTTACATGTACATTTGAAGTCAAAACATGGCATTGAGAGCGGAAGTAAAAAGGAACCCGACAGCTCGCCATCGACATCAAGTGCAAGTTCATCAACTTTGTCTGAAGAGTCAATATCAACTGCTTTTATTTCGACACAAAAGCGCCAATGTTGCGCCTGAGTCAAATACATTCAACGAAGAAGATGGGTCAAATGAAACAAATGAAGATAGATTTTTAGTTGATATGCGGGATCCCGCGAATACCGGGATCCCGCGGGATTGAACATTTCTGTCCCGCTGATTCCGGGATTGACAAAATGGTGCGGGATTGGAAGCCCTAGCCGGAACCATTTATGTTGACTTCTTGGACATTGTCTCCACACACAGCTAAAAGCTCAGTTGCAGTTCTAGCTGCAAAAATCCACTTATTCGGTTTCCAAGTTGGAATGAGTGAAATGTTATTGAATTGGTGTTCCACCTTGCAATTGGATGAGGTTCTATTGTTAAAAAGGGCTACTTCGCAAGAATAGCTGCCGGAATTTTTTCGAATTGTTGCTTGAATGTTTGGGCAGAGGAAAGTGTCGTCAATAATTTCATTACATTTATAAAAATCGGTTGTGCTCAAGGTGACATATTCATCTCGATGATTAGTGACTGCTAGAAATTGCGCAGTTGGTTTGATTGAAAGCATAGTGCTGTTAATAACTGTGGGAATTGAAATCAGATGAAAAAGTTCGAATTTTTGATGATTGACAAGTGGAATATCAATTTTGAACATCAGACGATGTGCAGTAACTGCTGCCTTTATTTTCATGATTTTATATAGGTGTAAAAGATCATCATCATCTGTTGGAAGAGCTCGCCCAACGGGCAGATGTCCTTTTATGCAACTGATTTCCCTTTTCAATTGCTGAGGTGTCAATATGGTCGGGCTAATGTTTCCGTGGTTTGAATGAGTGAGTGCGTTGATTATATCTGCCTGAATTTTGTGTATATGTGATGATAGCATGAAAAGTTGAACTACCAACGATATCATTAATTGTGAATTGTAAAGGTTTGTGTGTTCGGCTCCCAATTGGTTGAACTCCTGTTCAATTGCCCTTTGAAGCTCTATAATGTGTTTACTTGTGTTGATTGCATCCTCCTTTAAAATTTTGATTGTGGCATCAACAACTGATGTTTGATTTTTTACTAAATGCAGTAAGAATTCTTCATTGCTGTTGACCTTGTTTATGGTTGCCGCCATATGTTCAGCATAGTTGGAGTCCAGTACTCCAAATAGGGCATTGGCAACATTGCCTACAATGTCTAACGCTGCTCTTCTTGATCGAGTCGGTGATATGAGATCTTCTTCCTGAATGAGCTCTTCTGCAGTTTGTTGTAATTGGTGTGCAAATGCGTAGCAAGATTTATCCAAGGATTTATTGCATAATCCTCTAAGTGTTTGAATTCCTTCGTCTAGCATCTTGTTTTTGGACCAGAGTGGTTTCAGCTCATAGTATACGAAGATTTTCCAACTGCCACTTATTAGTTTTGTGTTTCCAATTCCTTCGAAATATATTCCCGGATTTGCATCAAAATTTGTTATGTTGACTGATCCGGCAAGGGCTAATGGCATCAAGAGAAGCGAAATTATTAGTGTTGTAACCAGAGAGCTGGTGGAAATTAATTTCCTTTTTGATGGACTTGTTTCTGATGATGGCCGCTTTAGTGGTAGTTCAAAATTCTCATTTTGGTCTCCTTCGTTAAAAAGTGGTGCGAGTTTTTGTAACGGACGTTTAAACACGCCATTTTCGGTTTTTATATCTGCTACTCGAATTAGTTGATCATCTCCTTTATACACATGAACGACTCTACCTAATGGCCATTTCATCGTTGGTAAGTTTTCATCCTTGAGGATCACCATGTCACCTTCCTTTATATTTTGACATCTTTGTTGCCACTTGTTCCGATATTGCAGTTCATGTAAATATTCTACATGCCACCGTTTCCAAAATTCATCCTTTGCATTTGACACCAGCTGCCATCTTGCTGTTAATGTGTTTTTTAAGGATGCTCTATTAGGATTTACTTGTGAAGTAAGAGGTTCGCCGATGATAAAGTGACCTGGTGTGAGTGCAGTCAAGTCGTTCGGATTGGATGACATTGGTGTTAACGGTCTTGAATTAAGTATGGCTTCTACTCCGATAGTTATTGTTTCAAACTCCTCATATGTGAAGGATGCGCTGGCCATCGCCTTAACAAGCAGTAGTTTTGCAGATTTTACTGCAGCTTCCCATAGCCCTCCAAAATGTGGTGCCTTGGGGGGTATGAACTTGAACTCAATTCCAAGATCACTGCTAGCCCTTTTGATTTGGGTTTGGGCAGTTGTTGAGTAAATTGCATCTTTTAGCTCTTCCAGTTGGTTTTTTGCTCCGACAAAATTTGTAGCGTTGTCACTGTATAACGTTTTGCATCTGCCCCTCCTTCCTGTGAAACGCTTGAGGGCACCTATGAAAGCTTCAGTTGTCAAATCGCTTACAATTTCAAGGTGAACAGCCTTTGTTGCAAAGCAACAAAATACAGCTAAATATGCTTTGTAGGGTCTTTTTCCTCTGCCCTTATAGTGTACCATAAAGGGGCCACAATAGTCGACTCCAGCCTTAAAGAATGGCCTTGCTGCAGTTACTCGATCAGCTGGTAAGTTTCCCATGAGTTGCTCCATCAAGTGAGGTTTTGCTCTGGTGCAGCGAATACATTTGTGGACTGTGTTGCGAGCCAAAATCTTTCCTTTGATTGGCCAAAATTGTTGTTTTATGATGCACAATAACGCTTGAGGCCCACAATGATTATGTTCTTCGTGCTTTGCTTTAAACAATAGTCGAACGATTGGGTTATTGTATGGGAGAACCATCGGATGCTTGGCATCATAGGCAATAGATGCTGCTTCAAGCCGTCCTCCTACTCTTAATACGCTGTGATCGTCCAAAAAGGGTGCTAGTCCGTTGAGTTGGCTTGATGCGTCGATAGTTTTGCATGCCTTCAGATTATTAATATCACTTAATAGCTCAGATTGTTGAATTGTCTTAACGATGAATTGCAAGGATGTATATAATTCAAAAGGACTTAATTCTGGTTGCAGCATGATTGAATGTATTTTCTTGCGTTCAGGACCCTTCTGATGTGGAGGATTTACTCTTTGATGATTGGTCTTCATAAGTTGAACAAATTTGATCACATAAGCTATTGTACGTAGCAAAAACTTAAACGAATTCCGATGATTTATGGAGTATAGTAGTTCACTTGAACTATTCTGAGCCTTGATGATTGCTACGATTGGTTTCTGTTTTAATTCCAATTCAACTGACGATTGAAGAGAACTTGACGATTGTTGAGGCCATTGCGTTTGGCTTCCGTGGAGAAATAATGGCCCATAAAACCATATGGTATGTGTTCGAAATTTTTCAGTTGAAATTCCCCGTGAAAGAACATCAGCTGGATTATTCTTTGATGGAACGTGATGCCATTGAGTTGGCAAGGAAAGCTGTTGAATTTTGCTGACACGATTAGCTACGAATGTATAATATGAGGATGCCGATGATTTAATCCAATTTAAAACAATTTCGGAGTCAGTCCAAAAGATTGTTGTAACATCCAAATTTTTAAGATCACCCTTTACTCTTTTAGTTAATTCAGCTCCTAATAAAGCCGCACATAGCTCCAAACGAGGCAATGTTTGTTTCTTGATCGGCGCTACTCTTGATTTTGCACACAGTAAATTGACTGTTATAGTTCCATCTGTGGCAACTGATCGAACATAAATTGCTGCCCCATACGCCTTTTCTGATGCGTCAACAAACGTATGAATTTGCGTTTTATTTGGTTGTATCGTCTTATGGTTAAAGATGTGCCTGGGCGCTCTTATGCTGTTCAAACCTGTGAATCCTTTTAGAAATTGGTTCCATTCCAGTTGTAAGTCTTTTGGTAGCTCTTCATCCCAAGATATTTTGAGTTGCCATAACTGTTGAGTGAATATTTTGGCCTTTACAATAACTGGACCAAATATTCCCAAGGGGTCAAATATTTTGCCGAGGTCAGAACAAACTGACCTTTTTGTTGGTGTCTTGTTGGCTATTGTTGTGGATGCTCTCCCGCAAAGCTGATCAGTTTTAGGCAACCATATCACGCCCAAGGCCTTTTGTGCTTTATCAATATCTGAGTCGAAATCGAGGCTTATTTCCCCTTCGTCTAAGGCTTCGCCCGCCAAGAGCTGCGGATGGTTTGAACACCACTTCCTTAGATTGAACCCGGCTTCTCTAAGCATTGTCGTAAGTTGCGTCTTTGCTTCCAGTGCTGTGCTCAAAAGATCGGCTCCACTAAGGCATTCATCAACGTAGAAATCGTCATGCAGAATGGGAGCTCCAATTGGATATTTACTCATGCTTGATTGTGCTAAGTGTTTTAAACACCTTGTTGCTAGATATAGTGCTGAAGTAGTCCCATACGTTACAGTAGTTAGGTGATAGTATTTGATTGATTCAGTTGGATTTTTTCGCCAGATAATTGTTTGAAGATTCTGATCAGCTTCATGAACCAGAATCTGCCGGTACATCTTTTCAATGTCTGCTGTAAATGCAATACGATGCATCCGGAATCTGAGCAGAATTGCGAATATGTCACTCTGAACGGTAGGTCCAGCATGCAGAACATCATTGAGTGAGAGCCCCGTCGAAGTTTTTGCTGAACCATCAAATACAACGCGCAGTTTTGTTGTTGTACTGTCTGGCTTCAACACACAATGATGGGGTATGAAGAAACTTGGCGTCAATAGTTCATCTTTTGGAATTTCCTTCATGTGCCCTAGTGCCTCATACTCATTCATAAAGTTCACATACTGCATTTTTAGGTTCTCGTCCTTACTGAGACGTCTTTCCAATGAAAAAAAACGTTGAAGGGCTAGCTGACATGAATTTCCAAGCGCAGATACATTTCCCAATCGAGGTAGGTGAACCATGTATCTGCCTTCGTGTGTCCTTGCCACAGTTTGAACAAAGTGAATTTCGCATAATCTTTCCGATTCTGTCATTTGTCGTTGTACCTCGTCTGCATCATCCATTTTCCAGAATTTTTCCACCATTGTTGAAGTTGCAATTTCGTCTTCACTGAAAACTGCGCATGTTGTTGACCTTCCTTGCTCTCCGGCTACTTTTCCAGTAACTATCCATCCTAATACTGAATTTTGTAGGTTAGGACATTCAGATTTTAATTTTATTTGTTGCGGCCGAAGTAAATCAGTGTAAAATTCTGCTCCTAGAAGGACATCGACTCTTTCTGGTGTGAAGAATTCAGGGTCTGCTAGTTTAATGTTTTGTGGTAGATTCCATTCTGATGTGTCAATATGGCATGATGGCTGTGCAGATACTATGTAAGGTAGAATGAATGCTTCTAGCTGTGCTGAATACCTTCCATTTAGTGAATTCAATGCAACATTCACTCGTTGTGTTGACTGTCGGGTGTTTCGCCCGATTCCTTCAATACAAAGAGATGATTTTGAGGGAGACAGTGCTAGTCTTTTTACAGTCCTCTCGGATATTATGTTGATTTGAGATCCAGAGTCTAAAAGTGCACGGACTTCGCAACTGCGACCGTTATTCGCAGTTAATCTTATTTTTGCTGTTGCAAGGAGAACGAACTTGTACCCAGCTGATGGTTGATTGGATAAAGCTACCGTAGCCTGTGTGTCTGTTGCTTTTTCTACAGTTGATTCTTTTTGCTCTGTAGCCACTGTTGACGTGACATTACCTTTGTCATTGGAAGACTTAGATTGTTCTAAATGTAATAAAGTATTATGTTTTTTTGGGCACTTAGAACAAGATCTAGCTGAGCAGCCTTTGGATTGATGGTCGTCTTTAAAGCAGTTGACACACAACTTGTGGTTTTGTGTCCATTTAAGTCGTTCTACTGGAGACATCTTTAAGAATTTTCCGCAATAGTAGATAGGGTGACCTTCTTTGCTGCATACCTTGCATGCCTTAGAGTTGGTTGCTGTGGCCGACGTTGCTGAATCCGCCTTTTCCTTACCCCCAACGGCTTCCAGAGCTTGAAATCGAAGTTCTAAAAATTTTAGGAAATGTTGTATGCTCTGAAGTTCTCTAGGAGACTGTAATGAAGATTCATATAGAATATGGCTTTGTCGATCCAATTTTTTAACCAGAATATGCAGCAGAAGAGGACTCCATTGATCGGTGTCGACACCTATGTTTTGTAATGCGAGCAAACTTTCATGTATGGTGTCATGAAAATTGCGAACGGTGTTTTTCTCAGGTGTTAAATTTTTAAGCGCCAAAATCTTTTCAATGATGAATCCAGTAAGTACTCGTTTATTGTTGAAACGTTCTTCTAGAATTGTCCACGCTGATGTATAGTTTTCTTCTGTTAGGTTGAGATGTCGTATCAACCTCTCTGCTTCTCCAGTGAGGTTGGTTTTTAAATACCACATTTTCTCTATGTTCTGCAGTGGTTGTTCATGAATAGTACGCTTGAAAATATCAGAAAAAGTCTGCCATTTCAAGAGATTGCCATCAAACTTCGGTATTGATATTTTTGGTAATTTTATCTCAGGTCGGCCTCGTGAAGGTGTCTTGGATTCCTTCATCAAGTTGGTGAGAGATGCCAGTTTTTTATGAACTTCACTCTCAATATTTATAAACTCATGCATGTCGTATCCTTGTTGTGTTGGATCACTGACATGTTCATGAATTTCAAAGTTTGCTTGTTGAATGTGGTCATAGAGTTTGCTTATTGCATTAATTCCATGTTCTGGAGATTCGTTTACTGCTGTGCCTTGAAGCAGTCTTGAAAGGGAAGACATCATTGCCTGTTGTCTCCGTATCAAGGGTCCGATTTCATTTGTAGAATGCCGGTTGTCCTTTTCAGTAATTGTCCCATTTGACGTAGGGACAGTTTTTGGGATTGCTCCTGACCGCTCATGTGGAGTTGAAGCCTTGAAGTCCAATAACGCCTTTTCTAATTGATCTTTAAATTTCTCCACCAGCTCCAGTGTTTGAGTATATTTGTCTTTTGTGAAGTAATCATCGTCGAGTGGAACTTGCTCCATCAAGCGAATGTCGTTGTCCACACGCTCAAAGTGCTGCCATGCCCTGTTTATTCGGTTGAGACGTTCTTGGAAATAATCTGCATTGTTCTTTCGCGATGGTGAATCTTTTTGGTAATTACGGATGATCGTTTTAATGTTTTCCGTAGTAGTTTCTTGTTCCGCCTTTAGCTGCTTAAACTCCTCCATTATGCGTTGTATATATGAAATAAGTTTGTTTGTTGAACTGTTGATCACTTGTAGTAGTCCTTCTTTATATGTAAAAAAGATCTGCTATATTTTCAACTGTCCAGCCTTTGATAATCCTTCAGGATATAACTACTGCTGACAGTGAGACCGCTCGAGTTGCGCGAACTTTGACTTCGGTATAATAAACGATTTTATTCGCGACGAACTACTCGAATGTATTAAAATTTTGTTGTTTATTGACGACAGAACTCAGAAGAAGTTCTTTGTCGGGGTCACCAATGTTTTACTTCAAATTTTCGGCTTGAATTCAAAAACCGTACAGCACATGAACTGCAGATATCAGAATTCAAGTTGTACCAAGCAGCACATAAACTGTTGATACACGAAGACAAGTCCCTAAGTTGATCACACAATGGTTTCAATTGGACTCATGTTTATTAATAAATTTCATTTCTTTTATATAATACATTATTATTGCTAGATAATCAATATTTAAATCAATGAAGCTCAATATTAATTCATTATTGCTTAAGCAGTAATTTTTCTTTTTCTTGTTCTTTTCTTTTGCTTTGTTTTATATATACAAACATATTCTCGCTTACATGCAAAGTTTTCTTGCGACATAAATTTTTGCTGATCGCATAAAATAAACAATTGTGGATTGAATTCTAAACAAGGGGTTATTTTTAAAAATCTAAGAACTTGATAGACATTGGAATTTGTGCGTGTTAAGGAGACTGTTGTCGCGATAACGCGAAGTTTCTTGGTAAAAATTTTAGGAGTGGAGCGGAGAAACAAATATTTCTCGTTGCCCCGTACGTTTCTAACCAGAAAATTACGAGTTACCACCACAACAGTCTCCCAATGTAAGCACAGACTTGGAATAAAAATTTTATTATATGACAAAATTTCTAAGTATTGCCTCCATAAAATATGGAATCTGCTCTACTACCTGTGGTCTTTGTGAATAACTTTTTCTGTTTAAATGTAAACTTAGAGTTTGAAAATTGTAAGCTGCTCCAATGAAAGAACCATCGAAAGTCAAACAATAATATCGACAATGTAAAAAGTTTTAAATCGTCGATTCTATCGATTGTGTCATCAATTGTTTTCCAGCTCTAGCTTACAAACGCATTGCGAGTATTGAACTTAATGTAAAGAAGCCGAATAAATTTCAAATTTAAAAAAGAAAATGGAAACCACAGACACAGTAGAGCTCGATCCGTTGTCATCATCTGCTGTCCAACTGCTCATTTCATGGGATGCTATTTCCACATTGAACGCTAACAAAATTTCCGGCGAAAAAATTTTGCGAATGATGACAAATCATGACATCGACACAATTTTTGAAGACAAAAGCCTAATGGAAAAAAAAAATCAAATTCCGATATAACTTAAGGAAGTGGCGTGAGGAACACGGAGATTCTAAGTATATAAGTTTCTAACTCTATTGCACTTTTGTAAATATATATTTATAAAAAAAAAAACAATAAAACTCAAACAAAAAAAACTATAAAAAAACAAAATAAATAATTTTATATATTAGCATATATTTAGACATTGGTTGACATCAACAGTTCAGTTGTTAAGGTAAGAATGAAATATTTGAAATTTGTAAATATTTTTATTCTTGAGCTAACACTTTTATTCTTAGATTACAAAAATTTTAATTTGTAGCCAAAGAATCAGAGTACTTTACAATCTTTTACACTCACATTTTTTTTATAACAATTTAAATTGTGGGGAACGATTTAACACGAAAATTGTTGTGCCAAAGTATAAATAAAAAAATAAAAAAAATATGATGCACAGAATCGAATTTAGAAGAGACTAATATAAGAACAAAATAAACCATCCATATTTTGGGTCTCCTTCGCTACTTTGAAGTCTTGAAAAAAAGTGTTTTTTGTTTACCCTGTAAAGTTTTGAAATTGTTAGTTAGCAGGTTTACACTTTAAGCCGCCGATATGCCAGCTTAGATTTATGGTGAAAGTGTACTTTTTAATTTTTCAAGGGTCATCTCATCGATGGAAATTAAATAAATTTTTCTTTATAAAAATATTATTTTCTCACAGACAAAACAGATGCAGACGGATAATTCTCATTTCGCCATTCGAAAAACATGGCGGGACGTGAAATCATAAATCAACAAGATATGTTAAATCATATTAAATTAATAGTTGTTTCTGATTATTTTAAAAATGTGTACCTTATTTCAAATAATAGTAGCAAAGTTATTGAAATAATATGCAATTATAATTAAACTAATCGTTTCTCACATTGAACTAATGGTATCGATCCCATTGAAAATTAATGGTATCGTACTAAGAAATTAATAGTACGTGTTATTAATTACACCGGCACACAAAAACAAAAAAGTCCTGTTGCAGAAAAGTGACATATCCCCCTTTATGTTTTGTGGGGCGCTGATCACGAATCCGGAGTCAGATTTTCTCAATCATCCAAGAGAAGTTTCACCTTTTTTGGGGGTGTTGAACCAGGATGCGGAGGGGTGTTGAGGGAAAACTAAGGGTCGTATCTTAATTTCGACTCCATATTCTTACTCAGCATACCAAAAAATGTAACTTGCGATATTTAATTTTTTATTTTATGCATTTTTGAAAGTGAGCCCTTTTGGGGATTTTAGGGGGGCGCTGGGGCGAAAACTAGGGGTGATGGAGAAAATCTGACTCCGGATTCGTGATCAGCGCCCCACAAAACATAAAGGGGGGTATGTCACTTTTCTGTAACAGGACCTTTTTTTTTTTTTTGTGTGCCGGTGTTATTAATGGTAAAATACTATTAAACCTATCGTATTTCTTATTAAACTAATAATATGTGTGTCCTATTAATAATAATAATTTTAAAACTATTGTTATAATAACCCGATAACCATTGATTTCATTAGAAAACTATTGTTCTATTAGTAAAATACTATTGAAAAGCCTCCTATTAAAACAATGGGCGTGCTTTTAATATTGTTATGGGACGTTTTTCTCTGGGTGTACCTATGTTTGAATTGCTTTCATTTTCATGCAATTGTATAGGAGGATTTTATATTCCCCCTTCAGGACATACGAGTAGTTCATCTCTAACGGTTTTCTAGTGCAAATTTCACCAGTACTAGTTCTTTTTTATACCCCTGCAAATGCATTGCACTATAGAAAATTAACATTACGTGAGGGCGGGAAATCACCAGTTCACTTTTGAACTATAGCTGTTCTGGTGCTGGGGGAACCAATTGGATATATTTGGTATAGTTGAACACTACACCGAAAAGTTAAGAATGTAACTTTTTAATTTTGATATGAATTCTTGTAAAAAACCAGGTCGGCGGGTTCGATCCCTGCTCCAGCGTGCGTCGATTTTTTTTTTTTTTTGGAAAAGTAGATTATTTAACATTTACATTATTTAAAAAACTGAGATATAAAGGATTTTATCAAACTTTTTATAATTAAAAAATTAAAAAAAAGATTCTATAGGAATTTCTTGAAAGAGCTTGTGCGTGACGGTTTGGAAGACGCGATGAAAGCAACTTATTTATTTATTTGTTGGCAACTTACTTTCAAGTCCCCGTATTTTTTCCTTGATATTTAATTACCTGTTTTATTCCCCATTTTTCCAGATATTCTTTTGCCTGTGACAGGGTTCGAACTTGGACTTTCTAGATTACAAAGCTAGCACACTTCAACTACGCCATCGCGAGATATGATTTGAGCTTGCTAGATTGATTATATCAATGTAAGTGCAAAAAAAAGTGGTTTGTCTTTTAAACTATGGAATGAATACGGAATTCATATACTTTATTACTGCTAAGTATATGCTTTATACGAAAATCTACCTCCATTTGCACTAGTTCTTTAGAATCTGGTGAAAGCACTAGTAGCTTTTAGGAAATTTGCCCGACACGTCCTGAAGGGCCAGTTTAAGAGGAGAGCGATAATTAATTAACCATTGCAAGCTATTCGCTTTAAGGGGGTCTTCTCACTGAGCAACTTTTTTTTCGATTTTTTTTTTTGCATTTATTTATAGCTTGGGTAGTTGTGAATATGCCCCTAAAAGGATTTTTTGAAATTCGAAATAGTTTAGAGGATATAGCCTTCTTTGTCGAGCAAGATCTGCGCTAAACCGAGTAATTTTTGCGTTGCTTCAAACTTTAAACGCGTTTATCTCGAAACCACGTTTTTCGAACTGGCGGCCATGATATCTCCAGTTCAACTAAACCGATTTTCATGAAACAAAGTGGAATCGACGCAGAATTGTCACCATTCTCGGGTGAACCTCGACCATAATTTTAAAAAAATTTTTACTATTTTTTTTTTTTACACTAAACTACAAAAAAAGCCCGAAATTGAAATTTTTTTTTGAATGGCCGCCATTTTGTCAAAAAAAATCACAAAATTAAGCTTGAGGTTCACCCGAGAATTACATCTATACTGATTATAACCCCGTTTTTTTCCATTTCGGACGCTCCGGAGACCCGGAATCGTGGCCGCCGTGACGGCACCTTTTTTTTTCACCACCAACTTTGAAGTCTCATTACTTTTTGAAAAGCCCACGTATCGAGGCAAAAAAAATTTTTTTATTTACTTTGAACCTTTTGTAATACAATAAATAAAAAAAGTTTTCAATTATTCTTTGCGTTTTCAAATAGAAATTTTTTTAAAAAGGGTCCAAAAAACGGGTTTTCAATGAGAAGACCCCCTTAGTCTTATTTGGGTTCTCTTGTCATCGATATACTTGCGCCATGTCAATCGTTTATAAAGTGAAATCCGAGGTAAGTAACTTCTTCATTTTGAGGGCTGCGTATGTTATTAAGGAGAAACATCCGGAGAGACTTTACTGTTAAGCGTGAAAGTTATATGCCGACATTTCAGCTCATTTATTTTAATTCGCCATTTCGAGAGTCAGCCCTGTATTTCGCTGAGGTAATATCGGAGCTTAGAAGTTGCGATACTTATATCCTTGTGTCGACTTATAATCGCTGTGTCGTCAGCAAATGGTGAAATTGATACTCGATCGCTATTAGTTATATCTGCTGTATACAAAAGATAGAGAAAAGGCCCAACAAAACTTTCTTGAGGGACGCCTGCATTAATTTTAAAACTTTTTGTTGTAAACGTGTTATGTTTCAGTTGGAACGTTTTAAGTTTTAAGTTTGACTCAAAGATCGCGTGGAAATTTAAAGGAAGTTGACCTAGGATTTTGTATAGCAATCCTTCATGGCAAACTTTGTCGAGCGCTTGGTGCACGTCTAGGAACACTGCTGAGCAGTACTGAGCATCGGGTCATAGGCAAGTAGAATTTCATTTGCAATACGATTTACCTGTTCAATAGTACCATGTTGTTTTCATGATGTTCTGGTAGGTATTTTGTAAATTTGGATATAAGTAGTTTTTCGAACAACTTTAAGAGGCTAGGGAGCAGGCCGACCGTTTCCAATCTTTCGGAAAGTAGCCGTACTTTATGATAGAATTAAAAAGGACTGTTAAAAATGCTACTGCTACTGAAGGTATATTTTTCAACATTTCTCTTATATACGAATTCTAATTTACACTCCATGTTTCCTTTTTTCCAAGCGGCAGTGGCGATGTGTGAGGAATGCTTGGCGCAAATATGTATGTAAAGCAACCCTGCAGTAATAAGCCGGTCAATTTTCTAGGACGGACTGGCCTTTTACCGGTCCAAATGCTATCGGTAATATTATGGCAGTTTACTCTATGGAATTCGGCTAGCCGGCGGTCGGTCATAAATGGGTTGGTTGAAGGGTAATCCATAAATGGCAGTTTAATCAACTTAGAAAAAATATGCTTTAAATCTTTTACAAAACAACGGTAAGCATTTAATAACGAGAGCTCAGTACGACATGTTCGAGCCGCTTAGCAATATGACGTCATCAATGTGTAAACAAATAAATGCTTATTAGATATAACATGTAAATAAAAACATTAAAATTCATATTCATTTTTATAGCTAATAAATTTAACAGAGGGAATGTAAAATTGGAAAATTATTTGAACACAGGCCTTCTCAGTCAAATTGAGAAAAGTCTGACTAAGTAGACGTCACAGTTGAATGCAACATCATTGTTTACTACTTTTAGAGCTGCAAAACAATCGATGTTTGCTACCATCGATATCTTCGATGTTTTAAAACTGAAACATTGATACTATTAAATAGAATGTTAAGTATTTAATTGAACATTTTAAAAATAATTTGAATAATAAGTTTTTAATTGTGCTTTTCGTGCAAAAACTTGTGGAAATGTAAACTTCAGCGTTGTATGCTGCAATGAGAAACTCATCGATAGTGACAAAAAAGCTTCGATGGTATCAAAAATTAAAAAATATCAATACTATCGATAGTGCCATCGATTATATTGCAGCTATATCCGCTTCTCTTTCTATCCTCGTGCGTGTTGTGCTAAGTGAATTATTTTTAGGTACGAAGCGAAGTTAAAACTGTCAAAAAACTATTGAAAAACTGTGAATTAAATATAAAGTGTAAGTGAAAAACAAACTACAAAACAATGAGCAAACGAGATTTTAGAAGAAAAAAGCTCAAAGAAACGACAAATTATAGGAGTAGGCTGAATGAAGTTCGAATGCAGCGCCGCAAAATAACAGCATAGTGGAAATGGAAGCCGTTATTGAAGCGGAAAATGCTGATTTCTATGAAATAGATTCTCCATCAATAGATGTTCCATCTCCAAATCATTGTGAAAAGCTGAAGTATTGGTATCTCGAAACCAAACCTTCGCGAGCTTGTTTAGAGAAATTATTGATCATTTTGAGGTCTGAGGGGCTTAAAGTGCCGTTATCTGCAGAAAAATTAGTAGGAAAAAATGATCGAGCAATTATTCAAAACCTTCGTAACGCTGCGCCTCGACTGGCAATAAATATTGCTAGCAATCTGCCCAAATTTGATTGCGTGATCATGGACGATGAAACGTATTGCAAAGCGGATTTCAAGCAGTTACCTGGACACGGATATTATACTGCGGTTAGAAGGGGTGGAGCATCCTCTAAATTTACTACCGAAAAACATACCAAATTTCCAAAGAAATACATGGTGTGGCAGGCCATTTGCAAATGTGGCCTTCGAAGTAAGGAATTTGTGACGGATCGCACCATCAACACCGAAATTTACATCAGAGAGTGTCTGGACCGGCGTTTGCTGCCTTTTATACGTCAACACCAAAGTTCAGTACTATTTTGGCCTGACCTAGCAACATCTCACTACGCCCAGAGAACGATGGATTGGTACCAAGCCAATAATGTCAATGTGGTACCAAGAGAAGCAAATCCTCCGAATTGCCCCGAACTTCGTCCAATCGAAAAATATTGGGCTTTAATGAAAAGGAACCTTAAGAAGACCAAACAAACTGCGAAGAACATCGAAATATTTCGACATAAATGGCGTCGGGCATACACTAAGGTGAACGAAAGGTCGGTAAAAAACCTAATGGAGGACCTTAATAAAAAAGTGTATATTTTTTTTTAAGTGTATTTTTTTCAGTGTTATTAACATTTTTTATTTATTTTGTAATATTCACTTAATAATAAACTGAAAGAATTTTAAAAAAAACATCATTGGTTTTTTTGCAATAAAAAAAAAACAAAAGGACAGTTATTTCTGGGACAGTCTTTAGTTTAGAAACGCACCTTTTGAAGGACATTTTGTGGGAAGACAGTGAAGAGTTCCAAAATTTTACACGAATGAGCGTTGGAAAGTTTGAAGAACTCCTTAATTTGGTAAATATATATTTTTGTTACACATTAATTGGTTTCATTAATGAATGTGTTCAAAACTATAAGGTTGGACCAAGAATTGAAAAGCGAGATACACTGATGAGGAATGCAATATCAGCAAGAATTCGTCTGGCAATAATACTACGCTTCTTAGCAACTGGCGATTCATTTCGCTCACTGGAGTTCCTAGCGCGTGTATCAAGGAAAACAATAGGTGCTTTTTTGCCTGAAGTGCTGCATGCGATAATCGAAATGTTGGAGGGGCAATACATGAAGGTAATCCTGAAAATTATATAAATTTTTTTTATCCGTTTAATGTTAAAATTTTTTCAGACACCCACTAATGAAAATGAATGGCTCGCTGTAGCAAACGATTTTGAAGCACTTTGGCAGTTTCCTCACACTCTTGGTGCTATTGATGGAAAGCATATCAGAATCAAATCTCCAGCCCATTCGGGTTCTGATTTTTTCAACTACAAAGGATTCTTTAGCGTTGTCCTGCTTGGAGTCGTTGATGCACATAGTCGTTTTATTTACATCGATGTGGGTGGAAATGGAAGAGCATCCGATGTTGTTGTATACAAAAATTGTAGTCTCTATGAGGCACTGATAGCTGGGAGACTGAATCTACCGCCGGACAAGCCTTTACAAGGACAAATGTTAAAAACGCCTTATTTTTTTATTGGTGACGACATTTTTGGCCGTAATAGAAATTTAATGAAAGCATACAACCGGAGCTCATATTTAAACAGTTCTCAAGAGGCATTTAATTACCGCCTTAGCAGGGCAAGAATGACAGTGGAGATGGCATTTGGAAGGCTCGTTTCCCGATTTCGAATTTTCCATCGGCCCATTGAGATCTCAGTGAAGACGTGTGACACCCTGGTTAAAGCATGCTGCGTATTGCCCAACTACCTCACGCAAACACTCTCAGAACCTCCAATGCCATCACATGAAACTTCCACACCAAATCTGCCGGAAACTATTTCTGCTCTTCCAATGCAAGAACTGGGAGCATACAGGTACGCCTGCCAGATGCGAGAGAATGTGCGGGCCATAGCTGTGAAGTAATGATTACTAATCGTAGTCATTAGTAATTTGATTACTTTTATCCAAAAGTTGAAGTAATTGATTAAGTACGATTATTTTCTGTTTGGCCCAATAATCCAAGAATTACGAATATAAATAATCAAATTGGAATCAGGATTACTTGCGATTACGAAAAATAATCAAAAATAATCAAAAGTAATCAAAAAAGTAATTCGACTACTTTTGAAGATTATTTTTGATTATTTTTGATTATTTTTAGGGTTTTTGTCTGTTCAACTAGGAATTTTCAGAATTTGGATTCAAAAACAAATACAAATATATAAAATACAAATATTTTATTATGAAAAAGAACGAAAACACACAATGCATGATAAAACAAAGAAACCATTTTACTCCAAACTGCTATTCGTCTTCATTAAAACTAATTTTTCAAAATAAAAATCAGACAGTGACTGCCTTCATGGAGCATTTACTATGCATGTCAAAAGAAAATAGTCTTTCAACTGGCGCTGATGATGTCAAAAACCCTAAAAATAATCAAAAATAATCTTCAAAAGTAGTCGAATTACTTTTTTGATTACTTTTGATTATTTTTGATTATTTTTCGTAATCGCAAGTAATCCTGATTCCAATTAGATTATTTGTATTCGTAATCAATTACTTACAGAAAAATCTCATATAAGGATTATATAATCATTATAATTCCTTTTAAAATGTAATTTAATTGATTACTAATCGTAATCGCAAATTCACAGCTATGGTGCGGGCATACTGCGTTAGTGATGGTGACGTTCCATATCAGTGGGTAAAAATTAAAAAGCAAGTCGCTGTGTTGCATGCTGATTAAATAAATAAATTTAAAACAAAACACTGTGTTTTTCATTCAATTCAGTTCATTTCATTATATTAAAACATAAAATATCACTTCACTTCTAGTAATTAAACCAAAAAATATTCATATAAAAAAGGTAAACAAAATAAATAAAGCTCATTAAAATATATTTGCATCATACAATGCAGTTTGAAGAATATCCTGCGATTGGGTTAATGGTGGTTCATGTTCTTCCATTTGTGCAAGAACCGTCTCCGTAACATGATTGTGAATTTCGGACATAGTCCTCGTTGCAATACGCAGTGGCAGCTCTCTTAATTGCATTGCAATTGTCTTGGCAAAGGATGAAAATACATCTTCTGGTTCGACAGCCCTTGCAGAAGCAACTATTGCGTCTACTGCACTGTTAAATTTGGCGTCTCTACGGGATTTTCTTGTCGAATGTTGTGGAGCACTGGATGATGATGATGATGAAGCGGGCGACGGAGACGGAATGGGCACAAATTTATTTCCTGGATATGATGATGACGTTGCTGATGAAGCCGGCGACGGAGACGGAATTGGCAAAATATTTATAGCTTCAGATGATGATGGCGGGAGTGAAAAATTTGAAGGGGCGGATTGTTTTTCATGAAGCATATTTGAGCTGTCGTCAGTAAGAGTTTCATTTAAATTGATTGATTCATACCCCAAATCTATATAGTCCTGTAGATTACCAATTTTTTAGTAAATAAATATGGGAAATACATTCTCATTAGCTTACCTTATCCAAATTGCTTGTAGTTCTTCTCAAAACTACAACGGAATCTAAAAAACGCATTTCGCTGTAATAAAACAAATGCGATTCATACACACACTCCATCGACGATCCAGATTTTTTGCTGCTCTCTCCTTTTTTTTCTCTGCGAGATAGGCAGTTCGCAAATTTTTAATTTTCTTCTTTATTTCCGCTGAATCTTTCTTCATTTCTTTCGCCATTTGAAGCCACGCATTATTTTTTAAATCATTGCGCTTATATTTTGGGCTTCTATAATTCCACAGGCATTCGAATTGTCGGTATAAGTTTATTACTTTATAAATATCGGCGACGCACCACTCTATTTTGACGACATACACACTTTGAAAATTTCGTCGAAATGAAATTCGGCTGTCAAAAAGCAAAATGACAGCTCATTGCCACTCTCAAAGTTGGCAATCGCAGCGAAGCAATATTGCTTGCCATATATTGCCATCTTTTCAAAATGAGCGGTCTCCATTGGCAATATTGCTCAAGTTGACAGCATACAATACTACAAGCGACACTTCCCAAAATCACTAAGACGGGTGAGGGGAGCTTGTATAAACCGACTTTGCCCATTCACAATCTGACTTTGCCCACAGTTAACACATTCACATAAAATAAACTGACTTTCACCACGATTTGTGTACAGATGAACTCACACATCGACATTACAATCTGACTTTCAACACAGCAGAGCTCAAGGCTTATTACCCTCTAGGAAGCGTGAGGTATATTGCCCGGATGCAACTAGTACTTTCACCAAAACTAAAGAACTAGTGCAAAGGGGGGTAGAGCTTCGTATAAAGCTCCGACTAGTATTGCATGGAAAAAATGGTTTTTCGTGTCAGTAATAAGAGTCGCCATTATATAGTTGTTGCAAAGAGCGTTGGTGCTCCCAAATCAAAAATAAAATCTATCTTTATATATAACAAATATTTTTGTAAATAAAACAAACACCAAAAATAAACCGGTATCTTTTAAATATTGCGTAAAAATAACCAAAATAACCAAAACCACAAATTGTGGTCAATAATCTTACAAAGGAACTAGTGTTTTACTATACCCAATTAACCCAATTGGTTCCCAAATCAATAAAAAAGCGTTAGTACAAGTGTACAATTAGTGATTTTTAGCCCACACGCAATGTTAATTTTGTACAGAGTAATACATATCCAGGGGTATAAAGAAGAACCAGTGCTGGTGGAATTAGAACTACTAAAACGCTAGTGCTTAACTACTCATACTTCCTGCAGGGCTGTTGAGCTGTTCACCACAGCAGTCGTTGACAAAACTCTATCTTTTTCAGTCGCACTCATGCAAAATGTTTCCCGTTGCCTTCACTCCTACACATTCTTATCATACCTACAAGCAAATTCAAAAAAATTTGAGAGTGTCGCTTGTAGTATTGTATGGTTGACAGATTGCTAGCAATAATTATTGCCTGTCGAGGCGCTATGTAACGGAACATATTGCGATTTTGGAATAGAAAAGCAGTTATTGAAGGTTTCGGCTGTTTTAAAGACTAATGAAGAGCTGTTTTTGGATGTAAATATAGACGGGTTGCCGCTTTTTAAAAGTTCTCGAAACCAGTTATGGCCAATATTATTGAAATTGGTAAACGTTAAAGAGAGCATTGATCCGTTTTCAGTGGGCATATTTGTAGGAAAAAGTAAGCCAAGTTGTTTGGAGAAATTTTTTGAAGAGTTTGTGAAAGAATGGAAGTGCTTAAAGAATAATTTTTATATAAATGAGCAAAAAATAAAATTATATTTGCGGTTTTTGGTGTGCGACATGCCTGCAAAAGCTTTTGTCTAGGGTGCTTCAGGACACACTTCAAAACACGGCTGTACAAAATGCACCCAAGTAGGAAAAAAATTCACCATGTACTGACTTACAGTACTTCTTCGGGCAATATAATATCTGATGAAGATTTTGCGAGTCGGAAATTTCCGCAACATCGTCATAAAAAATACCTTTCCGAAAAGACGCCTTTGGAAGCTTTAGAAATGAAAATGATAAGTCAAGTTCCTCTAGACACAATGCACTTAATCGAACTCGGTCTCATGAGGAAAATAATCATTGGTTTAGTTAACAACAAAACGAGTACCAAAATTTCGAAGGTAGCAATAAATAAAATCTCCGAAAATCTGCTCGAACTCCGCCGTTTTATTCCAATTGAATTTGTGAGGAACCCAAGACCATTGGATGACGTTCATCACTGGAAAGCAACAGAGTTTCGGCTAGTTTTGGCATTCACGGGCCCAGTTGTTTTGAAAGATATCGTAGACGAAGATTTTTTTTATGAGTTTCTGCTGCTTCATTCTGCCTACAGAGTTTTAAACTGCCCTCGTCAAATCAATGCTAATCTCCAACAAGCCAACGGTTGACTGGAGTTATTTGTTTCCAATTTTCCAATTATTTGCGGTGACGATAGCGTATCGTTCAATGTGCATAGCCTTCTTCATTTGGTCGATAGTGTTGAAAGTTAAGGCGTCGTTTCGTATATTTCGGCTTACAGTTTTGAAAACAAGCCACAAATGTTGAAAAAGCATGTAAGGAAGCCCAATAAAATACTGGAACAAGTTTTAAATAAAGAGAAGGAAGACATGTTAATTAAAACAGAAAAAATTGGATTTAAGTATCGGAGAGGGGAAATTTTTGGTCTTTACATGAATAAAGCTTTTTATCTTCAATTCCTCCCAATACCATTTGCGCCATAAAACCCGATACACCTATAATGATTACAGGCTTCATTGAAAATGAACAAAAATTTATTAAGGGCAAAAGACTTCAATCCTTCAAAACTTTTTTCAATGAATCAATGGACTCAGTTACCTAAGGAATATATATTTCAAATCTTAATTTTGGAGCAGAAGAACTATTTCCAGTTGAAAATGTGGAACATAAATTCGAATATTTGCCGCATGACTCACACTTTATTTTATTACCAATTCTTCACAGCTGCCTTTAAGTTTGTTTCAAAATGTCGTCGTCTTCATCATCACGGAATAAGGAGTTTCGCAACCTATCATCAAAAGCTAAGAATTCATAAACTTCGTGTCAATTGAAAACATTTAGCACTATTTAATTTTAATTGTACAGATCAATGTTGTGCGAAATGCAACGTGATGACTCAAATCTATTACATTTTATGTTGATATTAATTTGTTTTATTCCACATAAGAAAGAAATCAAACTGATAATATGTTTTGCGATATTTTTGCGGAGCACAAAGCCCTTCTTCTACAACTTACGAAACAAAATAAAGCAATGCTGTCCTGTAGGGAAGTTTTTCCCATCAAGTCTACGGGGGATCTCAAAAAGCTCGAAGATTTGTTGGCCGTACAACCTGACATTTACGTAAGCTACACATATACATTGATGTACCTATCTAGTAAATAATTACAAATTTTTGCCTTTGTAACTGAAGAGCGACTAGAAAAATTCCATCACTGACTGAAGAAATCAGTATTTCAATTAAGTACCGGAAATATACTCGCATGTAGTAAAAGTTAGACATGAAACATTTTAAACGCGCTACAGCTCTATTTCTCGTCCTCTAGGAGTGCTCATGGATTGGTCAGGGAGAGCTCAGTGCGAACTTAACTCAAACGATAGAATCGTTTTTGAGCACATTTGACATTTTCATGTTTGCGTTTTGCCAGCTCATGTTCGACTTTATGCCATGACATCGAAGTGAATGTACAAATTTCTTTACGACTGCGACGAAATTCACTTCACTTCTGTGGATGCTTGATTTTAACAATTGAATTTGAAGTGCTGTTGGACTCCACTCGTTTCAGGCAAGGACATAGCAGACAACATGTGGCTAATTTCGACACACTTTCCGGGTAAAATTGTTTTGCTTTTGTTTTTGTTTTTCATTTTGGATTCACCAAGGGACTTTTTTCGAAGGTTTTTTCTATCACTGCCAACAGCAGAAGGCTACGGGACTCGCGAGTTGTTGTATTTTCATTCGAACGCGTCACACGGAGCGTGTAAAAACAAGCAACAAGGATATAACATTTCCTTGTGAAAGTTTGAGTAAGAAGCATAGCGTATCAAAAATTGCTTGCAATGCTGTAATACAGACACAAACATGAACAAAAATATTTTCCAACATATGCGCATACGTATGTATGTACGTGCATAGATAAAGGAAATGAAAGTTTCAGGTGTAGGTTTTTGGCCAGTGAATTTCAAACGCTGAGAAAGAAATTGAGCTAATTGAGGTTAAATGAAATAATGATACACAGAGAAAAAAATCAACCAGAAAACTGGTTAAATCAAAAGGAAAAACATACAAAACGGCTTCAACAAGGAATATTTTTAATTTTAACAATTTTTCTTGTTGAAAAAATAAAAAATTTTCCTTTTGAATCAACCATATTTCAGGTTGAATTGAAATGATAATTTTCAAAAATGGATTTAAATTTAAATTGTTGAACCAACCACGGACATAGTTGAAATGACAAGATATTTTTTTTTTTTTAATTCCAAAAACAATACCTATACAAGAAGAAATGTCAAAAAAAATTAATTAACGTTCAAAGCAAATGGCCATAGAGCACTCTGCTGAACATGACCCAAAAAATAGCCATCGGATGGACTTCATCCGATTTCGTCACTCCGTTTTGGTGACTGCTTTCGCAATGCTTAAAAAGTTCTAAGATGAATACATATCTTATATGTCTTATTTTATAAAACAAATGAGAATTATACCGAACGAAAAGAAATGTAATTAAACATATTTCCTTTCAATTCAACCAAAAATGTTGTTGACTCAACCATTTTTCTTTTGAAATTTTTGTTCTGCTCGAAAATCAAAAGGACTGTGAATAACAATGCGCCCTTTTAAAAAAATCATGGTTACGTTCGCTCAGTGTAACACCGAATGCACTACAATAGTTTGGTAATGGATTGTCCCAGATGTGTGTAGCGAAATCGATGATATGGGAGAGAATGCCCTTAATGAACTTTATGAAGACTTGTGCGCTGCTATAATGTGTCGCCAAGGTGTCGAAAATGTTGTTCCGAAATCGATTGATTGGTTTGACGATATTTTACCGTGAATGGATGAAATTTCCAGTGAACCTGAAACTGGCTTTTGTTTTACACAGATGGGGTTCATTGGGGGAAACTGCACGAAATATTTGGGAAAATGTTTTCTGGAATTTAAAAGCTGATCGCAGACAAAGAAAAGGACAATATGGCAACCATTCCGCAGCATATAGCGTAGATACCTATCGGTTGAATAAAGCCCAAACTAAGCTTAGAGCAGAACCACGAGGCGGGAGTTAATTTCTACAATTTTTGCACTAAGTTGAGCTATTTGTTTTCTTTGGTTTTTGTTCCTCTTTTCAATGTACAGTATATTACATATGTAAGTATGTATGAAGTTTGCACGCCTGCTTTAGCGAAACAATAAAAAATGTAGTCCCGACTTCATCCACTTATGTGGGAATGATTAATCGCTTAAAGCAGTGCATACCTCTTAGGCCTGTTCCATACTAGGCGACAGTCGCCCGAGACACATTTTGTTTTGAAGAAGAACTATAGCGTAGCGAGGGGGGATCGAAGGGGGCAGCCGCCCCGGCCGCCAAATAATATTTCAATTTTCATAAAGGTATTTTTATTTAGGCAGGTTTGAGGGGCGGCTTTTATTGCATTGTGCTCTAATTGAGCCAATTAGTCCAAATTATTAAAAAAATATTCTTATTCGTATTTTTATCGATAAGTTCATACGCAAAGAAAATGTTCCCAGATTCAAATTTGCCTCATAACTTTGAATGTTGCTTTAAAATCAGCCCTGCGGATTTTATTGTCATTCAAATTGTGAACATAAAAGATAAGGGATGTGCATGTGCGCTGTTTCTATTGCTCTGGCCTGGAAATAATCGACATCCGAAAGATTAAGGTGCTGATTATGGATGGCAACCGAAAAAAGTTGAGTTGCCTCAGAGGCAACCGAGCTTTTAAGGCAACCGAACTTGAAATTGATATTACGTATGGCAACCAATTTCGGTTGACTATTGCGTGGTGTTGCCAACTGAAAATTTCGATATTTTTGACAGGTAAAAACATATGTTTCGCAAGACGATAGTTTTTGTGCCAAATTAAAAGTTAAAAAAAAACATTCAACAAAGATATGGATATCAGTACGGAGCTATATTATTCTGACGAAAGTGAAAGAACCAGCGCAAGATGGTTGCGCATGCGCAGAAGTATTCGCGATGCATCGAATCCGCTGGAACTAGCAAGCAGTCGGTAAGTACCAAAACCTTGGAATACGAACGTCTTATTAATGTTTTGAATATATTGTAGATTTATTGAAAACTTTCGGTTAAGCAAAGACGCATTTCGTTATTTGCTGGATGAAATTTAAGGCGATTTAGACATTAGTTTACGAAGTACTGCAATACCACCGATTGTGAAATTGTGTGCAGCATTGCGATTCTTCGCTGAAGGTAGCTACCAAAGAGGAAGTGGCAATGATTTCAACGTGGGCTTAGCACAACCAACAATTTGTAAGGTGCTAAAAGAAGTACTAAACATATTTGAGCAAAGAATATGTGGCCGATGGATAAAAGCTAAAATGAGTGATGCGGAAAGAAGTGCTTCAAAGCTGGAATTTTATAGAAAATCTGGATTCCCCGGTGTTCTGGGCTGTTTTGATGGAACACATGTTCGGATTGTTGACAATGAACTACAGCATTTATACAGAAACCGCAAAGGGTTTTATAGTTTGAATGTTATGATTGTAAGTTAGATAGTATAAAATTTTTTCTGCAACTAATATATTTTCATTTTGTATATGTGTAATGAAAATAGGTTTGTGATTATAAAATGAGGGTTTCACTTGTGGATGCAAGACACTCTGGTTCTAACCACGACGCATTGGTGTTTAACTTGAGCGCCTTCAAGTTATATATGCAGCAAAACAGAGAAGAGAACTCATATATACTTGGTAAGTTAAGTGTCAGTAAAAAGGAGTTCAACAAACAAATAAATTTTAATTGTACAGGTGACGCTGGTTATCCCTTGCTACCATACTTAATGACACCTTTTCGCGAGACGGAAGCTGGTTCGCAAGAAGCTCGTTTAAATACGATTCACGCGAAAGCTTGAAATGTAGTAGAAAGGACTATCGGAGTTCTGAAAAATAGGTTTCGATGCCTTTTGTCATCACGGGGCCTCCACTACAGACCAGAGAAAGCGACACAAATTGTAAATGCGTGCTGTGCGTTGCTTAACATTTGCCAGCATTACAATGTGGAGTTTGCAGATGACCAATTTGAAAGTAAACCTACATATTCTTCAAATAGAGATGTTTTTATTGAGGACGAGGCGCCTAACGCTGCAAGAACAATTCGCAATAATATTATGCGTTCTATTCTATCTTAGAATAAAATCCGTTCATGCATTTAAGTAGCATTCATTTATTTAATAAAGCTTACAAAACCAAAAATAAATACGTACTTCAACTTCTTTAAAAATAATATTTTTATCACATAATACTTATTATAAAAAAAACTTGCGTAAAAAACAAAATTTTCTATTTCTAGAAAAAAAAAATGAAATATACTTCATGTTAAAAACGTTTTTCTGTTCTTAGAAAATAGATATAAAGGTATATGCATATATGCATATGTAGGTACGTCGTGTAAAAAAAAAACAGTCTTCTCTATTCCGAGAAAAAATATATAAAAAACAGCCTCGTTTCAATAAATAATACTTGTAAAATAAAAAGTTATGCCATCTCCATCTCCAAGTCCAATCTAGCAATCTTTTCCTTTTGGTAGTCCAAACGAAGTCGATTGATTTCCTCCTCCATACCTGCTTTTCGCTTTTCGAATTCGAACTTCTCTTTGCTTAATAAGTATTGCTTATAGCAAGTTTTTTCAAGCCTCGATATTTTTTCAATAAGCTCCTTTTGCGTCTTCGTCTGTTGTTTTAGCAGTTCCAGGCGTTCTTCATCGGCAGTGGTTTTTTTTTTCATCCTTTTTTTACCTGAAGTTGCGCGGTTCGTGTTCTTTTCTGGATTTTCCACCACTTCTGCAATCGGTTCAGATAAATTGGGATCAACATTTTCAATCCCAAAGGATTGACCTTCTGGCACTATCTGCCTGCTCATTTGCACTAAATTTGCAACAGATTCCTCCAACGGACTCAGAGGGATTTCTTCTGATGGTCCACCACCAGTTGCCAATACATTTTTCCTGTTGTTCGCCAGCTTCTTTTTCGTCTTAGCTTTGTAATGGATCCAGACCCGTTGCCACTCATTTTCTGTCCTGAAGGGCGGTCCTAAGCTATTCAACTCTTCTGCGAATTCGTTCCACTTCAGTTTTTGGTCATTTTTGCTTGATCCAAACATTAGTTTTCCACGTCCGATGTCTGGATTTTGTTCGATCAGCTCCACAAGTTTTTGAAACTGCTCTTTAGTGGTCACCTTTATACTTCTAATAAATAAACATTTTCAATCAGTACAATATTGAATATTTTCGTGTATTTTCCATTTTTTACTTACCGATTTTCCATTTTACAACTTAATGCTACGGCAGGCAACTGGTAAATAGCAGTTGCCTGATTTTGACAGTTCAGGCAACCGAACTAAAAAAGCGTTGCCATCCAGAATCGCTAAAAAAATTGTGAGGCAACCACAAAGACAACTTAAAAATCAGCTGTGTGTTCTAGTTGCCATACATAATCGCAAATTGGTTGCCTTGCATGACAGGCAACCAAACTTTTAAAACAGTTGCCATCCATAATCAGCACCTAAGAAAAAACGAAAAATAAATAAACAAAAAAAATTAAAATTAAGCTCAAAATGAAAAGCGGCAATGAAATAAAACCGAAAACAGCAGAAAACTAAACACGTAACAGAAGCAGGACTTAAGTTTTCTGTTCTCGGGATTTGCTTTTGCGATTTGAGTGTTTATTCGTACCCCATGAAAATTGATCCCCTTTGCTACTGCCTTACACTCAAAGCTTCTGGTACATACTCGTGTTGCATAGTCTAAGATTGTTTTTTTTCATTTTTTTTTAAATTTGATTCTTCATCAAAATTTTTGTTGAAACTTACAATATCTTTAGGTCTTTTCCTTAGGAAAAAGTCTTTAATGCAAAAGCTTTGGTTGTAGTATCCTCATCAAACAATTTTAAGCATGATGAATGCCATCTAAAGAGTTCATTTGAGTTCATCCAAAGACGATTTTAAAACATGTTTGAACAAGAATAAGCTGTGCATGCGAACAAAGAGTATTAATATATATATATATATATATATATATATATTAATACTCTTTGATGCGAAGCAGTGGAAAGTGAATTTGAAATTTCTGTAAATCGTTTTTTTAGTTTAGTCGTAGGACAGAAAAGTGGTGAGCGAAATTTTTATGGGACCAAACTTTTGTTTTTAGAAGATCTCAAAATTAAATTTTAGCGAACATTGGCTTTGGTTTGAGGCTCGGAAGAAATATCCTAAATAACCTTAACAACAAAAGACAAAAAAAAAAAAAAAAACAATGAGAACATGCTATGAAATTCGCCAAGTTCGCTCACCGGAAAGATTTCCTTACGATCCTTGATTTATAGGGGAAAGTGGGGTAAATCTTTCTCGTGTCTAGATATGAGCCCCGCCTTGCTGGACTACCATATTGACGCGAAAAGGAGGCTGTATTCGGAAAAAAAGGGTGCATTGTTTGTTGTGCAGGGGCGGTTTGGCACGGAGACTTAAGGTCGACTAGCTCGCCGTTGGTCGTGGGCCTTGCCACACCGCACAGCAACCCTCTTTCAATTAAACATGAGGAAGATCGTGCTAGAGGGTTCAAAGAAAAAGAGATAGTAATGAAAAGAGAAAAAAAGCAAATAAAAAGGAAACAAAAGGACGGGGAGAGAACAGAGGTGGTTGATGTTTGAGCTATTTAGATACCTGACTGTCCAAAGGAAATTCACACATACTCCTAAACTGAATTTTACGCTAACCACATTTATTCTGACCAATCATTCCACTCATCCACTGCCCTCACGATCCTCATTCATCTCCCTACCATGCAGTCAACAAAAAACTGAAAGGCCCGCCCCTCGCACACTACGCCTGCCGTCCCTGTCCTAGTCTGGAGCAGCCCTCCCACTGTGGACATTGCTGCGGTCCACAGTCCGTGAGCACGCTTATGCTCCGGTCACACTGTAGCATGCTCCCCTTATTCTGTACATCCGTCCGTCATTTTTACGTCCTAGTAATTGTCCTGAAAGTCCCCCGATTCACCCCTGAGGACGATCCCAAAACTTACGTCGGCTTAGTATACCATCTTCTTTAGTTCAATATATAAAAAAAAAAAATTTGTCTTTCTTCTATTTTCATTTTATATTTATATGTTTTTTTCTTTATTAAAAAAATTTTTTAATTCCATATATGGGCATTTCCTGGGATATTGACGGGACATTCGTACGCTTTTGAAGATCGTAAAAATGAATAAAAATTGATATGGGTATTTCCATGGTTGCGCACGTGACAGTCGTACGCATTTGATGCAAAAAATTTCTATGAAGTATCAATTTTTTCAACTCCTTGTCTCCCTTATCTGACAGTTCCTAAGCTGTTGAATAATTGGTGTAAAATGTGGTGGCCAGCGAAAATGCGGTCCAGAGATATTTTCTATTTAATGCTGAGGCGCACGTGACAAAAAACGGAAGTCGGTTTTTTCTTCATCTACTGCACTGCAAAAATCTTCCTAAATAATATGAGGTTTTTAGGGAAACTTCATGAACAATGACGAGAAATATTGCAGTTTTCGTGTCAAAACTTTTATTCCAGAAAATTCCTTTTACTTTTCATTTATTGAGGTATATTATGATACGTTACGTGACATACGTGACGTGACATTTTTTTTCAAAAGGGTTTTTGTCATGAAAATAGGCTTTTATTTTAACCTTTTTTCATTTCAATTCATCAATTCTGGTATTATAAATAGAACGGCCAATAATAAATTTTATCAAAAACAATATTTAATTGAGCTTGCGTAATTAGAAGATAATTATCAACTTATTCGTTAAAGATTTTTTTGTTGTTGTTGTTTTGGTTGATTCTTCTGAGTGGAATTATTAAGGACGATAACTTCCATTGATCAGGTTACTAAAATGGCCCAAATTTCATAGATAAAGCACTTTTAAAGGTAATTTGAAAAATACAAATACAACAAAATAAGCCTTTCCCTATGTTTTACAAAAATTAGGGCTGACTATAACCACCAATCTTCTTAAATAGTGGAATTGAGATGTGTTACTATGATAGTTCATACCCAAAAATTGTTTTAAGGAACTGGGGCATTTTCATTTCCGGTAGACCTTTCTGTGGAAATGCCCATATGTCTTAAAATAATTTTTAATCATTGCAAAGTAATGGAGAAGTACTACATATGGCAAAAATTTGGGACAGTATTAATAGTTCAATACAAAGTTATAATGAAATATAACATATAGAAAAAACGGACGCTACGAAAATAGAAGTGAATTCCGTTGCCTTGCACAAATGCTCAAAATTCAGCGAATTTTCAAAGATAATTTTTTCTTTTTAATTTGAAAATTAAGTTTAAATAACAGTTTTTATCGGTAAACTCATTGCATGTGAAATATCCATTTAAGTTTTTTTTATCACGCATAATAAAAAAACGGACGCGAAATCACAGATGCGACAATTTTTTCTTGCAAAATAAAACACCGCTTATCCTCATTATAACGTTAATATATTTATTGAAAACAAAAAAAATAAAATAAAAATCAAGTATTACAGTATGGGAAAGCCTGTCAAAATGCTATTTGGCTCCAAATGGTGTGGTGAAGTGGAGTAAAAATCAGCTGACTGTCAAAAACAAGTCGAAGAATTTGCGATCTTTAAACATGCCGTAACTTCATATTTTCACCCTTTTTAAGTAAAATTGAAGTTGCAAACAACAAAGTAGAGATGCTCCTTCATTTTAGAGTACATTTGAGTATCTGCGACCCCCGCAAATCAGTATTCAATATTGCGTTTAAATTGAACGACTTCGTCAGCGATGCACAAATACTCTAAGCGCAAAGCTTTTATCGATACTGAACCGAGTACTCAAAAGAGTTCTTAAAACATAATAAAACCAAATAAAAAGCAAGATAATTCGACATATAAGGAATTTATATATTTTTAAAATTCATGTTTCAAAATGAAAAAAGTAAGGGTGTTATAGTAAAGCGAACCAGACCATAGTATACCCTACACAGATAAACAGCTATATATTTTTTAATCGGAGGCTAAAACAAAGCTCAAATTCCTCATTTCACAAAAATGTGTCGAAAGCTTGTGACTTTATACCATTCAGATGTTTTTTGAGGCAGACTCTAACGCTGGAGGTACCCCTAAAAATTGTCCGATTAAATCAACTTTTGTAGAGGATGTCAACGATTAAAAAATAAGTATTTATGCCGTCTTTGTTTCAAGCGCCATCTGAATTTTGGGTGTAAAATTCAATTTTCGAATAACGCTTTTTGGCGCGGCCACTTTTCTATATTTGGAATCTACATTTTATGCCCTTAACTAAGTCCAAATAAATAATTCCACTATGTATTTCAAAAAATTTTGGTTTTAGGGCAGCATTTATAAAAATTATAAAAAACCCTACAACGAAGGGATACCTTTGAAAATCAGACAGACAGAAAGTCTCATTTCTAAAAGCTAAACGTTCAAATTGTAGTCGGTTACTATTTTCACCATCGATATGCACTATTGACTCGTTCCATTTGGCACCATCTGTTGTCCATGGATACCACACTAGCGTCTAAATTAAACAAGACCAAAAACTCGGAAATCACTTTTTTGTAGTACGTGAATTTTTCTATTACTAAAAAGAAAAAATAAATGTTAAAATAAATTCTACAGTTTAAAATAGAGTTGTAAAATTTAAGAAAAAATCGATTTTCGATTAATCGAAGACCTGCATAGTTATAAATCGATGTTGGATGATTAATTGAAGCAATAAATCGATTAAATCGATTTATTTTTTATTTTTTCCAAACCTATTTATAATGCCTATTTTTTGTTTTCTGAAGTTTATAAAATAACAGAGTAACAGTATTTTTTAAAATATTCCTTCGCGTTCAACGCAACTACAAAGGGGAATTGCCAAAGAATCGAAGAGCAAGATTGACTTAGGTTTAAGCAGTCAATCAATAATTGAGGTCTTTTACACTGTAGAAGTTGCAGATCGGAGGAGGAAGAAGAACCAGCAAGCCACCTCATGTGACACTGCCCGAGTCTGGCCAGGAGAAAATCCAGGCTGCTCGACTCCTTCTTCTTCTCCTCCCTCACCGAGCTAACATCTGTTCGAATAAGACATGTCTCGCTTCATAAATGAGTCTAACTGGCTCCACCAAAGGTGTAACTAGGAAGGCATGCCTTCCCTCGTGGTATCACAACGGGCCCATATGCGGCCTAAGTGTGTCCCCTTAAAGGGGGCAGCCACCCTAACCTAACCTTACCTAACGCTAGTCAATTAATGATATTCAATTATAGTTCTGTTCACTTTTGGAGGTGCATTCAGAAGAATTGACCGTCAATTTCTGTATTTTTTCCATTTTTACATATCGTTTTGCTCATATTTTAAACATTTTCCAGAGTTTCAAAAAAAATTTAACATCGAAAGAAAAAATCGATTTTATTAAAAATCGAAAAAAACATAATCGATTCTAAAAAAAATCGATCGAAAGCCAAAAAAATAGATTAAATCGAAACTTTGAATGTTTTTTTTACAACCCTAGTTTAAAATGGTACAATCATTCTTAAAAAAATCTTTATAATATCTGATTTTCTCTGTTTATAAATGAAAAAAAATCCCTTAAAAAAACTAACCGCTTGTACTTGCCCAATTTCTAGAGACGACAACAATGCGCAAAGAGGCATCGTGGTGGATTGCCTGGTATGCCGTGTGGTTGTTGTTGCCTTTGGTGAATTGCCTATTAGCTTTGTTGAATTGCCTATTAGCTCGTTTCTCATACTGTAATACTTGATAAAAATAAAAATTCATTTCTGTTAAATATGTACATTAGGGTGATGCGTTTTTTTGAAACTCTTTTCCTGTATCATAGTACGATGAACTTTTATTAAAGACTTCATAAAATACTAATTTTAAGGTTATTTGGTAAAAAAAAGTCACGCACCAAGTCATTTGAAAAATTTAATTTTTTATTTTTTTACAATTTTTTTAAGTAACTGTAAGCAGAGTCGCTCCTAGAGGGGTCAAATGTAAGGCCAACTCCAATTATTTTTTTATTCCCAACAATTTCTCCAAACAAACCTTTCGCCTATCTCCACTCCTTAAGGGGGCTCCCATACAAAAGTAATTTTTTTTATGAATTTCCCCCCACTGTCCAAACTAGCCCCAGAGTGCCCCTAGAGGAGTCAAATGTTTGACCGACCCCCATTAACTTTGTCTCCCTAACATTTTTTCCCAACATACTGACCCCCTATCTCCCCTCCTTAGGGGGTCACCCATACAAAATTACCTTAATTTTATCACAATTTCATACAAAATGGCTGTCACTACAGTCAAACCCTTCCTAGGGGGATGATATATATCAGCGACCCCCATTATTTTTTTACCCCAAACATTTTCTTCAAACATACCTACCCTCTATCTCCCCTCCTTAGGGGGGTCCCTATACAAAAATAGGCTTAAATTAAAGAAAAATGCCCCACGAACTTCAATCTATAATATAGATGCCGTAGGAACAAGAACGAACATGTTCAGTATGCATATTCGAAAAATTTACAAAATTACCTTTTAAACGAGCCTAATATGAAAAATATTGGATTAGTTTTTGGTATGTTTTAATAATATGTTATAATTATTATCTTTTTATACCCAGCGTAAGCGGGGTATATTAGTTTTGTGCAAATCTTGTAACAGGAAGAATTAAGCTCCGGAGATATAGAAAAATATATATAGAAATGATCAGGATCAAAAACTGAATCGATTTAGACATGTCCGTCTGTCCGTCTGTCCGTCTGTCCGTCCCTCCGTCCGTCCGTCTGTCCATCCGTCCGTCCGTCCGTCCGTCTGTCCGTCTGTCCGTCCGTCCGTGGTCGGATCTCCTCCGAAACGGCTGGACCAATCAAGTCGAAATTTGGCACACAGGTATATCGGGATCCGAGTATGATCCTAAGTAAAAATGGGAGACATCCGCCCACTGCTACGCCCACAAATGAATATAATGTGTTTTCAGTAAAATGCTTGTAACTTGCGAACCACTCAACACATTCCATTGATATTTGGTGTACTGGTAAACTACGAAAAAGGACATATCCTGGTAAAAAATGGACGCCGCCCTCCTCGAGCCACGCCCACAAATAAGCCCAAAAATAAGGGCTTATCGTAACTTGTGAAGTAAAAGGCGTAGAGGCTTCAAATTCGCAGCATAGGTTGACCAAGGTGTAGGAACAAAAATTTATGTAGCCCGCCCACTGCCACGCCCACAAATGAAGATTTTTCGAAACTTCCGAAGTAAAAGGCGTAGAAGCTTCGTATTCGCAACATAGGTTGACCAAGGCGAATGAAAGGTGTAGGGAAATAATTTATGTTGCCCTCCCACTGCCACGCCCACAAATAGAGAAGCAAAACATAGTGCGCTCATAATGTCGGGACGCTGGGTATTTCAAAGTCGGGCTGGACCGACTTTAGCTTTCTTACTTGTTTTAAAACTGAATTTTGGGTTCCATCCCCTAACTGGCCAAAAAATGACCCTAGTAGAAAAAAATAAATTTTCGAGTCAAATGCCGCAAACCTCAATCTATGACGAGTTTTTGGACTCTATAACCATTAAAATCGGTTAGTGGTTTCTATTCATAAAATTAATTCAAAACTAATATTTTTTGAAACGCATTATTCACTGTTTTCACGTTCCTTTCTTGAGTCTTTGCATGCATACAAACCAAAAGCGACATGAAAAGACTTAAGACATGAACGGACCACAGTTGGAATTAGCAGTTTTACTCATCACCAATTTCTCCGTATTTAGAATTTGAAATTAAAAAAGATTTTTTTTGCCTGACGATGCAGTGTCCTTTTTTCTTTCGAATGACATCGAAAAGTCGGAATCGGTTAAAAGTGGACTTAGCAGGTTTACACTTTAAGCCGACGATATGTTATGTATGATACCATATGGTATCGATTATAATCAATAATTATTCACACTTGCATTCTTTTCGACATCATAGGGGCCGTCCATATATTACGTCAGCATGATTTTGACCATTTTAGACCCCCTCCTCCCCCTTATCATCAATCGTCCATTTTTGTTAATTGTACTAGCGGCATGAGTTTACAAAATCATGTTTCTGAACTTTGACCTCGTTGAGCACCCTCTAAATGACGTCCGATCAATCTAAATCTTTTCATTTCCCTTTTCTGTTGCGCTCTACTATATTTTGAGGGGCGGATCGCAAAATTAAACGAACTTATCAAATTTGGTCCACCCTAATGTACACGTATGCATATGCTCCGATTTTGCACAAATGCTCCGCCTAAACCTAGAGCAAAAATCAGTTTCGTGCATGTGCATAACTTTCCAGCTGTCCTAGGGATGCTGGGTAAATATCGATCTTTGACGATTATCGTTGTTCAAAGTTAAAACATCTTTGTTGTATTATAATGTTGAGAGTTACTACACTTTCGGAGTAAATGAACCATAATATAAGCTTTTGGCAATATCTAAGTATTATATCCGATTAAAACTGGCCATCGCTTTAAGATTCTGAATGCTTGCAACATCGATAATTATAAAATAATGAGCATCCCTAATCCTGCTTGATAAAATATGCACCGTGTGCTTCGAAAGTACACTCACAGTTTCTTGCAAATGCAAAATAAAATTTGCAAATGCACATGCACATGCACTGGATAGTGAATACCGCTATTGAACTTTTAGTTATCAGGATCATAGTTTCCTCCCGACTAGTCCTTTAGTCCAATCTTACCAACAGCGAAGAGAGAAGATTTGCCAGGAAGAGGAAGAAACCTCTTTACATTTAATGACAGAATGTCCTGCCTTTTAAAGACAAAGAAGATCTACATTATGCAAGGAAATTATCCAGCAGACAGAACTGGCGGAAATGGATATAGAAAAAGTGAAAATCTTTCTAAGCTCTACTGGAGTACCTATCTAGAATACTCAAGGTGAAATCACAGGTTAGGCACAATAGTCTTGACAGACGCAGTGCCACGGACGGCTGACGCTCGTACCTATCCACCAATATTCATATAAATATGACCTCAGCTATAACATAAGAATGAAAAGGCTTTTCACGATGTTTTCCAACCAGTAAAACACATATTATGCTGCTGATTTTTAAGCAAATTTTTCGAAATCTTTAATACATAGGTAAAATTAAATATTTTTTAAATTAAAATTTGTATCTAAAAATTATAGCTTTTATGTTTTAGAAAAGTAAAGGTAATTTATCCTGACTAGGATTTTACTCATAATATTGAAGGTATATGATAAAAGTCTTTTTTAAAGAGGGTTTTAAAGGAAAAATAGAAACTTGAAAAATATATATTTCCTAGAAAATCCATTTTTATAGGAAGTCAATTGTGTGGAAAAATTTTACACCCCGCTTTTCATACTAATTCATAAACACGCTAATTTCCAAAAACCGAATTCTGAAGCGTTATTAATCTATTTTATTCGCAAGAATAAACTTCGGATATTGCTGAAAACAATAGGATATGATTTGGGTACAGAATTTCTCTGGTTTTAAAACAAGAATGGGGGTCATATTTAGAACACCAATTTTCAAACCTTCAAAAGTTGATATACTGAATGTTTCTAAAATAATCTACACTAGTAAGCCCAGTCGACCGACACATTCGGTCGATTCCTAGAACACAAATACCACCTAAACAAAAAAGATAAAATTTAACATAACTGTTTGGGCCACGATCGAAGGTTGCACTTTTTAGAAATCGGAGGAGATTAGGAAGCTCCAGAATATCACACACGTGATATGAACAAATTCGGACGATAGGATTCAAAGCTCTTTAATTAATATTATAAAAACTTAAAACTTTATTTGCACATTCGATGCGTCATAAAATAAATGGAGATTCTCTCCTGATTACTACGTTAATTTTGGATGCCTTTTGTTAAGGTCCGGATGTTATACAATTAGTTTTTAACAAATAAAAAAAGGAACTGTACAAAATAGATGCGTTTCCGCTGCTGCCTAGATTCGTAATGAATAATGAAAATAAGTAATTGGTTTACAAAAAAGAGAAAAAGGAACGATGAACGTTCCGGCTCCTAATGAGCGATCGACCAGTGCTGCATTGACGTATACATCGCCGGGCTCCTTGCAGCCTGGTGCAATGATTCTATGGAGAGGACGCCCGCGACGGTGACACCGGGCCGGAGACCAAATATCCGAAGATCGAATTTTGCGCCATCGGTCGACCATTTATACGGGGTAGGACTCCAGATTGGATAACCTGATAATAGATATCACTTCCGAGCACAATTTCGCAGGATGACCGCACATAAAATTCTTCATCCGCCAATTGGACGTGATTGAACGACTTGGAGATGTTCCACTCTATAGTTTGTCCGGGGGTGGTGTAGCGCACCGTACTTAGCTGGAGGTTGACTTCGAGTTTGCTATCGGACTCGAAGCGAGGGACCAGAGTGATGGTGCACATTGTATTATCTCCCCAGGTCCACGTCGATAGTCCGACCGTATTTACCCATTCTTTGGAGATGAGGCTTTGCTCACTGCAGGGATCCACTAATGCTCGAATCGAATGCCGCCGGTGTTTGAATATGGTTCGCACGGATGCGGTTGGCATGAGGATGGTTGTCCTTTCAATGGAGGTGTTGGCCCAATCTACCACTCGAGATGTCGGATGTGGTGATGGCCCCTTCGATGGTCGCATCCTTTGGCTGGCATGGAGTAAGGAATGGTGTTTTCCCTGGCAGATACTACAGCGCCCCTGGCTTCGACATTCGTGACGTGAGTGTGAATGCGCACGACAGTTAAGGCAATAATTAAATCGTGATGCAGATCGCCAGCGGATTTCCACTGTCATTAAAAGAAAATCGGGACAATGTGCCAGCGGGTGATGGCGACTGCACAGGCGGCAGCGGTATCGTTGGTCGGTCTTTGATGGCATCGATCTGTCGATTAGGATAAGAACGTGACGATTAGAAATGCAAATTTTAGTAGTTAATAAATGTGGATAGAAGATAGATGTTTAACAGCTAGGAAGAAGTACTAATTTGGAGATCGGCCTAGTGCAAATCCCTTTACTAGTGCGAATGTCGGCGACACGAACTCGGCCGTCTGTCCCTACGTAAACTTTAGTAATGCGACCGAGTCGCCACTCAGTGCTTGGAAGATCCTGTCGGATAACAACAAAATCGTTGGCTTTTAAATCTTCTTGTGGTAATTTCCACCGGTGGCGCTTGTGCGATTCCGTCAAATATTCATGTTTCTACCGTTCACATAAGAATGATTTCATAGCTTGAACTCATCGCCAACGATTACCGAGTGACAAAGGTTTTGCATGAAGAGAGGGCTCGGCGGTAGAGAGAAGAGGTCCACCAATGAGGAAATGACCGGGAGTTAGTGCTGCGAGATCCAGGGGATCTGGAGATTGGGGACTGAGTGGTCTTGAGTTGAGACAAGCCTAAATTTTTGCTATTAGGGTCTGAAATTCTTCGAATGAGTATTTTAAGTCTCCAGCGGACTTGTATAGATGTAACTTGAAGCTTTTAACGCCTGCTTCGCACAATCCTCCCATATGAGGCCCTCCTGCCGGAATGAAGGTCCAGGAAAGATTTTAGTGGGCATATTGTGCAGTAATTGCACCTTGAGCTGAATGGATAAAACTTGCAAAGTCCTGGCGCAGAGTCCTTTCTGCTCCCACGAAATTTCGCCCATTGTCCGAGAAGATTTGCGACGTACATCCTCGACGGCCGATAAACCGAGCGAACGCTGCAAGAAAAGTTTCAGTACTGAGATCTGAAAATGCTTCCAAGTGGATGGCCTTTGTACTAAAACATACGAAAATGCAGACATAGCCTTTCGACAGACGATGCCCGCTACCGCTGAATGATTTAATGTCAAATGGGCCAGCAAAGTCGGTACCTGTGACGGTAAATGGCCTTGAAAATGTACTTCTTTCTGCAGGCAAGGCGGCCATAAGTTGCGTTTGTTGTTTCTTTCGTTCAAGTATACATTGATGACAGTGGTTAATGGTTGATTTGATCAAGTTACGAACGGTAGGAATCCAGAATTCGCATCTGATTAATGGGAGCATTAAAGCATTTCCGCCATGAATCGAAATCTTATGCACGAACCGTACTAGGAGCTTGGTGAATTGGCAGTTGTAAGGAAGAATTATAGGATGGCTTTCGTTGAAGCTAAGAGATTTCGAAAAGGTGAGACGACCGTTAACTCGTAGGATCAAATCTTGGTCCAGACAAGGGTTTAAAGGGAGCAGACTGCTTTTGGAAGGTAATGATCCTTTGTTTTCAAACCGTATATTTCGTCGCTATAATGAATCCGTTGCGTGAGGCTGATGAGACGTTTTTTGATGAACGCGATTGCAATCGTTTGCAGATCTTGGCTGAAGAAAGGGACCTGAAAGGGGGTAGATTTGTGAGTCTTATGTAGGAATCGAAAGCAATACGCCAAAACACGTAAGGCACGCGAAAAGCACGAGAATCTTTCTAATATGTCCTCCGTTTCAGCGACTGATGAAAATTGGTTTTCACGGGCCGTTTCTCCAGTGCCGTCGACTATTCAGGATTCGATGAAGGAGCTAGCCAAGTGTGATCTCCATGCGTAAGCCAGGTGGGCCCATGCCACCACAACCTCGAAGATGTTAGATCTTGTGGTGAACACCCTCGGCTGGCCAGATCAGCGGGATTATCTTCTGATTTGACGTGGTTCCAGAACACGATGTCTGTTCGTTCGAGAATTTTAGATACACGGTTGGCTACGAATGATGACCAAGTACATGGTGGTTTCCGCAGCCATGCCAGTACAACGGTAGAGTCCCTCCAACAGTAGATGTTTGCCAGATTTATCTGGAGTTCGCGGCTGATCGCACTCACCATTTCTGCAAGCAAGAGGGCTCCGCTGAGCTCTAGTCTAGGCAATGAGAGGCTTTAGATAGGTGCTACTCTGGTCTTTGAATATATTAGAGAGCTAGAGAAATCATGCAAATCGGTTTGACATCACAAATATATACATGCCGCATACGCCTTCTCCGACGCATCCCAGAAAGCATGTAATTCAGCCCGTTGATGTGGTTCATATTTCGTCCATCTAGGGATTTCGATTAGTTCGATGGCTGGTAGATTTTCCAAAAAGAGTTGAAATTGAGCACTTAGAGTTTCTGGGATGGAATCATCCCAATTCAGGTTGCAAAGCCATATCTTCTGCATGATGATTTTTCCCGATACAATGACGGGAGCGAGCCAACCAGCAGGGTCGAACAATTTAGCGATCGAGGACAAAACTTCTCTTTTGGAATAGGATTCCTTGTAGGTTATCGGTTGACAGTGGAAGTAGAACTTATCCGAAATCGTATTCCATCGAATTCCCAGTGCTTTGATGGTGCTGGCTTCTTCTAGGATTAAAAAATGTTGATTCAATAGATGTGTTTGTGGAATGTCAGCCAAAATCTCTGTGGAGTTAGAAGTCCATTTCCGTAAGGAAAAGCCGGCATTTTGTAGCGCATCGGACAATTGACGTCGCGATCTTAAGGCAGTCTCTACATCATGGCTCCCAGCGAGGACGTCATCCACGTACATGTGATTTTTCAAGATGGACGCCGTCAAGGGATGTGAGTTTTCCACATGGTGGGATAGTTGAAGAAGAGTGCGGATAGCTAAATAGGGGGCACAGTTGACGCCAAAGGTAACGCTTTTTAGCTCAAAATCTTGAATGGGATCTCGTGGTGACTGTCGAAATAGAATCCGCTGAAAAGGAGTATGTTTAGGGTCCACCAGAATTTGCCGATACATTTAAGTAATATCGGCAGTAAAGACGAACTTGAATAAACGCCATCTGATTGTGAGGAATACGAGATCCGTCTGGAGCGAGGGTCCTACGTGGAGAATGTCATTGAGACTGAGTCCATTCGATGAAGGCTGAGAAGCATTGAAAACGACGCGTAGCCGGGTAGTCAAACTGTCTTCTTTAATGATTGCATCATGGGGCAAGTAATACTGCATGACTTTTTCGTCGGATGAAGAGTTGGATGCCAGGGACCAGGCGCGCAGCCAGGGGGGGGTTTTGGGGGTTCAAACCCCCCCCCAAATTAAGGAAAAAATACACGACACAGCTTACATTTCTACATCGCCGTCCTACAAACTCTTTTATTAAGTTTTATGATGCAATAATTTTAGTTCTTGACCGAATTTCCTCTTGGAATGATCAAAATGTGTCAAGTCAGTCTAATTTATTAAAATGTGCCTTACAAAAAGGCGAATTTCTTATATCTCTTCATTGTATAAACCAAGTTTTTAGTTACACATTTGTTCTATGTAAATATTTACAAGGTAGAAACATTGATCTCAAATATGCTGTTGTCCTAGCAGATATATGCTTAGAGAATATTCAAACCTTAAGAAGTAACGCTGAGGAAGAATTTCAGAAATTGTTTAAAAACGCTGAGAAGCAAGCTTTATCAAGCGGACTTATTTTGCAAAAACCTAGGCTCGCACATTCTCAGGACCACGAAGCACATTTTCATACTAAAAGTGTTGAATATTATTATCGTATTTCCCTTTATTTACCTTTTGTGGATGCATTTATTGTCAACTTAACCAATCGCTTTTCAAAACACAAGGATATTCTTCTTGGTTTTCAAGTTTTATTTCCTCAAAGCGATACTGCAAAAGTTGATGATTTTTTAGACAAATTTAAAAAACTCTTTCAGTTTTATCAAGATGATTTAGAGGGAAATTTTGATGATTCAAAAATGGAGCTCACTATTTGGTATAAATTAATTAATAATTTAAAAAAAAAATGAAAGACCAAAAACAGTGTTTGACGCTATAAAATTTTGTAAAAAAGATATTTTACCAAATATTTTTATTTTATTAACTATTTTGGCTACTCTTCCAATAACCACATGTGAAAATGAGAGTTCGTTTTCAACTCTCCGCCGACTCAAAACTTATCTTAGATCTACAATGACAGAACAGAGGTTAAATGCCTTAGCACTCCTCTACGTCCATCGAGATCTTACTCCCAGTGTAGAGGACATACTAAATAAACTTGCTGAAAGCAAGCGCAGAATTAACATTGCACTTTAAATTGAATAAGTTCCTTCGAAAATACTTTTTTTACTTTGTACACCTTATAAAAATGTAAAATATTTATGTAAATATATTTTAATTATATATTTTGTAAGCTTTTTACGAAAATAAAAACAAAAAATATTTAGAAAAATTTTCTGCGAACCCCCCCCAAATTGAAATCCTGGCTGCGCGCCTGCCAGGGACATATGGCCTAGTATAACATACTCCTCCAAAACAGCATCGTATTCGACCTTAAGTGCAGGTCTTTTGCAGAGCCGAAGTTCGTTTCGGATGAACTGGTTGAACGCTTGATTTCGTGACGTTCCTAGGTTGATTTGGTGTGGAAAATCATCCTTAAATGGTAATCGGACGATATAACGTCGTTCTTCGTTGCGGCGCGTAGTTGTGGAGTAGAGCGTTTCGCACGATTGCTCGGAATCGGACAGCATCTTCTGTTGAGGTATTTGCTCTATCTCCCAAAAATGCGCAATTTGCTGATCGAGAGATACTTCCGTGAAGTACGACACAAATAAAGTTGGCTCTACGCCTGCAGAATTTGAGACAGGCCCTGAAATGATCCATCCAAATATAGTTTCCTGCGCCAATAGCGAGCCAACCACGTTCCTTTGAACTCCATGTAGCAGAATGGAAGGGTAGATATCACCGCCAATCAGCATGTCGACACTCGAACCTTTATGGAAGGTGGGGTCTGCCAAACTTAGGTGCTGGAGCTGTTGCTCGATTCCATCTGCAGATGAAAAGCTGGGAAAATTTTAAGTTAAATACGGAATACGGAATACGCTTCCAGAGCTTTAAATCGTAGAGTCAAGAATTTGTCCATATCACTCCAACAAGGAACTGTCGATTTATCGCCGATTGATTGTTCCCAGAGAGCAAGAGAAATGTCTGGCAATTTTGAAGAACACAGAAAAACCAGAATGGGGTTCCAACTATTCAAATCTACCTGATATTGAGTGAGAGCAGAAAGACAATTGTTAATTAATCTCTGTAAATCTTTAATTTGGGTTCCGGTTTCCTTTGACACCGTAGGAAAATTAAATAGTATTTTAAGCTGGCTGTTGATGAGAATGCGTTTATTTCGTAGCGATCGTTCAAATTCTTCCATGCTTGGTCAAATCCCTCATTTGTTAAAGGGGATTTCTTCACGATTTCTAACGCTTCTCCACTAGGTTTTTTCAAAAGATGGAACAATTTCTCAACTCGGGTGAGCTTAGAATTCTGGATGTAAAAAGCCGTAAATATATCGCGAAAAGAGGGCCAACCAATGTAGTCTCCTTTGAAAACCTCAGTATCACACGGGGGTAAACGTATATTTGAGGTAATTACTTCGTCGGCAGCTTGAGTAGATGATTGAATATTGGATGTCTGCAGAGTCATTTCAACAGATAGTTCGCTTATTTTTGTTAGACAACGGACATAAGCCTTGTAAGCACTATTATATTTAGTTTTAACGATGGTTGTGCTAGCTAGATCTGGTGTCTCAAGAGAAGTCAAGCTAACAAGGCACTTTTGATAGGCACTTTTCACCTCCAACCAGATCGATTTAACTTCACCTCGTTGTACTTCGAGCGAATATATAGTATGGTTCGCTGGTGTGACGTCATTGAATTCTACTTCGAACTCAATCAAGTTTTCAGAAGCAAGCGTAAAAGATTCGACAACTGCCATCGTTGGATCAAAAATTGAAAGCCGATGGTATTCCTCCATTAACAACCTTAAGGAGAACTATTCGCTAAACTTTCGATAACGCAGCTTTAAACAAAAAGTCCCTTTTTAAATTTTGTTATTGTAATTCAACAGTTTCGTTTCGGTTTTATTCGCTTCGCGCATGAATGAAAGGTAAGCACGTATATTCAATATGCTTACGGCGTGCAGATTATATTAAAGTATTCGCAACCGTTTAAATGCGTACTTTTAGTAGTGTACATTGGGCGTAAGAATTAGAACAAAATATTCGCACCGTATAAATGCGTACTTTTCGTAGTGTACATTGGGCGTAAGACTTACATCAAAATATTCGCACCGTATAAATGCGTACTTTTCATAGGGTGCGAACGGACTCTAACGACGACTGCACTCGTTCTCGCCTTGCTTTAATAGTATTGTGGTGTAAATTTTTAAATGAGTATGTATATATGATAGGTTGAAAATGATAATGTGTTAATTGAATGGATGCCTTGAGGTTAGGATTCCCCTTTGAGACAACCAATTGAAATCGAAGAGCCGAGATTATAGAAGGGGTTTTGAACCGAATGAACCTGAATAAGAGGCACAAGTAGTGCATAAATATATATAGGAATCCACTCTCCAAGGAATGGACTTGGCAATGGATGATGAAGCTACATAGATAGATATATAGAAGAAATTGAAAAGGGTTGTACTCACTTGATGTGTTGGACAAACCAAGATAGATTGTAGCGGTGGAGGGGATTTAGGTGTTGAAGCCCGGAACAACAGCAATAGCAGCGACAGCAGCAGCAGCAGTCGTATGGATGTGATGAACCGGTGAATTCCTTGTCCTAGAGTTCCGTCACGTGGTGCTCGATTGGGTCGATATTAGAATGAAAAATAAAGGATGATGCCAATTGGGTCGAGCGGGTGATCCGGCTCGAAGGACCAATCAATGTTTGGGCCACGATCGAAGGTTGCACTTTTTAGAAATCGGAGGAGATTAGGAAGCTCCAGAATATCACACACGTGATATGAACCAATTCGGACGATACGATTCAAAGCTCTTTAATTATTATTATAAAAACTTAAAACTTTATTTGCACATTCGATGCGTCATAAAATAAATGGAGATTCTCTCCTGATTACTACGTTAATTTTGGATGCGTTTTGTTAAGGTGCGGATGTTATACAATTAGTTTTTAACAAATAAAAAAGGAACTGTACAAAATAGATGCGTTTCCGCTGCTGCCTAGTTTCGTAATGAATAATGAAAATAAGTAATTGGTTTACAAAAAAGAGAAAAAGGAACGATTTACGTTCCGGCTCCTAATGACCGATCGACCAGTGCTGCATTGACGTATTCAATAACTTTAAGCAAGATACATAGGAACATGAATTTCGAAAGACAGTTTTTGATTTGTTTTTAAGCTTTTCATAATTTTATTTTGTATACTTTATTTGTTTTTTTTTTTCACTCCAAAACCTCCTATTTCATTTTCATTAGCATTTGTACGCAGAGTGTTTTCGCGTAGTCGTGTTTTTCGCGTACGATCACGAAGGGCCCTACTTTCCGGCCCCACACGGTAACGTTGCAGTCGTGGCATTCTTCGCAGTTCTACAGCTAGTTTTACTTGCGTTCATTCTGGTCTTCTCTGAAGTAGCAGAAAGCTTATTGCTTTCATACGCTCTCAATGTATGTAAGCATTTAAGTATGTCTATATTATAAACACCCTGCAGTAATTATCTCTAGTGACTGATTCAATCTGTCACTAGTTCCTCCGTCACCGTCGCTAGTGACCAACTGTACCCGTGCCAATGTATTCTCCTATGGACACTTTGTATCAGCATATGTTCGAGCGGACACCAGTTGACGACTGAACAGGTGATGCTGTAGAGGCAGCTCATTAGGTATAGTACGTAAATGGGAAGCGCCGCGCACAGGGCTCGGATGGCTCAGTGTGAAGAGTCTGGCCTAGCCACCTGGAGACCCGTGTTCGAATCTCGCTCGGGCGGGTGCCAATTTTTTTTTTTTTTAAGTGGATAATATTATAGGTATCTAACAGGCTTCAAAAAGAACTTTTTTTTGCGAAAAAATTGGAAAAATTAAGTTATTGAAAATATAATTCATGAGAATTTTCGCACGAACTGTGAAAGCATTCACGAGAATTCAGAATGGCAACTTTTTTTTCTCTCTTCTCACCCATAGGAATCCATAAGGATAATCCTTCGAATTTTACAATTTTCCACTTTTTCTCGCCTGCCCTGGGATTCGAACACGAGCCTTCGGATTGATGATCGGACATGCTAACCATTACGCTACGGAGCCTTCTGATTCTCGTTCAGCAAATTCATTTTATGAATGCTCAAGAAAATTTAACTGTGGACCTCCTCGTTGACCATGTCTATAGAATGACAGTGGTGACGCAGGGGTCAATTTGCCCCGCATTTACTGCAGGGCATACTTAAATGCATACATACATTGAGAGCGTATGAAAGCAAATAGCCAGTGATGCGAACTTAGCGCTATTTAGATCTAGCGCATTTAGCGCTTAGTTTTTTTTCGTTGCGTTCATAACTAATGTGCATACTGAAGTTGTTGTTATCTTCAACCAATATTGTTTGCGCGCACACTTAACAGCTTTTTTTCTCAATAAAAGCAATTTTTTTTAAACTGTTAATATTATAGATTTAGTGATTTCTAATAAAAAAATTTTCAAAAAAGGTTTTCAAATTTTTATGTTAAACAAACAGTGCATTACAAACAAACTCAGTTATGTTCTATTTAAAAAAAAAAACTTTTTTGTTGATTTAGCGTTTTTTAAAATTAGAAATCAGGAATCACTAAGTTTTAGCGTATTTTGCTTCTGAGGAGTTGGCAGCACAACTTATAATTGCTTGTGATATTCTATTCTCTTTGTGTTTTACTCTTAACGTACCGAGCACGGAAACAACGTCGTGCTATGAAACAACAACAAAAACAATGCTGAAATTCGCACATGAAAATTAAGAGCACGGAAAGAGCAAAAATGTGTTTATCGAAAAACTCTATCGCCGATAAAAGTAGATATAGAAGTAAGGTATATCCCAATTATACTCCCCGCATTAGATTTTGAAAATATCTACCATCTGTAAAAATTTCAGTTCAAAATATAGTATATAACTAAAGTTATAAGCATTAAACCTTTTGTGCTCGCCTATTAATATATAAGTTTTAGTAGATTCTTGATGAAAATTTTGTATTGCAAAAACAAACGGTAATGATATTCTCTTGCTAATGGCATGTTAAGTTCTTATCTTGAATATCAGCGTTTTGAATTTATAGCAAAAATTTCTTAAGGAGTCAGAATTCGACCACTTTCCCCTGCCTTAAAACTCATTATAAATAATTTCTTCCAATTTTTTTGTTTGATTTTATTTCTTTTTTTTGCAATTTACATAAGTCATAAGAGTCAAAGACTTTGCGAACATAAGTAGATGGGATATTTTAAAAGCAGTTTTCACCGTTTCTAATGCATATTTTGTGCCTTTTAAGGCATTGTTTTTCGAGCCCTCACAATTTTCCCATAATTTCAGTGTTTAACGAAAAAAAAAAAAAAAAAACTATCCAAGGGACATGATTGTTTTACAAACCAAGCAACAGCAACAAACGCGTTAACAAAAGCAAAGAAATAAAGTATGAGGCACAGAGAAAAACGCAATTTCGTAATTGCAGCAAATCGCGCCGCAGTAGAATTGTATATGCCAGCAAAAGTTTGTTTTCACATTTGTTGTGCGAGAAAAGCAAGTCTGTGTATGTGGATCAATAAGAATGTGCTACTTTAAGTGGAAATGCTAGAGCTACAGCCAACGTGCACGCCATCATCGTGTGAGGAATAAAAAGATGTACTCGACTATTGCGCTCCGGCACACATAATTCTTCCCAGCTCAACGGAATCGTTTAAGTCCTAGCTGTGTGTGTTCTCAGCGCTTTTTACCTTTCAGCAATTAAACAATAGCTCGATGTGCTTAAAGTGCCTGGGCCACGTTAATACATACCTTCTCGCATCACGATGCACGTGTGTCCTTTGCTTGCGCAAACGTTACGACTCGTCGTGTAGCATCCCACATTCATCTTCCTATGACCGCTTTCGTTTTCTGCTAACTGCAGACTGTTCCTTTGAAGAGACTGTTTTTTATTTGAAATTGTTCCATTTTTCGAAATAAGAATTTTCTCATTGGAGAATGTCCCTTCAGAAGAGACCAGTCGTCCAAAAATTCAATCGACTTGCATGAAAGGAATACCATAATATAATTCGGATCATTTTATGTATTTTTATATATGTATGCGGAAATACCTAAAATATAATTTCTAAGAATGCCGAAAATATTATATTTTGATAATTATAGTATGATAATTATGATTTCTAACATCTATGTATATGTACATACATAGATCTTCGGATTCATCCAAAGTACTTATATCTACAATGTACATCTCGGTGAGTAAGTAAAATTGAGATATTTTAGTCGAATTTGAATTTAAAAATAAATAAATGTCGTAAGCAAATCAAAACTGCGACATTAGCGCGGAATGGCTCTAGAACTAATGACATTTACTTCAGGGAAGCCCGGCTCCAAGCAAAGACGACCACAAACACGACACGTAGCAGCACAGTGGGATGGCAATTAGAAATTTTATTTCCGTGCAAAAGTTTTAAGGAGTGCTTGGAGAGTAATGAAACTTGGCACTGCGATTGTTTTTTGTTTTTTTCTAACTATTTAGAAAAGTGAAAAGCTTAAAAAAATTGGTCACGCCTGAGTACCAAGTAGTGCAACCCGTACAATCCACCTTGAAATTCTGTTCAGAGATTTCAAGTCACGAAAGCAGAGTTATATACATACATACATATTTATCAATTGTAGTGGCAACGAAGCCTTGACAGATATGCAATTTTTTTGAAGAATTAAAAAATTATGATTTCACCATTCAATCATCAATTTTTTTTTAACCAATATCATCTACTTCCAAGAGTGCTTTTGAAGGTTTGCACTCGATGGTAGTAAACTATTGATAAGGATAAGTGTAGACTTCCTTGAAAGCATCAACCTATAACTTTTGCAGTCCTTACTGTGAGCTTCTAGAGCAGAGTCGGGCACACTAACACTTTTAGCCACACGTTTGTGTTCGTAGCGGCACTGAGCGAAATTTTGTGTTGTAAATGGCAAAGAAAAATGTTACGTGTGTTAAATTTGTTTTTTGCGCTGATGAAGGAACATATGTATAAATAGGGATTGAGTTGTACGTTCACTTGCGTAAAATTATGTTTCCTCGGGTTGCGTTGTGTTTACCAAATCATCAAGATTTATTTCGCTATTGTAGAGTTTAATACGTAACAAGTCCGTCAAATGCGCATCGGATAATTGACTTCGATGTTTTGATTTTATGAGTTTCATAAAAGAAAATGCACTCTCACACAAATATGTTGTACCAAACATTGAATGCAACTTCAAAATGTAATCTACAGTTTTTGGATAAATGGAAATATTCACATTTCTCCAAAAATCCAAGCCTATTTCAATGGGCAAAAATAAATCATTTTGAAGTTTAATTAATTCTTGACGGATTTCTTCGGGCTGTTCTTCAACCTCACAATGCAAGGGATTTGAGAACACGATCAACGGTTTGCGGACTTTATCAAAATCTTTAAACCTACCTGTAAATTCCTTTATCAAATCAATGAAAATATTATTATAAAGCTCAAGCTCGTTATCCTTAGCATATTCATTAAATATCTCCGCTGTCCTCTTGAAATTCGACAAATCTTTGTTTTGGAATTGCGTGTATAAAATTAATAGTTTCCTTTCGAATTCATCTATTGATCTGACTAAATCAAATATGTGTTTATCTCTTCCTTGCAAAGAAAGATTTAGCAGGTTTATGAATTCAAAAAGGTCACAAAGCAAAGCTAAAGACAGTAAAAAGTCGGAACGATATAAATGTTGCGCTAATTCCACAGCGAAGTTGCCTGTTTCTAAAAACATTTTAATTTCATTTCGCAATTCAAACAGCCTTTGAAGGCTCCGACCACAACTTAACCACCTGACATCCGTAAACAAAAGTAAGTCCTTGTAGTCGGCTTCAATTTCTTCCAAGAAAACCTTTAGCTTTCTGTGGGATAGTGCATTATGACCACCTCTTATTTTGTTTATTATTTTTACTGCGATTTTCAATGTTTCCATTCCTTTTAAATTTTTTGAAAGCAAAACTTGTTGGTGTATGATGCAATGGAATGTTGGAACATCAATTTTGTTTTTCAATAGATGCCCGATAAAACCCTCCTTTCTTCCAGTCATCACAGGAGCACCATCCGTGCATACAGACGACAGTTTATTTTTGTCAGCGAAGGAAAATACGCTCTTATCAACAGCTTCGTAAATTCATTCTCCCTTAGCATTTCCATGCAGAGACTCGACTGACAAAAAACCTTCATATGTATTGAATTTTTCATCGATGCATCTTATGCAAATAATCAACTGACAAATATCGGTCACATCAGTGCTTTCATCAATACAAATCGAAAAATATTTACTTTTTAAAATCTTTTTCTTTATTTCAGAGTGAATAAAACAACTCAAATCTTCCGTTCGACGAGTAAGAGTGCGGCGTGACAACGGCAACTTTTTGTAGACTTCTAACAGTTTATACCCCTCATCTCCAAAGCACTTAAGTACGTCTATGCTAAGGTCTTTAAAAAATATTCCATCATCGAATGGTCTGCAATGTTTTGCTAAGCCCATCGCAACGCAATAAGAAGCTTTTATCGATGCCTTATCGATCGGATTTTTATCGACTTCAGAAGGACCATTGCTTGAAATTAATTGCAGTTCGTCAATTAATGTCTCTCGATCTGCACCCTGATACTTATCAAAGTCTTTATGGCAAGACTCATAATGCCTTTTAATATTATATAAGCGATTGCCAGCAATCTCACGTCTACAAATTAAACATTCTGAAGCTCCCCTTTCATTTAATGAAAACAAATATTTATTTTTCCATTCCGTTTTAAACATTTTCAAAAATTGCGCAGTGTACCTGAAAATGTAAAAACATGCGAACATAGACCCACCTTCATGAAATTCAATACACAACTGAAGCCAAATTTGTGAAGTCATTGCTGGTCAGGGCTGCAATTGACTTAAAATAAAATGGCACAAACAATTTTTAAAAGCGTATCAAAATATTTGATACTTTTTTCTAAACAACAATTCAAATAAATCGAAAATAATTATAATATGACAACAAAAATTGAGAACAGATTTTGAGGTGATCAATTACATTGATAAACATAAAATCTTATGTATTTAGCTCAAAATTTCGCTGAAATTTGATTTCCCTAAAAAAGTATTGAACATCAAAAATGGCATTGTATTAAAACTTTCGAAAATCGTAATATTTTCGATTTAATTGTAGGGGCTCGGCAGCACTGTTTGGTTTTTGTATACATATATGAGTATTACTCGCGAGCAACGATTTGCCCGACTCTGTTCTAGAGCTTCTTTGCAAAGCCTACTTACAACAGGAAGCAGTGGCGGATTAACCATATAGCCAACATATAGCCTTTTCAGACTAGCAGCTACATCTAGATTTAGAGCCAAATTCTGCATTTATCCGTGTATTTAAATGCAATTAGGACCTGCTAAATGCAGATATATATTCTGAATTTATGATGAATTCGCTGCAACAGTGGCGAGAAAAGTACGAAATTAAATTTAATTATAGGCAGCCCCAGTCCAAACAGCTGGTTGAGGCCTGCCGAAAATTGTGAAAATCGAGAAAAGTGTGTTTAGAAGAAATGAAAAACCCCAAAATGTGTAATAAAAACGATGTTCCTCCTCTTTAAATATGACAAGACCTCTATTTTGAGAAGCTCCCTTCTGTCCATTTTCCTTGTTTTTAAAGACATTCAAAAATAAGGAGGCCAATTTTGTAATAAGTCAATGCGGGACAACCACTCCTATCCAAAAAAGACACAGAATTTGCTGGAATTGTTGTACTTAAATTAGAAAGCAACAATACTACTATTGATTTATGAGTTATGAATTATATATATAATGGGTAATATATATTTTATTTGATGTTGCAATACGGGATCACAACTGTCTTTACGGGACGGTTCCGCAGAATGCGGGCCGGTTGGCCGCCTTATTTAACAAACGAAACAGTTGACTTAAACGCAGAATGCTGCTAAATGCAAATAAGAGCCAATTTCACCAAAGGCATTTAAGTTTAAGTACCGATTGGCACTTAAGTTCGCATTTAAGTTTCAGACCTTTTCATCAAATATAAAATTTAGTTACGCGGAAGTACGGCAGCACCTTTTATTTTTAGTGCAGCACCGTCGTAATCAGCTGATTTAAAACATAAATAAATAAGACATGGAGTCCCGCACTAAAAATTTTTCAGAAGAAATTTTTCTGCGACAGTGCAAGTTAAAACATTTTGTGTTTGAAAATAACGAAAATAAAATCACCTATTGCTTGTGTGTGCTATCTTGTGCCGTATGAGCCCCAGTATTGTCCAGTATTGTCAACTTCATCGAAATATTAGGTGTAGTAAAAAGAAATCCATTATTTTTGCATTAAATTGAGGGCTTTATTTAAGATAGTTAGAATGACCCGATTTAGGTCAAATATGCGCCGTTTTGTTCGATAACTTGTTGCCATTTTAAAGGTAATTTCATTATGCCTCTCTCATAGAAGCCCTCGTTCCTATTAGCAAAAAATTGAGACAGTCGAATTTCAGAAGCCTCTCTTGAAGCGAATGTTTCACCAGCAAAATTGTTCGCCATGGACAGGAACAGATGGTAGTCACTTGGTGCCAGGTCCGGACTATAAGGTGGATGCAGAAGAACCTCCCAACCAAACTCCCGGAGCTTCTGGCGGGTCACTATCGATGTGTGTGGCCTGGCGTTGTCCTGATGGAACACAATTCCTCTCCTATTGGCCAAAGCTGGCCGCTTATGGGCGATTGCTTCCTTCAGACGGTCCAATTGTTGACAGTAGAGTTCCGAGTTAAGAGTTTAGCCGTATGGGAGCAGCTCATAGTAGATAATTCCCTGCCAATCCCACCAAACACACAGCAAAACCTTCCTGGCCGTCAATCCTGGCTTGGCCACCGTTTCCGCCGGTTCACCGTGTTTCGACCACGACCGTTTTCGCTTGACGTTGTCGTAAGTGACCCACTTTTCATCACCAGTCACCAACCGCTTCAGAAATGGGTCGATTTTGTTGCGGTTCAGCAGCGATTCGCAGATGGAAATTCGGTCTATGAGGTTTTTTTGCGTTAACTCGTGTGGCACCCATACATCGAGCTTCTTTGTGTATCCAGCCTTATTCAAATGGTTCCAAACGGTTTTTTGTGCAATCTTTAGCTCTTTTGCAATCGAAACAGTGCTAACATGACGGTCGGACTCGATAATTTCCATGATTTTATCGACATTTTCGACAATTGGCCTTCCAGTGCGTGGTGCATCCTTGACATCGAAGTTACCGGAACGGAATCGACGAAACCAAAATTGCGCATGATTGGCTGTTACAGTATCAGGTCCATAAACGCTATTCACATTTTCAGCCGCCTGGCTTGCGTTTTCTCCCTTATCGAAGAAAAACTGTAAAATGTAGCGCATTTTCTCTTTGCTGATGTCCATCTTTGACCAGCTCTCAAACAAAACTGAATCAATCAATCAAAAAAGTGTCAAAAAAGCTTTTTTAGTAGGAACTGTCATCTTTCTAATGCCCCCTAGCGGAACACGATCGGACTTATACAACGCGAGATGCAGATAAATAATGGATTTCTTTTTACTACACCTAATATATAAAAAAAAGTTCTTTCGCTCCCTCATTATACGAGGTCGACGGTTTATCACAACTTTAATAATTGTCTCGTAATCGCAATCACTATCATCGCTCGACATGATAAATAAAACAAGTTTCCATATACATAAATAGTTTTCTTTTTAAATCAGCTGTTTCCATTACGACAGCACAGAGTTGCATAAACTCTACTTAAGTGCCCGATATGGATCACTTAAGTACGACTTGCCATTTAGGTTGATGAAAATGAAAATCTGTGCTTAAACGACGATTTTTACTTAAGTATGCTTGGTGAAATTGGCTAAAGGGTATTTTTCACAACTGCATTTAGCGCGCTAAATACTGCTTTTATTTGCTAGTCTGAAAAACCCATTAGGCAGCTGCCTAGGGCGGAAAATTTTCAGAGACGGCAATTTTTGACCGTTTACAGGCTTGAAAAAAGTTTTGAAATTCGCCAACGGCGGGGTCTAAAACGGAAGTTAAGCTTAGAAGAAAAGCTTGGGCGTGATTTAATTTTTTGTTAAAGACATAGAGGTCGCTAAGAGAATTTAAATTTTCCTTAAAGCACGCCTTAGAGCCAATTTCACCTAAGGCATTTTATTTTAATCACCCATTGGCATTTAACTACGTATTTAATTTTCATCCCATTTCACCAAATCCGAAATTCAATAACGCGGAAGTACGGCAGTACCTTTTATTTTTAGTGCAACACGTCTCTATCAGCTGGTTACAATCAAAATAAATAAATGAAAAATGTGAATTAAAATACCCAGCAAACATTTGTATAAACTTTTTACAAAGGTGCTTAAGTTTTATCATTTGTTTTGAAATTCTTTCCAAATTCTTTTCAAGTATACGAGTAAATGTTCTTATGTGTTATATAGAATTTTCAAACATTTTCTTAACTAATTTGCAAGAAGTTAGCAAATCGAACCAAAATAATCGGCCGCATTGAATGTTTGTTGTTTGTGTAGGCTTTAAAAATGTTTATTTTGAAAGCTTGGTAATATAAATGTTTTTGATTCTTCGATCGAATTGAATAAAAATGGATTCCCTTTGTTCGTTTTATTTCGTTAGGGTAAATGTTTGCTGGGTAACTCTTCATAAAGAAAGTATGGGTATTCATTCAGAGCTCGAACTTAGTGCACTTTGAGAACTTTTTAAACAGCCTTCGAGGGTTCGAGTGAATTCCCATAGTGTCTTCTTGAATCAGCTGTTTTCATTAGGAATACACAGAGTTGCTTAAACTCTATTTAAGTGCCCGATATAGGACACTTAAGTACGGGATGCAATTAAGGATGGTGAAAATGAAAATCTGTGCTTAAACAGAGCTTAAATATGCTTGGTAAAATTGGCTCTTAAAGAGAGCAATCAAAATCTTATTTGGTTTTTGTTACCTTAAAAAAAAGGAAGTTTCTGTTTACTTTTGGCATTTAGACGATTCGAAAAGATTTATTATCTTACAAATTTCTTTTTGTAATACAGTAAATATCGGTTATATGCAAGCCTTACAATACACGAAAATTTTTGCCCACATGCGATTTTTGTATTTAAGCAATAATATAATGTATTATTTTTGACATGTTCAGGAGATCTCGATTCACTTTTCCTACTGGACTTTGGCCGTCTAAGCACAAAAAATATTTAAAATATTTTCCATGGAAACTATTTTTTTTATTTTAATTTAAAAGAAAATATTTAAAATTTATATTTGTAGCTTTTTCTCGCGTCGGCCACCCTAGTCGAAGACTTAAGTTCAATTTTTCGCGCTCCGATAAAAATAATCAAAAAGGATATTTATAATCAACAAATACCAAAAACATCTTGAAAAATCCGCAATGAAGACCTTCAACTTTCCTGTGTGCCCCAATCAAAATAAGTGGATTTAAGACACTTAAATAAAGATAAGTATTGTCAATTTACATAGGTACATACGTATATTAGTAAATATTGTCCGCCAATTCCCAGGAACTCTAGTAAGAGACAGCCGGACCAACGCACAGTGGTTAGGCTTCATACATATCGCGGCAAAATATATAAGGAGATGCCGTAGAGCAATGAAACGTAACATAATTCAGAAAAATATGAAGTTTCATCAAAATCGGCCACGCCCACCGGCCACCTCCCACACAACCCAAAATTTATTTTTGATATAAAACGTGTTCCTTTCGTCAAAATGACACGAAATTTTGCATGTTGGTAATATTTGATAAAAGAAAGATATCCTGCAAAATTCATCAAAATCGGCCACGCCCACCACCCACCAATTCGATTTGAATTAGAGTAAGAGGTGTGTTTTAATTGCGCAAAATTTACTATATTTTTTAGAAAATAAATAGAATTGGATTCGACTGGAAATTCAGAGCTGAACCGAATATTTATTCATTAGATAACAAGTCTTTAACAATGTAATCCAGTTCTAAATGTTGTTTATTTGGTTGACGTCTTATATGACTAATATGGGGCAAAACACGTCAAGTGTACCACCGGCAAAATTTGGATGAAACTTGGTACAGTTGTTAAGATGTAAGAGTACGTTAAATGTGCAAAAAAAGAGTAAATTTTAATCACAGGTTGCCGAGATACAGGGTGTCAAAGTTTAGATTTTTGCTTCGAAGAACATATTTCATTGAATTACAATGGGTATCTAGTCCTCGCTTCAAAAATTTTTCGAATGTTTCTTTAAAAAAATGTTCTGAACTTTTGAAAACAATACTTAAAAAATTTTTCGATAACAGTAAATGAGAAAAATTTGGCATTTTAGTTTTATTTCTTGATTTTCTAGGAGAGAAGTCATATTTTTATTTTTATTTTTTAATTTTGAAATAAAGCTTAGTTCTTCCCTTTTAAAACTTTGCATAAATCAGAATGGGCGGACCATGATTAGTGGTCCAAATACACCTTTGAAGATGCTTACCTGGCATATTTCCCTCAATAACCACTAAGCGAGCGCATAATTGTCAAGCGCAATCGTTGCGTTCTGTTTTGATATAGCGCTATATGACACATATGATATATGGCACAAGGAGACGGTTAAAAACATCAGAACTTGTGGCAGTTCTACTGAATTTTCTGGAAAACATCAACCTGTAGTTCCTATAATCCTTATTTCTTGCTTCCTCAGCTTATTTTGATACCACTGTCAGACAACAAAAAAGCAAATCAATATTTGTACAATTTTCCTGTACATCTCGGCCTCCTAAGCAAGAAAAAAAATTTTTTTTTTTTTTTTATGGAAGAGTTTTTTGTGAAAAAAATTTTTGAAATATTTTTCAGTGCATTTCGTAGGTGCACTTGCTATTTCAAGCATATCTCGGGCCCCGATCTACCGATTTTAATATTTTGTTTTTTCAATTATAGATAATTAAGCTCCCTACAACTTTTACAAACAAAGTTTTTGATTTGCATGAGTAGTTTTAGTGCTAGAGGTGCAATTATACATGAAAATTGTGTTTTTTTCTTAAAAAAAAAACAGGGTAAATTTTTCATATAAAAATCTGTAAAAAATAGAAATCAAAGTGGCAAGCCCATTTTCAAATTTTTCACGTAAGTATTTCTTCTAAAAAATAAGCCCTGTTTGGCTAAAATCGGTGGAAAGTTTACGGAGCTATGATTCTTTTGCCAAAACACTAAAAAAATCGATATTTCACAATTTTTGCTTTGTTCACAAAACTTGTCCATATGAGCCGAAATTATTTTATGAGTAAATTTTCACATAAATAAATGCATAAATGCTACCTGTTAATTGATTAAAAATGAATGTCGTTTTGCGCTGCCTTTTAGAATATTGTGGTGGATTTGTTTACCTGTCGGTCTCAATGACCTGCAAAAGATAAAAAAAGGGTACAGTGCTTTCCCTTAGTGGGAAAATATAATATAAGGTATCATGAATATGTTTTGAGCGTTAACGTCAGTTTTTATACTATGTGTGTTTCTTTACTTGCAATTTTGCCTATTTCATTCAGCGTAGTATAAAATACCTGAGGTTTTGCATACTTTACATACATACTTTACATACATACTTACATACAGTACAGAAAATCTATGGCAACATATAAAAGGGTAACACTAATGCGTTTAGATTAGTAGTCTTGAACTAAATTTTGAAGAACGTACATCAATTGAAAATAAAACAAATTTTAAAATATAAAAAAAATGAGTAAAATAACTTGTGTATTCATGTGCAAAAACAATCCGGACGATTTTTGCAATGTTTGGGGATTATATATTAGGTGTAGTAAAAAGAAATCCATTATTTTTCCAATAGATGGCGTTATTTATCTGCATCTCGCGTTGTATAAGTCCGATCGTGTTCCGCTAGGGGGCATTAGAAAGATGACAGTTCCTACTTAAAAAGCTTTTTTGACACTTTTTTGATTGATTGATTCAGTTTTGTTTGAGAGCTTGTCAAAGATGGACATCAGCAAAGAGAAAATTCGCTACATTTTACAGTTTTTCTTCGATAAGGGAGAAAACGCAAGCCAGGCGGCTGAAAATGTGAATAGCGTTTATGGACTTGATACTGTAACAGCCAATCATGCGAAATTTTGGTTTCGTCGATTCCGTTCCGGTAACTTCGATGTCAAGGATGCACCACGCACTGGAAGGCCAATTGTCGAAAATGTCGATAAAATCATGGAAATTATCGAGTCCGACCGTCATGTTAGCACTGTTTCGATTGCAAAAGAGCTAAAGATTGCACAAAAACCCGTTTGGAACCATTTGAATAAGGCTGGATACACAAAGAAGCTCGATGTATGGGTGCCACACGAGTTAACGCAAAAAAACCTCACAGACCGAATTTCCATCTGCGAATCGCTGCTGAACCGCAACAAAATCGACCCATTTCTGAAGCGGTTGGTGACTGGTGATGAAAAGTGGGTCACTTACGACAACGTCAAGCGAAAACGGTCGTGGTCGAAACACGGTGAACCGGCGGAAACGGTGGCCAAGCCAGGATTGACGGCCAGGAAGATTTTGCTGTGTGTTTGGTGGGATTGGCAGGGAATTATCTACTATGAGCTGCTCCCATACGGCAAAACTCTTAACTCGGAACTCTACTGTCAACAATTGGACCGTCTGAAGGAAGCAATCGCCCATAAGCGGCCAGCTTTGGCCAATAGGAGAGGAATTGTGTTCCATCAGGACAACGCCAGGCCACACACGTCGATAGTGACTCGCCAGAAGCTCCGGGAGTTTGGTTGGGAGGTTCTTCTGCATCCACCTTATAGTCCGGACCTGGCACCAAGTGATTACCATCTGTTCCTGTCCATGGCGAACAATTTTGCTGATGAAACATTCGCTTCAAGAGAGGCTTCTGAAATTCGACTGTCTCAATTTTTTGCTAATAGGAACGAGGGCTTCTATGAGAGAGGTATAATGAAATTACCTTTAAAATGGCAACAAGTTATCGAACAAAACGGCGCATATTTGACCTAAATCGGGTCATTCTAACTATCTTAAATAAAGCCCTCAATTTAATGCAAAAATAATGGATTTCTTTTTACTACACCTAATATGTTAAAAAATAAAGGATTGACGTTTACTGAAGCACTGCAAAAGCACTATTTCCATTACTTCGGTGTTTTGCCAACTCTCAATGAGCCGTGGACGCCTAAAAGAATATGTGACCTATGTCATAGAAAGTTATCAAAATGGGCTTCTGGAGAACGGTAAGAATTAAAAATTTAATACGCTATAAAAAAAACGAACTATTTGCATTCTAGCTGTTACATGGATTTTGACACGGCACTGGAATGGGGTGAGCCCTCTTATCACTCGGTGGACTGCTATTTTTGCCTAAGTGTAAGAAGTGGATTTGGAAAACATTTAAAATGGGAATACGCAAAAGTTGATTCGGTAATATTTCCTCTACCTCATTCAAGTGATGTGCCTTATCCAGAATGCCCTGGCTCAGCACCCAAAATAGAAGGATCATCAGAGGAAATGCTGGGGTCTAGTGGAAGTCAGTTTGAAATAAGTTTAACGCAACGAATACTCTCACAGGCCGAATTAAATTACTGGATTCGTGATTTTGGTTTTTCAAAGGGTAAAGCTGAACTTTTTGCATCTAGAATGAAATAACGCGGATTTGTGGCTCCTGATGTCAAAACAAGCATTTACAGAAATCGGCACTTGCAATACGGAAAATTCTACGCAAAAGAAGACGATATAATATGTTTCTGCACCAATATTTTAGGCCTATTCGAAGAGCTCAATGAAGTCTACAATCCCGGAGAGTGGCGTTTATTTATCGATAGCAACAAAGAGAGCTTAAAAGCTGTCCTCCTACACAATGGCAATCAAAACCGTCTCTTCCTGTCGCATATGCATCGCATTTTAAAGAAACCTACCAAACAATGAAAACGCTCTTGGATCTTATTGAATATGACAAGCATAAATGGAAAATATGCGCTGATCTCAAGTAAGTGGCAATTCTGTGCGGGCTTCAATGAGGATATACAAAATATTGTTGTTTTTTGTGCAAGTGGGATAGTCGCGCTGACCACTTACACTATATTAAAAAAGATTGGCCTTTGCGAACCAACATTATAGTTGGTGAAGATAATATTCAACGCACTGCTCTTGTTGATAAAAATAATATATTACCGCCACTGCATATAAAATAAGGACTTGCTAAGAACTTTATAAAAAAAATTGGCAAAAGATGGAACACAGGAAGCTTTTGCCCGCTTAAAGGCGATCTTTCCCTACCTTTCACACGCAAAACTCAAGGAAGGAGTTCTAAATGGTCCAGAAATACGTAAACTTTTGCAAGACGACGAGTTCTCAAGCCTTTTGTCACCAGTCGCAGCAGCAGCGTGGAGCTCATTCAAACTTGTTGTACACAATTGTTTGGGCAACCACAAAAGTCCAGATTACAAGCAAATAGTAAATAACCTACTAAAGAATTATAAGAAAGCCGAAGTACACATGTCGTTGAAGATCCACTTTCTCGATTCGCACTTGGATTTTTTTCCTGAAAACTTAGGAGACGTAAGCGATGAGCATGGCGAACGTTTTCATCAGCAATTAGAGGATATTGAAAATCGCTATAGCGGCCTTTTCGACACGGCAATGATGGGTCATTACGTGTGGTCCCTTGTGCGTGAAAATGATGGTAGTAAATATAAACAAGTAAGAAAGCTAAAGTCGGTCAAGCCCGACTTTGAAATACCCAGCGTCCCGACATTATGAGCGCACTATGTTTTGCTTCTCTATTTGTGGGCGTGGCAGTGGGAGGGCAACATAAATTATTTCCGTACACCTTTCATTCGCCTTGGTGAACCTATGTTGCGAATTTGAAGCTTCTACGCCTTTTACTTCGGAAGTTACGAAAAATCTTTATTTGTGGGCGTGGAAGTGGGCGGGCCACAAAAAATTTTTTCCTACACCTTTCATTCGCCTTGGTGAACCTATGTTGCGCATTTGAAGCTTCTACGCCTTTTACTTCGGAAGTTACGAAAAATCTTTATTTGTGGGCGTGGAAGTGGGCGGGCCACAAAAAATTTTTTCCTACACCTTTCATTCGCCTTGGTGAACCTATGTTGCGCATTTGAAGCTTCTACGCCTTTTACTTCGGAAGTTACGAAAAATCTTTATTTGTGGGCGTGGCAGTGGGCGGGCCACAAAAAATTTTTTCCTACACCTTTCATTCGCCTTGGTGAACCTATGTTGCGCATTTGAAGCTTCTACGCCTTTTACTTCGGAAGTTACGAAAAATCTTTATTTGTGGGCGTGGCAGTGGGCGGGCCACATAAAATTTTTTCCTACGCCTTTCATTCGCCTTGGTGAACCTATGTTGCGAATTTGAAGCTTCTACGCCTATTACTTCACAAGTTACGATAAGCCCTTAATTTTGGGCTTATTTGTGGGCGTGGCTCGAGGTGGGCGGCGTCCATTTTTTGCCAGGATATGTCCCTTTTCGTAGTTTACCAGTACACCAAATATCAATGGAATGTGTTGAGTGGTTCGCAAGTTACAAGCATTTTACTGAAAACACATTATATTCATTTGTGGGCGTGGCAGTGGGCGGATGTCTCCCATTTTTACTTAGGATCATACTCGGATCCCGATTTACCTGTGTGCCAAATTTCGACTTGATTGGTCTAGCCGTTTCGGAGGAGATCCGACCACGGACGGACGGACAGACGGACATACGGACGGACGGACAGACGGACAGACGGACAGACGGACATGTCTAAATCGATTCAGTTTTTGATCCTGATCATTTCTATATACATTTTTCTATATCTCCGGAGCTTAATTCTCCCTGTTACAAGATTTGCACAAAACTAATATACCCCGCTTACGCTGGGTATAAAAACAAAGGGGAAGCAAGCAATTTTTTTAAATTGTATAAAAATAATTTTTGAAATAAATGTTTATTTCTTTAACACTTTTGTATTAGAGCTTATTTCACAAATGTTTTACAGGAGTTGTAGCAATTTGGTAGTTCATGTTGTCTTAAAGTGGGCTGCATCACAGCGGCCCCGGTGTATCGAAGACCGGTAGTCAAATAATCCGAAATCAAGACTGTTTTTATTTTTTTTCAAAATAATGTGTGAAAATTCACTCAATTGCACCTTCATAAAATAATTTCGGCTCATATGGACAAGTTTTGTGAACAAAGCAAAAATTGTGAAATATCGATTTTTTTATTGTTTTGGCAAAAAAATCATAGCTCCGTAAATTTTCCACCGATTTTAACCAAACGGAGCTTATTTTTTAGAAGAAATACTTAACTATACGTAAAATACCCTGATTTTTTAGAAAAAAACTCAATTTTCTTGTATAATTGCACCTCTAGCACTAAAACTACTCATGCAAATCAAACACTTTGTTTGTAAAAGTTGTAGGGAGCTTAATTATCTATATGAAAAAAAAAAATTAAAATCGGTAGATCGGGGCCCGAGATATGCTTGAAATAGCAAGTGCACCTACGAAATGCACTGAAAAAAACTTCAACAATTTTTTTCTCAAAAACTCTTTTTATAAATTCCAAAGTTAAGCAGTGTAATTAGTTAATTGTTGCTATTATAATTCGGCTTAATGAATAGGAATGCCTAAAAGTATACTATAAATTTTTTAAAGATTTTTATTGCAGTTGTCATGCATTTTTCTTACAAAATTGATGATATCTTAAAAGTGCTAGGCTATGCCGGCCGTTTTTTTTTTTCATGATATGTTAGAACTAGCTAAAAGCTTAAATTTTTACCCTTTTTTTAAAATAACTAGACCGATTTGAATGGAATCAGAGCAGAATTGTCACCATTATGGCGTGAACCTCAATCATAATTTTAGCAAATTTTTGTACTAATTTTTTTTTTTACACTGAACTACAAAAATATATACCCGAAATCGATGGGTAATTTTTCAACGGCCGCCATTTTGTAAAAAAAATCCAAAAATTATTTTGGAGATTCACGCCATAATGACAAATATACTGACTATATTTCTGTTTTTCTTTTCCATTGCGGACAACTTGGAGACCTGGAATCGTGGCAGCCAGCACTACACCTTTTTTTTAGCATCCTTTTTAACGAGAACTTTTTGTTCCGCCCTCACACAAAAACAAAGTATTTCTTCATTTACTTTCATTCATTCCTAACATAATAAAAAAAAACTGAATTGAGAAAGCTCTTTTCGCTTTCTGTCAGGAATTCTTTTAAAAAAGGTCCAAAAACAGCCAATGAGACAACCCCCATAAGAAGTTAAGCCCACATACCCTTACATAACATAGCCTCCAACATTATTCATACAATTTCGAAAAACCAATAGCATTAAAACATGCCTTTTTCGGCTTTTAAGCACTACCATCTACATAAATATAATTTATTGAAGAGAGTTTCAGGCACTTTACCTTAACTTCCGAAAATCATTATGACTTGCAATTACTTATTCCAAAGGCCTTACCAGAGGCAACAACATAAATGAATGCACTTTTTACATTCAAGAGGAAGAAGTTCTAAGAAAGAAATATGTCAAATAATCCGAGTGCAACTGAGGCTGCGGTAAAATGGCTTGCAGCAAAACTTTGCATACCATAACCTTCGTGCAAAATTTGTGAGTGATCTGAATTCGTTTGACCTTTTACAGCTTGCCATGGCGGCCTAACACCTTTGTGACCTACAAAGCTTCTTAAAATATTTTTAGCTTGATTAAAACGGGGACAAGAGAGGACGTTTTGCATTCTGATTTTTCGACCGCGGAGCTGTTGGCTGCGAAAGTAATAAAAGTCAAAAGCGAAAGAAAAGGAACTTGAGACTCACAAAACTTTTCATAATGCCAAAGAAGCATGGGACAGTTGCCTGCCATTTTATGGCTACTTGAATGTGCTTTGCGGATTTCTTTCAATTTCGCAGTAAAAAAGTTTGTTTGCAAACCGTTTCAGTATTGCTTGAACTACAGACACCTAAAAATTATTAAAAATAATCGGTGGCAGCGATTCTCCGGAGGCGCCTCGAAAAAAAGTTGCTTTGCGGTGAACACGATTGAAGGTTAACGGATCATTTAAAAAAAAAACGTGTATTTAAAACAGTGTTGTGCAAGCCCTATGATCTCCAGAAGCAAGGATTTTTTGGCATTTGTATTAGTGACTCACGGATAGTGTACGATACAGATTCACGTTGCCCCTACCCTGTAGTAGTGGCACTGGGATAGCGTAGGGGATGCGTGCTATGCTCTTGATCCCAGGGTCCGAGGTTCGATTCCCGGCACAGGCGAAACGGAGTGTAATGTTCCAAGCCTAGCACTGGTTTTTCAAAAATCGCATGTTAGGGGCACACTACCCTGTAGTAAACGAGCGGTCAGTTTGCAAAATAGGACCCACCTTAGGTGAGACTGTTAGCAACTAGACCATAAAAACTATGGAGCACGTCTAACCTAAGATCGACCTCTATAGGTCTCACCGCTGACTGTACCGTAAGAGATCGAGGGGCGGTGAGTTCATTTATTTTTTGTACTCTTGCTGTGCGGTTGTTGTTGTCTGCTTTAAGTTCGATTTCTGATCGACGTACCGTCAATAGTTGATTAGCGTAAAGGCTAGGACTCTCGCTTAGCAACCACGTAGGTCGAGGTTCGATCCCTGGTTCGGTTGGACATTTTTATACCCGACACACTCTGTGTCGAGGGTATATTGCGTTTGTGTGGTTGTGTGTAACACCCAGAACCAGTCGAGATAGACCATACAAAATGTATATAGAAATGATCAGCGTCACCAGGAGATTCGATTTAGACATGTCCGTCCGTCTGTCCGTCTATCCGTCTGTCCGTCTGTCCGTCTGTTTGTATACAGTTATATTATCGAAGCAGTTGAGCTATCTTGACAAAATTTGGTATGCGTGCTCACGGGGACATGAGTAAGAACAAGTTCGAGAATGGACCCGATCGGACCATTTTTAGGGGTACCTCTAGTACTAGGGTCTGTTACGAAAATCACAAAAACTGCTCTAAACTCGAAGTTTTTCAACATATTTTGATGAAATTTGATATTTGAACATGTTTCAAGGCAAGTAATACGATTTCCAAAAATTTTAAAAGTGGGCGTGGCAGAAAGGCGTTTTTCGAAAATTGTCCCCTACACCCGAACTTCAAATGGGACTTGAACGAAAGTTGGCACTTATGCTTCTTTTGTAGCCATAAACATTCTCCCAAAAAATTTCCTAGATCGGTCCATTATTAAGGGTACCTCCAGTACTAGGGTCTGTCACAAAAATCTCAAAACTGCCTCAAAATCGGACTTTTTCCAAATATTTCAATGAAACTTAGGATTTGAGGGTATATCTAAGCCTCCGATTAGAATTCCAAAAAATTGGAAAAGTGGGCGTGGCAGAGGGGCAGTTTTCATAAAGAAATATAACAAAAGTCGGTGTATTGGGCCCCCATATGGCCTTAAACACCTCTTGATATTAAAAATTATTTGAACACGTGTGTCTGTGTCGGGTATTCTATTGTCAGGCTCGCCTGACTATAACACCCTTACTTGTTTTTTCTTCTCTATTGCCTAGAGTTTTTTTTTTATGTTCATATTTTAATTAATTTTTTTTATTAGTTAATTTTGAAAAATAAAAAATTTTTTCTTTAATATTATATGTAAGAGTTTTTTCATATATAAATTTTTTTTTAAAGTATTTATTTTTCAATTGAAAATTTTTTTTATTTAACAAAAACTTGAGCAATTAAAAACTCAAGTCAGCATTTTGATTAACATATTACATTTCCTTGTTTGGCTAACGGTTAAGACTAGTGATGCCACGAATAGTGGATTTGGCCGAATACCGAATACCGAATATTCGGTCAACCTCTCGGCCGAATAACGAATATTCGGCAACCGAATATTCGGCACGTAGTAAAGACAGCTTGAGCCTACTCGCGACTAGCTGGAGTTAAGGCAAAAGCTACCGCTGAAAAATTTGCCCACTGTTTATAATGTTTTCGAAGAAAATTTAGAAGAAGCTAGCGTACATTTAATATTTCTAAAGAATAAAAAGCAAATCTGCTGTATTTTTAGATCTCGTTAATTAAATTTTTTTTACGTTATTGTGAGAAAAACTTAATTTGTAGTTACTGCTGATTTTTTTAATAAGTTATTTCTACTATTCGGTATTCGGCCGAATATTTTAACTATTCGGCCGAATACCGAATACTGAAAAATGACGCCGAATAGGCCGAATACCGAATAGTGGCCGAATATTCGTGGCATCACTAGTTAAGACTTAGACTTACCAACCCAGAGATCAGCGGTTCGAGGTTCGTTCGAGACGAGAAAATTAAAAAAACATAACTAATGTTTAAACAAAAAGATTTAAAAAATAAAAACAAAAAATAAACAAAATAAAAACAAGAAGAAAAAAAATAAATAAAACAAAAATTAAAATATTTTTTTCCATAAATTAACAAAATCGTCAATTGACCTAAAATTCACCCAAAACGTCTCACCATGGGTGAGTCTTACACGCCCTACTCTCTTTCTAATGTAGGCCCCATGTTAAAGAGGTGAGTTGAATGCATGTAAGAGTAAATTATGTGGGGACTAGTTGTGGTCTTTTTGAGGTGCACCATAGGTGAGTAGGGGGTGAGTCTCAATTACTGCAGGGTAGCAACACCCCATGATTGATATCCCTGCAGGAAATTGAACTAGTGCAGAAGTAGTCTTCGGCTACTCCCTAAAACAACAGTACTACTCGCTCGTAATTTCCCCGCCAATATATTGAACTGTCAACTTTTACTCTGAGGTGTCATTCGAAAATCGACAGTCGCGTTTGAACTAGTGCAGAAGTAGAGTGTTAGGGGTGAATTGATCTTTTTGGATATAGTTAATTACTAGTGAATCAATAGTCACTTGGACGTCATGTATCGATAGCTCGATAGCTCTCTATCGATACTTTGTTCAAGAATTAAAATTGTTGGCGGATTTTGAGAAAAATAAAAAAATAAAAATTTTTTTAATTGTTTTTTTCCTATTTTTTTTTTGCCTTTTGTGTTTTTTTTGTGTTCTTTATGTCTTTTTTTGTCTTTTAAATTCTGTTAACTATTTTGACTCGGCTGAGGTTCGAACTCACAACATCTTGTTCTTTGAGCAAACGCTTTAACGCATTGAGCTAACCAAGCCAATTTCAACTCACTGATCGAAATGCTTACTTGAGTTGCTCAGGCAGAAAAACTTTTTAAATTTAAAATACTGACAAAAATCAAATTTTCTATACAAAAATTATATTTTGCCAGCCTTTTAAATTTAAAATGTTTTCCTGAATAGGGAGTTTAACTTGGTAAATAACAAAAAAAAAAAAAAACATCCGAATAAAAAAAAATAATTTTCGGTAAATTTATTAAAAGATTTGTCTTGCCCCATGCCGGACTTGAACCGGAAACCTTTGAGTTGTTGCGCGGAAGTCTTAACAATGCACTAGCTTAGCATCTAATCACAGAAGATAAAAATGCTTACTTGACGTATTCATTCTAAAACAAGCAAGAAAGCTAAAGTCGGTCAAGCCCGACTTTGAAATACCCAGCGTCCTAACATTATGAGCGCACTATGTTTTGCTTCTCCATTTGTGGGCGTGGCAGAGGGAGGGCAAAATAAATTATTTCCCTACACCTTTCATTCGCCTTGGTCAACCTATGTTGCGAATTTGAAGCTTCTACGCCTTTTACTTCACAAGTTACGATAAGCCCTTATTTGTGGGCTTATTTGTGAGCGTGGCTCACGGAGGGCGGCGTCAATTTTTTTTCAGGATATGTCCCTTTTCGTAGTTTACCAGTACACCAAATATCAATGAAATGTGTTGAGTTGTTTGCAAGTTACAAGCATTTTACTGAAAACACATTATATTCATTTGTGGGCGTGGCAGTGGGCGGATGTCTTCCATTTTTACTTAGGATCATACTCGGATCCCGATATACCTGTGTGCCAAATTTCGACTTGATTGGTTCAGCCGTTTCGGAGGAGATCCGACCACGGATGGACGGACAGAAGGACGGACGGACAGACGGACATGTCTAAATCGATTCAGTTTTTGATCCTGATCATTTATATATATATATGTCTATATCTCCGGAGCTTAGTTCTCCCTGTTACAAGATTCGCACAAAACTAATATACCCCGCTTACGCTGGGTATAACAAGTGTTTTGCATTGTTGTTTTAAGAATTTTTCTGGGTGTGTGAACTTTTAATTGACTGTTGAACTAGAAGTAACATATACTGATGGCTTTTGCACTAGTCAAACTCTACTCGCTCATAGTTGATTAACTGTACCCATTTGCACTAGAGACTTTTTCTCTGGTGGAGCTCTACTCGCTGTGCGACAATTATCGACATACTTCCTATAGGGATTTTAGGTACTTTTTTCCTTTTTTAAAATACACATTTTCCATTCAATTATCGTCGTTATCAACAGATTTTCATGACGCAAACTATTGACTTTTCTAAATTTTTTCGGTTCGTTTTAATTTAGAACGAAATGTTTTTGAAGTTAATACAAGTAATTTGTATCTATCTATTATAATAGATAATTATCGAAACATATTTTTTCTTATAAATCTTATATGGAGCACAGTAGGTCCAAAATATATCAAAAATGTATATTTTTTAGACTAGTTAGGAGTTTTTGAAAAAGTTAAAATTTCAACCATGCAACAGACCATTTATTTTGAAAGAGAATGGAACCACTGCAGTAATATGGACTGACCCAAGTGGTGCCTTCGGTCAGTCCTTCATGTTACCATTACTATTCCCCTCATAATTCCACTTCTAATGTATTCAACTGCCCGTTTTAACATGGGCCTGTCGTAGGGGAGGGACTAGTCCGCAAAACGGCTGATCATAGGCCAGTTTTTTGGGTCAATTGTCGGAATTTTGTCTGGTTTTAGGATAGTCAAATGAAGAAAATTAACAACAAATTTCTTATATACATTCTAAGTTGATGAAAGTGCCATTTACAGACTACCCATAAACTAACCCCTTTATTACAGACCGCCGGCTAGCCGAATTCCATGGAGCGAACTGCCATAATTTAACCGGTAGGGTTTGGACCGGTCAAATGCCAGTACTTCTTAAAAAACTGACCGGCTCATTACTGCATGCTTTACATTACGAAATGCTTCACACATTGTAAAAAATGCTTAATTTTGTATGTGTTAGTTATGCACATCACCGATTTAAAATCAAATTGACCTTATTTTATATTTTTTATATAGGAGAAAAAAGGGCCACGGCGCTACCTGCGTATTTATGTGTTGAAAAATTTTTAAAAATTTTAAATCGATCGGTCAAGTAGATTTTGCAGCATCGTGTTCACCGACTTCAAAAAAGTCGTTTTCCACAAAACTGACTTAAAGTTTTTTTTCCCGAACAAATGAAGGTGGGCCAATCGGTTTGAAATGCTTTACCTTCGTATCCGCTCGCACGATTTCCTTGAAATTTTTACACAATGCTCTTGAAATGTTGTCCATTCAGAAAAAAAATAAATAAAAAATCGATCCAAAATTTTTTCAAAACCATACCATCCCCTTAATCTACAATTAACAAATTCTGTTATCTCAAGTTTAGAGTTGTCATAATGCACAGTGTTTCGAGTCCATACATTCATTCCATGGCCAAAAATAAAATCATCAAATACTTCAACAAGGAGCCCACAAACAAAATTTCGTCTTTGCCCGCCCACTGGTTTGGCTGGTGGAGAAAGTTGCTTGTGAGCAACATTGGGCAAAAGTGGTAAAGAAAAAACTGTAAGTCACGTTTTTAGAACGAAGTTCTTTATGAAACGATAGCGACAGGGGACCTAGTCGAGAAAAAGTGAAAAACCGCTATAAAATCCGCGTTACCTAAATTGAAGTTCGCAAAAACGGGTATAATAACCTTTGCAAAAACAAAGAAATATACATATATTTACGTAAAATGACTTGCTGATGCGGCCGAGATATTATACTTTTTTAGGCGACACTTATTTCCGACGATATCCCGAAAAAACAATTAATTATTAAATTCAGAAACTACACAGACACATACATCCATAAATGCATTCAAACAAAACAAAACAATATGTGGTGCTGCCAGACTGAACGTTTTCAGAATAACTCCGATTAGTAGGTTGTTGCAAATATATAAGGGCATTTTAGGTAGCTTCTAATTTTTTTGCGCTATCAAAGTATACGTCAATTCGTACATAATTAAAACATATTTGAAATCATCGTCTGTATGTATGAAAATTCGCATTTTCGAGACTATCTCATTTGCGATGGAAAACCCTTTACACGTATGCTTTTTCAGTTCCAGTATATTCTGCTTATCTAACTTAGCACTTTGAGGGCTCAACGCTGTTAAAGTAAATTGAAAGGAAGTAACGAACTCACTACTTTGAAGAAAGGAAATCAGAGTTGAAATTTCGATGACAGGTTGACAGAAATATAGGAAATGTGTGACTTAAATGCAACCCTGTGAGTCCGATTACTTGTAATAAGCGTATGCGTTCAAGTAGCGAAAGTAAGTCAAAGTACTTATTTGTTTTTATACCCAGCGTAAGCAGGGTATATTAGGGTATCTTGTAACAGCCAGAATAACGCTCCGTAGATATAGACATATATATATATATATATATATTCTTGATCAGGATCAAAAATTCGATTTAGACATGTCCGTCTGTCCGTCCGTCCGTGTCCGGATCTCCTCCGAAACGGCTGGACCAATCAAGTCGAAATGTGGCACACAGGTATATCGGGGTCCGAGTATGATCTTAACTAAAAAAGACATCCGCTCACTGCCACGCCCACAAATGAATTTAATGTGTTTTCAGTAAAATGCTTGTAACTTGCGAACCACTCAACACATTCCATTGATATTTGGTGTACTGGTAAACTACAAAAAGGAACATATCCTGGAAAAAATGGACGCCGCCCTCCGTGAGCCACGCCCAAAAATAAGGGCTTATCGTAACTTGTGAAGTAAAAGGCGTAGATTCAAATTCGCAACATAGGTTGACCAAGACGAATGAAAGGTGTAGGAAAAAATTGTATGAGGCCCGCCCACTGCCACGCCCACAAATGGAGATTTTTCGTAACTTCCGAAGTAAAAAGCGTAGAAGCTTCAAATTCGCAACATAGGTTGACCAAGGCGAAGGAAAGGTGTAGGAAAAATTTTGTGGCTCGCCCACTGCCACGCCCACAAATGAAGATTTTTCGTAACTTCCGAGGTTAAAGGCGTAGAAGCTTCAAAATCGCAACATAGGTTGACAGAGGCAAATGAAAGGTGTAGGAACAAAAATGTATGTAGCCCGCCCACTGCCACGCCCACAAATGGAGAATTTTCGTAACTTCCGAAGTAAAAGGCATAGAAGCTTCAAATTCGCAACATAGGTTCGCCAAGGCGAATGAAAGGTGTAGGGAAAAAATTTTATTTGGCCCGCCCACTGCCACGCCCACAAATGAAGATTTTTCGTAACTTGCGAAGTAAAAGGCGTAGAAGCTTCAAATTCGCAACATAGGTTCACCAAGGCGAATGAAAGGTGTAGGGAAATAATCTATGTGGCCCTCCCACTGCCACGCCCATAAATAGAGAAGCTAAACATAGTGCGCTCATAACGTCGGGACGCTGGGTATTTCAAAGTCGGGCTTGACCGACTTTAGCTTTCTTACTTGTTTGTTAATAAAATTAATATTTGGACGGCGTTCTTTTAAGAATTCAAGTGTTGTTAAAGACATTCTGATATGTTACTCAAAAATACAGCAAAAAATTTCGGGTAGGTGCGTTTTTCGCGTAAGTGCATAAAAATGTCTGGAAAATAATTTAATGCAGCTAAGCAGAATATACTGTATCGCATTTTCGCTTGTTAAAAACAGTTGAAAACAACAAATAGCCGTCTTGTATACATATATTTTTCGATTAATAAAAACAATTGAGTTTTGCGAAAAACCTTGCTGCGAATTATATTTACTAACATTTATAAATACCATAATGAACTTCGTTCTTATCTGGTGTCCTATGACACAACTCAACTTGTTTTTTTTGCATAAGTAGGAACATAATTTTTTATTATAAATATATTTTACATAAAAACTGTTCAAGTATGGAATGATAAAAAGCAATTTTTGTTGTTATTGCAGCATAGATTAACACCACACTTGATACATTTGGATAGTGAGGTTCCCGTCTTACATAGCCTGCAGCGCCCCTTTTCACCAAACACAACCCAATGTCCATTTTGGTCGTAGCGTTTTGTGTTAGGAGGAGTTGGTGTAAATTTATATTTTTTCGAACCATCATTTGAAGCACTACTTGTTGAACAGGCAGCATTTGATATAGGGGACTCAATTTCAATGGCATTTGAAGGCCGCCCCTTTTTCGTGGTGGCCACTTCTGAGGAAGATGAAGTTGAAACCATCAAAGAATTCGCGATTTCAAGTTGAAATTTAATGAGAGCCATGTGAACCGCTTATGGGTGAAGCTCTTTTAAGTAAAATATTCTAACATACCACTTCTTTGAGCGATGGTTAACTATATAAATTTCCATCAGCACATCAGAAAGATCTACTCCTCCCATATTTTTATTATAGCATGTGACAACAGCTGGTCTTGGAATCTTTTTTTGCTGTGCACTCCAACGTCTGCAATACTCGATTGGTTGATCTCCTACATACGAAAATATTAACTGAACTGCTTTGTTGTCGAACCATCGCACACATATAAGATTGTGATATATTTCACATTTGCTGTCATACGACCCTCTTCCTCGTTTTTTTTACCTCAGAATCTGAAAGCGATTCGCACCCACCAATTCGGTTCTTACGCACCGTCCCAGTTCCAAATATACCCATTTCCTTCAAGGCAATGAGAAAACTTACAGATGTAAACCAGGTGTCAAAGTACAACTTAAAATTCTCATGCTTTGGCAAGTCTTTGGCTAAATAGAGGACTATATCCGAAGAAATGCCCAGGCCATATGATGGACATGTACCATCACCAACATAAAGGGTAAAATCGTTTACCATACCCGATGTCCCTGCGCGTGTAAACATTTTCAAACCCCACTTATAGGGTTTAGCAGGATTGTACTGCTTTAAATTCGAACGACCTGTGAGACATAAGCGTATAACATATATAAAATAATATAACAAACTTATTCACATACGCACCTTTGAAAGCAATTATTTGTTCATCAATACTTTGATGCTCTTCTTGGGGAAGCTTTTTACATTTTTCCTTAAAGATATTTAATAAGGGACGAATCTTAAAAAGCTTGTCATAGTTTGAACTTCCTTTTTGCGGTTGTTTGCTGTTATCATTGAAATGAAGACATTCCTTATTTTTTTCGAATCTGTTTCTTGCTAACGAGTTTCAGATTGCTGTAAGACTTAGATCTTGGGACCATGCCATTCTAAATTGTGGCAACCCCAAGGTAGAGCAGAATTCCAATATAGCGCCTCATTTCTTCTCCAGTGCACTTCAGCTGAAGGCCAAACGTCTGAAGGCCGAACAAATTCGTTTGATCCGTAATATGATTAATCATCTCACTATCGAAGAAGTCGATAAACTACTCCCATGGAGATTTCAATCCATTTACGGCCAAAACGGAACCACCTTTCCAAACGCTATTCGGAGTTTCAAATGCTTTTGATCGCCACCTTAAAGTCTTTTGATCAATTTTTTCAAAATATCTTTCAGCGCTCATTTCATCAGGTTCTTAGCTTTCTCCACAAATTTCTTCCAAAAGTCCGAGTTCTATGCTCTCCCCTCTTTCCACAATATCTTTAATATTTTTCTCAAGCATTTCTGACACATCCTCATCATCTCCACTTTCCTCATCGGTTGAAACATCCCAAGCAAAATCCAAAACTCGTTGAATTTCCTTTTCACACAAACCTTTTTGTTTTGGTTGCATAACTAAAAAAAAAAATTTTTATTGACACAATGGACCAAAGTTGCCTGCAAGCAACTTGTTCAATTGAAAAATTCGTGCTTCTTTTCGTACGGCACAAAACGCGAACTTACCTTCAATTAAATAGTTCTTATTCTTATTCAAAATAAATTTTTCTAACTCTTTTATATTTTAACTTAATTAACACGCAAAATGAACCTATATTCTCCACCGACTCCAAATTAGTGTTTGCTGATTTGCACTGACGTCGCACATTACAAATGATAACTTCTAAAATAACCGTCAAATATGCGTTGTTTGTTTTGATTTGCGTTTTCTAAAATATTAACCTGTTAATGGTTATATAAATTAAATACGCAGATTTGACGTTAACTTTGTTTTTTGAACACAAACAGGTGAAGTTGCTCTCAAGCAACTTTGGGGCTGAAAGGGTAAGGCAATGTTATGTGAAAGGTAAGTTATTACATGACATTTCAAGAAATGCCCCAGCGGCGCAAATGCAGAATACCGAATCGAATATTTCTCAAATACTTATAGTCTAGGATCCCACTGCAAAATCCTGCAGGGATCTGGTTTTTTGATCAAATTAATTTTAAATGAATCTTGAGAATGTATGGAAGGGATTAACGATAGGTTGCGTTTTAAAAAATAGCCGCAATAACCTGTAGTAAATTTTAGTATAATTAATTTGCTAACATAAATTGCAACTATATGTTTTTTAGTCAATTTGCCGTCTTTTGTAAGAGAATGGTATAACGAGTTTAAAAAAAATCGGTTGCTAGCTCTCAGTCAGCCGCAACGCTAGGGTTCCCAGGTTTGAACTGCTATAAGTTAACGTGACCGTCAACATATTTGTCCGTCTGTGAATTATGCTTTGAGATAACGTGACTGTCCACCTGCAATTTTGCTGCATTGCAGTTTCCCACGACTGGCCTCTGTTCTTACTTCTTGCATTGCACTGATATCCGAAACCTTCTTAAAACCCTAGCTGCTTCAACAAAATAAGCTGCCGAGTGCAGCAAAATATTTTTTCAATCTTAGGCTAAGATATGAATTTAAAATGTAAGAATGTTTAGTTTTGAAGTGAAACTCAAGAAGAGCACATAGTGCCTATAAAAACTTCTAGCGTTTATATTTTTAAAAAACACATATGTTGAAAACTTTTTTTTTTTTTTTAACTATAATATTAATTTTGCAATAATATGTAAAGGATCGAACGTTTAAATGACCGTCGTCAGGATTATTTTCGAATTTGTTAGGTTAGAACGATTTATCTTTGTTGAACTTGTCCACTACGAGTGCCATTGAGTACTTCTATTCCTCCTTGACACACGTTTAGACTTAGCGATGAACAGGATCAGATACTTAGTCAGGATTAGTTTCGCTGTATTGAAATTTAAGGTTAGAACACGTTTAAATGACCGTCGTCAGGCTTCTGATGTGAGCTACACTTGACGATTGGAGCCAGCTCATAACGCGAACAAGGCACGGACAACCTTCTCAATCGAGTTTAAAACCTTTTATTCGCTTAATTATAAAATAAAGACAACACATAGTGTTAAAACAAAGTGTTAATATTTTTTTGAAAACACATAGTGTTGACAACCTTTTATAAAATAAAAACTAACACATATTGTTAGAATAAATATTGTAAATTTAATAATTTGCATAATTTATATTAATGTTAAATGTTTCACCTATTTTTTTATAATTTTAATACAGAATTAAAGTTTCATCTGACGTATTACGAAAATCCATGGCTGCCAGCTGGAAAATGGCCGCAAACGTAGGTTGCCATTATTTTAATGAACGATTCTCCCTCCAGGATTTTTTAGAAAATCTGAGTTTATACATTTTTATACCCGACACACTCTGTGTCGAGGGTATATTGCGTTTGTGTGGTGGTATGAAACACCCAGAACCAGTCGAGATAGACCATACAAAATATATATAGAAATGATCAGCGTCACTAGGAGATTCGATTTAGCTATGTCCGTCCGTCTGTCTGTAAACAATTTTCTTATCGAACGAGTTGAGCTATCTTAACGAAATTTGGTATGCGTGCTCACGGGGACATGAGTAAGAACAAGACCAATGGACCCGATCGGACCATTTTTAGGCGTACCTCCACAAAAATCGCCGACTAGTCGGTTACTTACTTTGTCTATATTTTTTAATAAAATGTACGTAGATAATTTGTGTAGTTTCGTCGTTCATTCAGGGAGCACTATAAACGACGCTGTTTCCAATCACAGAAAATGAAAATCTCCAACTCGCCGGTCACACGTATGAAAACATATTTTAAAACAATTTATAAGCAGAAGAAGACGTGCGAAGTAAAGAAACGGTTATTTGTTGAATGTTCCGAAACAATCTTTGTTTCACTTTTTTATACCCAGCGTAAGCGGGGTATATTAGTTTTGTGCGAATCTTGTAACAGGGAGAACTAAGCTCCGGAGATATAGACATATAGATATAGAAATGATCAGGATCAAAAACTGAATCGATTTAGACATGTCCGTCTGTCCGTCCGTCCGTCCGTCTGTCCGTCTGTCCGTCTGTCCGTCTGTCCGTCCGTCCGTGGTCGGATCTCCTCCGAAACGGCTGGACCAATCAAGTCGAAATTTGGCACACAGGTATATCGGGATCCGAGTATGATCCTAAGTAAAAATGGGAGACATCCGCCCACTGCCACGCCCACAAATGAATATAATGTGTTTTCAGTAAAATGCTTGTAACTTGCGAACCACTCAACACATTTCATTGATATTTGGTGTACTGGTAAAATACAAAAAGGCACATATCCTGGAAAAAAATGGACGCCGCCCTCCGTGAGCCACACCCACAAATAAGCCCACAAATAAGGGCTTATCGTAACTTGTGAAGTAAAAGGCGTAGAAGGTTCAAATTCGCAACATAGGTTGACCAAGGCGAATGAAAGGTATAGGAAAAAAATTTATATGGCCCGCCCACTTCCACGCCCACAAATGAAGATTTTTCGTAACTTCCGAATTAATAGGCGTAGACGTTTCAAATTCGTAACATAGGTTTACCAAGGCAAATGAAAGGTGTAGGAAAAAAATTTAACTGGCCCGCCCGCTGCCACGCCCACAAATGAAGATTTTTCGTAACTTCCGAAGTAAAAGGCGTAGAAGCTTCGAATTCGCAACATAGGTTCACCAAGGCGAATAAAAGGTATAGGTAAAAATTTTATGTGGCCCGCCCACTTCCACGCCCACAAATGAAGATTTTTCGTTACTTCCAAAGTAAAAGGCGTAGAAGCTTCGAATTCGCAACATAGGTTCACCAAGGCGAATGAAAGGTGTAGGGAAATAATTTATGTGGCCCTCCCACTGCCACGCCCACAAATAGAGAAGAAAAACATAATGCACTCATAATGTCGGAACGCTGGGTATTTCAAAGTCGGGCTTGACCGACTTTAGCTTTCTTACTTGTTTCTCATGCATTTAAATGGGATGTTTTCGAAACATGTTTCATAAGTGTGATCGGCGAGTAACAAGAGCTATAGTTTATATCGAGAATAAATGCTTCGTTTGTAAATGCCAAACATACATATCAATTGAAAAAATGGACAACGAAGTACCTAATGCCATTACATGAGCACTGTTGACAACTTCAAATTTGTGTTTTATTTGGAAACGAATAATGTGTTTATTATACGGGTATGTGCTAAATTTCGGTTCGAATCCAATTCGATTCGAATTCGAGAAAGAGGTGTGCTTTTACTCATCAAATTGTAAAGAAAGCTCATAAAACTATAGTCGGCATGGCCGACTAATCGGCCGACTAGTCGGAATTTTTACAACCGACTAGTTGCCCTGCAGGGCATCGAACCGATTTTAAAGTATATTAAAGCAGAGGTTGTCAGGCCCATTAAACGTCCATAAGCGACATTCAAAAGCTGCAATCATTCATGGCGTAAGACGGCATAACAGAACATAACATAACATAAAATAACATGAGCGCTTTTTGAGTAGTCAGTGAAGGCATAAGAAAACATAAGAGCACAGAAGAGGCAATGTTGCAATTTGCGCACATTGCGCGAAAAGGGGGAAAAATTATTTCCACAATTTCTCAAGAAATAATTAACAAACGCTTGTAATCAGTTCGAGACATGCCGAAAAGTAATAAAATATATTTTTCTTTAATAAAAAATTATATGCTTAATACTATTTTAATATAGTACAACATTAGTGATTGTGGCTTTTCGAGATTTTCATAAAAAGGGCAAATGTGGCAGCTTTGGGAAGGAGTTGGCAACACAAATTCAAATCAGCTGGCTCGAACTTACATAAGACGGCATAAGAAAAATCTGTTTTCTACAGCTTCTTCTGTTCTGTTATGTTATGTTATGCCATCACTGACCACTTGCATACAACATGTATTGAATAGATAGAATCAGCTGATTATGCTATGTTATGTTATGCCGTCTTATGCCATGAATGATTGCAGCTAAACGCTGTTTTATAGCTTTCACACCGACAGCGTGTACATGTGAGTTTGAAAGCTGTTTTTAAAATTTCGAGAGAATGCGAGAGAGCAGCGCAACTGACGCTCTTTTTTTTTTCGTATGCTTGTTGTTTTTGTGCTAGTACACGCTAGAACATGAGCATGGCGAGTCGCCACTAGCGAATTCTTTCCTTCGAGAGTGCTCAAGCGAAACTGACGTTTTTTTTTAAATACTTGTTGCATAGCAGAATGGAAATGCGACGCTACCAAATATGATATTCCACTACAAAATTAAATTTTAATGATGCAATCAGATTTGACAGTTCCAATTCACATAGTGAAAAACAATTAAAGATGTAGGTTTTATTTTAAAGTTTATTTTTTCGTGTGTAATGGCGTTTGTCTCTGTTCTTTGATTAACAGACGATAGCGAAGTTAGCTGCTTCTTTTCCTTTTTTTCTTATTACAATGTTGCATTTTTTAAAATCTAATTATAAGATAGTTGTAAGATATAAAATCTAATTATAAGATAGTTATAAGATCTTGCAGGGTTACTACATTTTTAAAAGATAAGGTTTACAACTCGGCCAGCCTGACGAGGACCGACCTCGGTTTTTAATTTATATAAACTTCTTCAATTAAACAATAATTTTATCATTTAGTGGTTTATGAAGTCGCTAGAGCTCTAAAATATCTTACTTATAGCTACCTAGCAAATATAATATACATCGTAATAAAATATTTAATATATTACTACTTATTCTATTCGTCAAGCTCATCAGCTGATACGATCTCACTTTTCGATCTTTGAACAATAACTATTAACACTTGCTAATCACAGTTTGATTGAATTTAATTGACTTGTATAAATATATCTTAAGCTAAAATACCAAGAAGGTAAAAATTATGTTATATCAAATGAATTGTAATTATTGTGTTCCTTTACGAATAACGTTAAGAGATATTCCTATTATTGTATACGTAACGCGTTCATAGTTCGGTCACGACCGCTCTTCTAGTTTTTCCTTCCACTCATTCACAGCGAGCAGTCAAATCAAATCGAGTTTCAGTTTCATTTTGAGCGTGAAGCAATTAAGCATGTAGGACTGTAGGTCTAACTGTCGACGTCGAAAAGTCTCTGCCGCGATGGGGATATACACCATTAGGCAGGCATAGGAAATTCAACAAATTGGGGATATTCACCAAAAAGCTACCAACATAAACCTTAAGCAGGAATAGGAAATTCAACAAATTCGAGAAATTCACCAGAAAGCTACCAACAACAATACGGGTAGACACAAAGTGGCACTATGATGCCACTTGCAAGAAAATTATCAAAGAAACACGGCGTCAGCTCGGTTTCTTATATTGCTTGAAAAGTTCATAATTGAAACCTTAATAAATATATTGCGATATGTTTTTGCTTAATGTGCGCGAATGTTTTCATTTTGTAATAAATTTACATACATTTTTGACTACGGCTACGAATTTGATTGTAAATATAATTTAGTGTTTTTGCTGAAACAGTGTGATCAAGAAGTTGTGCCTTTGTTGAAGCAGCGTAGCTCTAACACATTTCAGGGATTCGGAAGAAGAAGAGTTAGACCTACACTCCTACATGAAACGCTGTTTTATAGCTTTCACACCGACAGCGTGTACATGTGAGTTCGAAAGCTGTTTTTTAAAATTTCGAGAAAATGCGGGAGAGCAGCGCAACTGACGCTCTTTGTTTTCGTATGCTTGTAGTTTTTGTGCTAGTACACGCTAGTCATGTAGGACTGTAGGTCTAACTGTCGACGTCGATAAGCCTCTGCCGCTAATAAGAAATTCACCATTAGGAAGGTATAGGAAATGCAACTCTTTCGAGAAATTCACCAGAAAGCTACCAACAACAATACGGGCAGACAAAAAGTGGCACTATGATGCCACTTGCAAGAAAATTATAAAAGAAACACGGCGTCGGCTCTGTTTTTTATATTGCTTGAAAAGTTCATAATTGAAACTTTAATAAATGTATTACGATATGTTTTTGCTGAATGTGCACGAATGCTTTCATTTTGTAATAAATTTACATAAATTTTTGACTACGGCTACGAATTTGATTGTACATAGAATTTAGTATTTTTGCTGAAACAGTGTGATCAAAAAGTTAAGTGGACAGGGTAGAACTAAAAAACAATTTATTTTTCTCCTTGATATTGAGTTTCCTTGATTAGTTTTATGTTTTTGAAGCTTTCATATCATTTTATGAGTTTGGTAGATATTTTATATGTAATGTACTAAAAAATCTCCCAAAATTAAAAATAAAAGTGGCAATGCATTTCACCACAGCAGAGCTAAAGATTTCGCTGCCATTGCATGCTTCTCTTTTTCTCATGCTATATACCTATGTTGAAGCTATATGCATATGTTGAAGCAGCGTCAGCGAGAAATTTTTGACATTTCTCGAAATTCTTTTCCCGCGTGAAGTTGAAGGGAATGGTGGCGAAATGTATGTAAGTATTTTAACTATTTTGAAAAATTCTAAGCAAGTAATATTTGGAATACTATCTTTCAGGTCGAAAACTACAAAAAAGGACCAGCTTCAACGGATATTAGAAATGTTGGAGGCTCATCCTGATATCGCGCGCGGATTTCACAAGGAAAGCAAAGAAGACCTTTCACGATTTTGGCGGAAAGTTGAACTTGAGCTCAACACGATCGGACCACCAGTCAAAAACATTGCCGAGTGGAAAAAGGTAAGTAAGCTTAAATTTGTTTTTAGCATTGTATTAACTTTGACTAAAATCTTTAAGGTATGGGCTGACCAGAACAAGTATTTTCGGCAGAAAGCGATGCAAAACTTGAAAGCACAAAAGGGAACAGGCGGAGGTCCGAACACCCAACGTCAATTGTTAGCGTTTGAAGAAGGAATCTTCAACCTGATAGGGATGAAGGAATCTGTGGAAGGTGTGTCCGTAAAAACTTTCGGGTTGTGCTCTGCGCCTATTTTATCGGTAAAAAGTTCGCCAATATTATCTTCTCCAAAAGAATATGCTGCTGAAGATAACGAAATTGTAATTGAGGAAAACCAGATTGCTATGGAAGAATCACCATTACTGAAGCAAGCTTCAAGCAAGAAAAATAAAAAGTCTGCTTGGAATGCCGTTGAGGAAGAGCTTCTTGTGCAGAAGGAATTGAGTGCAACTATCAAAATTGCTGTGGGAGACTTGAAAGGGCATTAGCTATCCTCAAAAAAGATATACCGATCTCTTGACAGGTTATGTGAACTACAGAAAGCTCATTTTAAAAAAAATTGAACTTTTAAATGAAAAGGAATTAGAAGAAATGATACGGCACAATCTAAGCATGGAGGAAATGAGGCTGCGAGAAGTGGAGGAAAAAATTTAAAAAAAGGGATGAAGTTTATTTTTGTTTTTATTAAAAAATGCGAAATGCAACATCGACTTTTTATAGACTTAGCCCAATATTGGTCCTTAATCTTTGTGCTGAACTCAAATACTCTGGCGTAGTTGAAGGAATATTTTCGATAATTTCAGTAAATACTTCAGGTGTTGGTTCATCATTGACAGCGATAAAGTTAAAAAGAGTATGGTGCCGCTGATCTGTACAAGCTTGCAATCGAGCAGGTAGGAGAGGTCTGGCCCGGCGCCTTGATAAAGGTGGTCACCAAAGACCAGATCCCTAGCCGACCTAGGTCAAAGGCTTGGCTAACTACCGAGCCATCGTCGCCCGAGGAGATCCTCGAAGTGCTGAAGCTCAGCAACCTTGATCTCCCAACCCATGACTGGAAGGTGGTCAAGGTCGGTGAGACCCGCGGCAACATGCTTGAGGTACTCATCGTGTTAAACGAAGAGTCCCTCACGCCACTGCTTCAGAGGAAGGGCGTGGTCAACTACGGTTTCGAGTCGGCCACGCTCCGCATCTACAAGGGCGACAAATCCAGCAACGCATCAAGTGGCTCAGCATCAGCACCCCCTGCACCTGTGCAGGGAGCCGCAAGTCTCACCAGCCAAATGGAAGACAACTCGGTGAAAGAGGCCCTGCAATCCGACGACAGATGCAGTACAGCCTCGACTGCCGAGCTGGCGGGAGACTTCTTCGATCTTGTCCTGGTTTCAGAACAAGAAGAAGTCTCCTCCTGTTCTGGTGACGAGGCCGAGGACCTGAACCAGACGATAGTCTGCCAGCCTAAGAATGGTGAAGGTATTGCAGATTAACCTTCACCATTCTAAGGCTGCGTCAGCAGCACTACTCCTCCGTCTGGCAAAATCAGGGGAGGACATATGCCTAATCCAGGAACCTTGGTTCTCGCAGGAACGGGTTTGTGGATTAAACCAACCAGGCTACACCCTGGTATCACCTGGCACAGGTAAGGTACGAGCCTGTATCCTAATTAAGAATTCAATTGACATGATTGCACTCAACCAGGGACGTAACTGTTATAAGATTTTTCATGAAAAAGTCACAAATAATAGTTATCCATAACTTTTTCAAATAAATCGATTAAACATAACTCTTATAAGAACCAAAAAAGCTGTTTTGGTTATCATAACCAATTACTATGAGGAAAAACTTCATAAAGGTTACGATAACCATTATGAGTAAGAAATATTTTTAATTGGTTACGATAACCATTATGAGTAAAAAATATTTTATATTGGTTACGATAACCATTATGAGTAAAAAATATTTTATATTGGTTACGATAACCATTATGAGTAAAAAATATTTTATATTGGTTACGATAACCATTATGAGTAAGAAATATTTTATATTGGTTATTTTTTTTTTTTCGTCTGTTGTTATTTTAATAGTTTTGGAAATTAGAACTACGAATTCGGTATTAGAACTCTTAACAAATTCTCATTTCCTAAAAGGGTGAAAAGGCTTAACGATATGCTTTAAGGCAAGTGTCGACTTTAGAGTTTTTTAAATAGTTAGAGAGAATACTCGCGTAGAGACACGTAGAGACATGTAGAGACACACAAAAATAGTTCCTCTACTTGTCTCTACGTGTCTCTACTCGAGAATTTTCTCTAACTCTACGTTAAAAACTCTATAGTCGACATTTGCCCTTATATTATTTTCTTTGCAGGTGAAACAAGTTTTATGGATGGAAAACATTAGCAAATCAAAGGGTTTCTTATAACTTTTTATGGAAAAGCCTAAATTCAATGAATAATAAAACGCGGTGTTAGCTACTATTTTGATTTGATTTTACAAATTTTTATTCAATTTTATAAACATTATAGATTGTAGCATATCGCTTGAGAGATTCGACCTCAAGTCTGATAAAACAAGTTTTAAGGCCGAAAATGCCCTTTCGACGCTGACTTGAGTTGCTGGAACCGCGTGCACGACTTCGAAAAGACTTTTCAAGTGAGGAAAAGTATACTCATTTTTCTTCCAATACTCCAACAAATCGAAGTCCACATCAATGCGACCCTCCTTATAGGAATCTATTTCAAAATAAATATTTTGCAAAATTACCCTGTTCACGGTTGTTAATTCATCTTCATCTGAAGATGAGTCCACTTCCAAACTATCCAAAGTGTTCCTTAAGAAAGAAGAAGAACTAACGTTGGAATCTTCAACAATAGTCAATTGGTTTTCCTCTTGAACTTCTAGCAAAGGATTTGGATGTATCTGAAAAAAGTTGTTTTTTTGATTAGTCTTATTTTGTATGTTTATAGTTTACTAAAATTTCTAACTTTTTGGTCTTTTTCCTTTGGTTCTTGGTTAAGAAAATAGTAGGAAAAAGTACTTTAAGATAGTATTTTTTACAGTTTTATTTTCACAAAAGAAAAGAAAAACTTTACCTCTTTGATTGCAGTCATTTGAGCCGCCAATGATTTGAGGTGATTTTTTGCCTCTTGTTTTTTAGTCTTCGAAAGTATTCGTCGCAGCCTAGGGTCGAGAAAAATTGCCGCGTTTAATATTTTGGTATTAATAAGTGAATCCTCTCGTTTCTCAATGCAAGACATAATGCTCTCAGAACCGCTTGTAGAAATGGAATTTAGCTCGGCCTTTAGTGAAATCCAGAGCTTGTAAAAATCACCCAATAAAAGTTGCTCGCCTTGGAGCTTCACGGTGGCATTATATAAGGGCCTTAGTATTTTAATTAGATCAGATATATCATCCCAATCTTTTGTCGAAAGCGGCTTGTTGAGATATTCATCACATACACCTTTAAGTGGCAACAATTTTTCCAACATCAAAAATGTTGAATTCCAGCGAGTTGGTATATCTATCGAAGGCTTGTTCAAATTGAGCATACTTAGAATTTCTCTGCGTAAAGGTATTTTACGAATTTTAAAAAATTTTTAATATTTAAGGAATTTCTTAAACGTTTTTACCTATAGTTTGGCGTCCTTAAAGTTTTAATAACTTGCTTAACTTTATCAATAAGTTCGTTCTTGGTGCTTAAAAACTCCTTTATCGCAAGCTGAAGGGTATGGGCAGCACATTTTACTGACTGTGTACTGAAATCAGCTTGGAAATTTTCAAGATCGTCATTCACTGCATTACAGGCCTCAGGCTCCTCCTCCTCGTACCCAAACAAATCTACTGATTTGACCATGTTACGACCATTATCAGTTGTAATCGAATATATTTGATTTCTTCGGATTCCAAAAGTTTCAAGAATACTATCAAGTTCTGTTTTAATGTTTTCCGCGGTGAGACGACCAGTTACCTGTTTTTTATATAATTACAGCATGTTTCACATTAGTGAGTCATATTTCTTAATAAAATTAAACCATCATGTAAATTATTACCTCTTTCATTGAAAGTGTGAAAATTTTAATTTTCATGTCTTCAATAATTTGGACATTAATGCCTAAAACTGAACGGTCATGGCGTTTTGCGCTATCCATTTTTAAGGACATCAACTTATTTTCCAGTTTTTTCTTAATGACATTTTTAAGCCTTTCCTGTTCTTCATTAAGAAGGACAGAAACATTGTTCGAAGTTATGGGATTTATGCCAAGTCCTTTGAAAATTTGCTCACTAAAAACCTTAAAGGCTTCAGAATCAAAAAATGCGAGCGGTTGTGAGTTTTCTGTTATTAATTTTATGCATGCGCTTAGAATTTCACGCTTAGAAAATTCAACAGAAAATTTAATTTTCTTGTGTTCGATTTTAGCAATCTTTGCTTCTTTTTCAAAATCTTCTTTATTTCTATTGTAATCCTCGAAATGTTTTGAGATGATGTGTCTTCTTAAATTAGTAACGTGGCTTCCACAAAACTTTGCGCCACAAATTTTGCAATCACATTCATTTTTCAAAGCGTCACAATTGAAAAAACTTCGTACAAAAATATCGCGCTTTCGTCCCATTTTATTGAAAATTATTTTCGTGGCTAGATTTTTGCCTTTTAAGTTCACTTTTTAATCACTTTCACGAAAAAAATGCAACGGAGAAAAATGCGAAGTATTCGCTTAAAGCGCACCAAAACTATTCTTAAGGACTTTCAACTGAAAATCATATGAGCACATTATTCCATTTTCCGTTAATTCGAATTTCAAGCAACAACAATTGGAAAAAGAGTAAAAATCATATGAGCACATTATTCCATTTTCCGTTAATTCGAATTTCAAGCAACAACAATTGGAAAAAGAGTAAAAATCATATGAGCACATTATTCCATTTTCCGTTAATTCGAATTTCAAGCAACAACAATTGGAAAAAGAGTAAAAATCATATGAGCACATTATTCCATTTTCCGTTAATTCGAATTTCAAGCAACAACAATTGGAAAAAGAGTATAAAACATATGATATATGACAACAAAAACAACAAGAACAACGCGAGTATTCTCTCTAACTATTTAAAAAACTCTAAAGTCGACACTTGCCTTAAAGCATATCGTTAAGCCTTTTCACCCTTTTAGGAAATGAGAATTTGTTAAGAGTTCTAATACCGAATTCGTAGTTCTAATTTCCAAAACTATTAAAATAACAACAGACGAAAAAAAAAAATAACCAATATAAAATATTTCTTACTCATAATGGTTATCGTAACCAATATAAAATATTTTTTACTCATAATGGTTATCGTAACCAATATAAAATATTTCTTACTCATAATGGTTATCGTAACCAATATAAAATATTTTTTACTCATAATGGTTATCGTAACCAATTAAAAATATTTCTTACTCATAATGGTTATCATAACCTTTATGAAGTTTTTCCTCATAGTAATTGGTTATGGTAACCAATTATAAGTAAAAGTTATAATAATAGTTATAAAGGACCAAAAAGCCAAAAAGGTTATTTTTAACATGACTTTTATTTTCCTTTAAAAAAAATAACAGTTATTTCGGGTCCCTGCACTCAACAGGTTCTGCGATGACGACAACGCCAGCATAGCGGTCAGAGCGGGTGGTTCGCCACTATGGATAGCGTCCTGCTACATGGCGCATGACCATGGGCCTAACCCTCCAGGCAACCTTTTAAGGGTCTTGACAGCAGAAGCCAACAGGACACACACCCCCATAATCATAGGGGCGGATGCCAACTCCCATCATCAGGTGTGGGGCAGCACCGACACGAATGAAAGGGGTGAGTCACTTTTTGATTATATATTAGGTGTAGTAAAAAGAAATCCATTATTTTTCCAATAGATGGCGTTATTTATCTGCATCTCGCGTTGTAACGTCGATGGTTCTGCTGGGGGCATTAGAAAGATGACAGTTCCTACTAAAAAAACTTTTTTGACACTTTTTTGATTGATTGATTCAGTTTTGTTTGAGAGCTTGTCAAAGATGGACATCAGCAAAGAGAAAATTCGCTACATTTTACAGTTTTTCTTCGATAAGGGAGAAAACGCAAGCCAGGCGGCTGAAAATGTGAATAGCGTTTATGGACCTGATACTGTAACAGCCAATCATGCGCAATTTTGGTTTCGTCGATTCCGTTCCGGTAACTTCGATGTCAAGGATGCACCATGCACTGGAAGGCCAATTGTCGAAAATGTCGATAAAATCATGGAAATTATCGAGTCCGACCGTCATGTTTGCACTGTTTCTATTGCAAAAGAGCTAAAGATTGCACAAAAAACCGTTTGGAACCATTTGAATAAGGCTGGATACACAAAGAAGTTCGATGTATGGGTGCCACACGAGTTAACGCAAAAAAACCTCATAGACCGAATTTCCATCTGCGAATCGCTGCTGAACCGCAACAAAATCGACCCATTTCTGAAGCGGTTGGTGACTGGTGATGAAAAGTGGGTCACTTACGACAACGTCAAGCGCAAACGGTCGTGGTCGAAACACGGTGAACCGGCGGAAACGGTGGCCAAGCCAGGATTGACGGCCAGGAAGGTTTTGCTGTATGTTTGGTGGGATTGGCAGGGAATTATCTACTATGAGCTGCTCCCATACGGCAAAACTCTTAACTCGGAACTCTACTGTCAACAATTGGACCGTCTGAAGGAAGCAATCGCCCATAAGCGGCCAGCTTTGGCCAATAGGAGAGGAATTGTGTTCCATCAGGACAACGCCAGGCCACACACATCGATAGTGACTCGCCAGAAGCTCCGGGAGTTTGGTTGGGAGGTTCTTCTGCATCCACCTTATAGTCCGGACCTGGCACCAAGTGATTACCATCTGTTCCTGTCCATGGCGAACAATTTTGCTGGTGAAACATTCGCTTCAAGAGAGGCTTCTGAAATTCGACTGTCTCAATTTTTTGCTAATAGGAACGAGGGCTTCTATGAGAGAGGCATAATGAAATTACCTTTAAAATGGCAACAAGTTATCGAACAAAACGGCGCATATTTGACCTAAATCGGGTCATTCTAACTATCTTAAATAAAGCCCCTCAATTTAATGCAAAAATAATGGATTTCTTTTTACTACACCTAATATTAAGCAACTGCCTTACAGTAGCTAACATAGGTGAGGAACCTACATTTTTGACCTCGAACCGTAGCGAGGTCCTAGACCTCACATTAATTAGTGAACGGTCATCTAGCCTTGTCCGGCAGTGGACGGTCTCTTCAGACTGCTCACTGTCAGACCATAGATATATTACCTTTATAGTTGGAGAGTTAGATACTAAAAATCCAACTAGGTTCACGAACAGGAAACGTACAAACTGGGAGAAGTTTCACTCCTCCCTTAAGTTTGCACTTGATCCGACACCTACTCCCATCCAGAGCATACAAAGCTTAGATGAAACAGTAGACACTTTCACGTTGGCCTATGAAACCGCGGCCAAAGCAGCATGTAACCCCGCTAAACCTAGGGTCAAACTTAAACCTCCCTGGTGGAATGCGGAAATCGCTATCCTTAGAAGGACATGTAGAAAATGTTTCAATGAAGCCAAAAGAACATCGGACTGGCAACCCTATAGGGAGAACCTCCGAATATTTAAGTACGTCGTCAGGAAAGCGAAGCGATCGTCCTGGAGAACCTTCTGTGATAAAATAGAAAGCATCTCCGAAACGAATCGCCTACGCAAAATCCTAAGCTCGTCGCCAAGGTACCCAGGTTGCATCCAAAGGGAGAATGGGACCTGGACTGATACTCCCTCAGAAACCCTGGAGGTCCTCCTGGACACTCATTTCCCAGGTAGCTACCAGGAATCCGACCACAGACTTCCGTCCATACATCACTCCACGAATTCTTATCCCTCCCCCAGAAGGAGAATAAGTCAGAACCAAGTCAAATTGGCGATCAAATCGTTCGCCCGGTTTAAATCTCCTGGCCCAGATGGCATCATACCAGCCGACCTGCAACGCTCGTCGGAGTGGGCGATTCCCTGGCTTACAATGATTTACAACGCCTGTATGAAGCTCTCACATATTCCCGTTAAATGGCGGGAGTACAGAGTAATCTTTATACCTAAGGCAGGCAAAGCAAGTCATACGAAACCGAAAGACTTTCGTCCCATCAGCCTTTCATCCTTTCTTCTGAAAACTTTCGAGAGGATCCTTGGCTACTTCATAAATGATACCATCAGTATCGATAATATATCTGGATCTCAACATGCCTATACCAAACGCAAATCTGTAGAGACAGCAATGCATAAAGTAATTCAACAAATTGAGAAATCACTTTCTCACAAAGAATATACGCTCAGTGCGTTTGTAGACATAGAAGGGGCGTTCAACAACGTCTGCCCACAAGTCGTGACGTCAACTTTAGCCAACTTAGGAGTTGATGGCACGATAAATAACATAGTGAAAAGTCCACTTATTGATAGGACTATCACTGCGTCGGTGGGGAACACGCAGCACAGCAGAAAAGTGGAGAGAGGAACACCCCAAGGAGGTGTCCTCTCCCCCCTTCTCTGGAATCTGGTTGTGAACTCTCTGCTAACTGTACTCGATGACATCAGATGCAATGTAGTAGCGTACGCAGATGACATTGCAATATCCGTCACCGGGAAGCATCTCGACATCATCTCGGATAGGATGTCTCAACATCTAGGAACACTCAGCCGCTGGAGTGGGGAGTGTGGACCAAAAATCAATCCTAATAAAACGGAACTCGTACTCTTCTCCATAAGATACAAGATCCCATCTTTCAACCTACCAAAATTAAATGGGGTTGTCTTGAAACTAAGCAGCCAAGTCAAATACTTAGGGCTGATACTCGACTCTAAGCTCCTATGGAGAGAAAACACCAAGGAGAGAGCCAGAAAAGCACTCTGTGCGTTATATTGCTGTAAAAGGGCAATAGGCACAAAATGGGGACTTTCCCCCAATTCTATACAATGGCTCTACCAAGCTGTGGTGGAACCGATCCTTCTATATGGCTCAACCTTTTGGTGGCCGATCACCTATAAATCATCGTATATTCAAGCCTTAGACAGGGTGAGGAGACAGTCTGCTCTATTGATAACAAGAGCACTGAGAACTACCCCTTCCAAAGACCCTTTTTACAATCCTTTGTTGGCTACCAACATCACTCCTCATCAGACAACAAGCGAAGATCGCGGCTGCGCGATTGAACACCGTCTGCCGATGGACCAGAACAGACACTGGTCACTCACAAATCTTGACAAAAGATTTCAGAATCCCGACTGATGTGGACTATCGCACCCCTTCGCTCTGCTTCGAATACGGATATACCACCCGCATACCGAGCAGGGGGGAGTGGTGCGATGGTCTACAAATCAACCGGGACGCAATTGAAATTTATACTGACGGCTCTAAACTCGACTCAAGGGTAGGGTGCGGTATCTATTCTAACAGCTTAAACCTTAGTTCAGCCCTCCGTCTGCCTGACCACTGCAGTGTATTTCAAGCGGAGGTCATGGCCATTAACCACGCCGCCAGGTGGCTCATGTGTAATGAGATATTTGGCAGGAATATTTACATTTTCACCGACAACCAGGCGGCTATCAAATCCTTTGATTGCGGACTGGAGTCCACATCAAAACTTGTCCAAGAATGCCGGAAATCTCTCAACGAGATAGCGGAACATTCAGCGGTATCCATTTTCTGGGTACCGGGGCACAGGGACATTGAAGGAAACTGCAAGGCCGATGAACTTGCTAAGATGGGCACATCGCTTCCAGAGACCTCCTTTTCTAACATAGGAATCCCACTGGCTACAGTGAAATTCCGCATAAAAGAAGAATATCTCGACCTGGCAAATAAGCTTTGGGTCGAAGAAGATTTCTGCGGGATCACTAGACAAACCTGGCCATCTCTGAATAAGAGACGATCCAGGGACCTGGTGAAACTCAGCAACACCTCCATCCATCAGACGGTATCAGTTCTCACCGGCCATTGCCTGTTCGGCAGACATGCCGCAAGGCTGGGAGCCCCATACAATGACTTTTGCCGGAGCTGTCGCTCGGAGGAGGAGGAGGAATCCATTCTCCACCTCCTGTGTCAGTGCCCGGCCTTAGCGTCAAAAAGACTGTCTCTACTGGGACACACCTTTCTGACCAGCCTCACCGAACTGTCAGAAATCAAAATTTCAGACATCGCGCGGTTCATCAGGAAGTCAAATTGGCTTCTATAGGAAGTAGAAAGGGGATAGCCGTGTCTCTATGGTACCACAAAGGGCCTATCTGTGAGCTTACGTGAGCTATAAGCTGCCGCACCAACCTACCACCTACCTACCATGGTGCCGCTGATTCTGAAGCCGAAAACAAATCAACAATGTGAAGTGACAAGAAAAGAGATAAAAGAAAGAATTAACCCAGTTGACCTAAACGTAAGAGTCGAGGGAATATCTGACCGATCAAATGGTGCGGTGGCGATAAGATGTGAAACACCGGAAGGTAGAGAAGTAATCGTTAGCGAAATACGGGAAAAACTTAATGAAAACTATGAAGTAGTGCTACCAAACATGAAAAAGCCAAAAATATTTATAACGGGTATGAGTGAGAAATTAGAGCCCAAAATAATTATTGAATCAATTCAAAAGCAAAATGATATAAATTTCGAGTACATCAAATGCCTTAAAGCATACCAATCACCAAAAAATGCTAGATTCTTTAATGCGCTGTTAGAAATTGACGGTAGAGCTTTTAGCGAAATCATGAAAAGAGAAAAAGTAAATATAAGGTGGGACAAATGTCCAGCTTATGAGAAAAAAGACATATAACGATGCTATTAGTGCTGGGGCTTTAATCATAGAGCATGTGTTTGTAAGGAGCCAAACCAAATATGCGCGAAGTGTAGTGAAAGTGGTCATAATCACAAAAACTGCAATAGCAACGAACTAAAATGCATAAATTGTAAAAAAGCCAAAGAATCTTTGAATTTGACGGATATAAAAGTCGATCATGACTGCAGAGATAGTATTTGTGTTATATTACAAAGAAAAATGAAATTGGAATTCGAAAGAATCCAGTACTAGCAACTAATTCATAGCTTTAAGATTCTTTACATGAATATCGGTGGTATGAGAACGAATATAGCACAGCTGGAAGTGATTGCAAGCGAAAATAATTATGCGGCTATTTGTACGACGGAAACTCACTTGACTGATCATATAAACGACAATGAAATTAAAATTGATGGATACGGTGTATACAGGGCAGATCGTTCTTCAAGTCATACGGGAGGAAGATTGAAATTCAAAAGAAATTTTGGTGGCTAAAAATAAAAATTGCGTTTAATGATAAGATCATTGAATTGATTGGTGTCTACAGATCGCCCAATAGACAAATGTCGCCGGAAAGGGAGTTTTGTGAGTTTTTCGGCCAGCAAATTGAAGAATTGGGCGAGTATGTTTTAATAATGGGTGATTTCAATTTAAATTGGTACGAAAATAATCAACATAAGCGGGAAATTGAACAGCACATTTTAGACAATGCGTTTGAGCAAAAGGTTACCTTTCCAACAAGAATAACATGCAACTCAGCAACATTGATTGACTATGTAGTTACAAATTTTAAAGAATGTGATATTGCACCAGTACCTGAAAGTAATATAAGTGACCACGAAAGCATAGAAATAAATATTTACACCAGCAAGCAAACGACTAATAAAACGAGAAAGGAGATCAAAATTTGTAAATTCGACCAAAGAAGATTCTGTGATATTTTAAGAAGTACTGTGATAGATAGCACTGGGAGAAATTGTAACTCTGCGGCGTTGAGCCTAAGTGGTTATTTAAAAAGTGCAACAGAACAAATGTCTGAAAGTAAAATTATAATCAAAGTTCAAAATTGCAAAAAATGGTATAATTCGCATAGTGAACAATTGAAACGGCATAAAATATGGTTGTATAATCGTGCAAAGCTTACAAATAATCAAACTACATGGGTTGAATATAAAAGATTTAGAAATAAATATACTTCGATGATAAACAGAACTAAAAATTACTATATAAAGAGAAAAATTAATCAAGCAAGAGATCAAAAAGAAATGTGGCAATCAATTAAAGCGTTAGTGCTGAATAAAGAAATAAATGGTATTGATAAGATGGAATTAGATGGGGAATTAGTGGCTTATAGAGTGGAGATTGCTAATGGACTTAATAGCTATTTCGTAAAAAGCATTGAAACAATAAACTGTGATATACCGATAAGGCAATATGAAAATAACATACCAAGCTGTGATACATTTTTTAAGTTCGAAGCAATTAATTATCGCGAGCTCAAAGATATTTTAAGAAAAATGAACAATAAAAAAGACTTTAATAATATATCCGCCAAGATGTTAATCGGTGCATTAAATGAAATAGGTGCTCTTCTTATAAATACTATAAACTCATCAATGAGAAATGGAGTATTCCCCGACGTGTGGAAAGAGTCCAGAGTTGTACCGGTTCCAAAAGTTAAAAACGCAATTAAAGCTGAGGATTTTCGCCTAGTAAATATGCTTATGACTGAGAGCAAACTGCTGGAAAAAATCGTGCACAGGCAGCTTACAAACTATATGGAAAGGTATAAGTTAATTTCGGAGATGCAGTCTGGATTTAGAAAACAACACAGCTGTGAGGCGCTTTTAAATCTGGTCATATCGGCGTGGAAATCAAAAATGCAAATGAAGGAGGTTATTGTAGCAGTATTTTTAGATTTGCAGCGCGCATTTGAAACGATCGATCGAAAAATAATGATGTACAAGCTACACGAATATGGCATAAGAGGAAAAGAAGCGGATTGGTTTCTGAGCTATTTGACTGATAGAACACAAAAAACTAAGATAAGTGAAGTTATATCAAATGTAATTAATGTAAAATTGGGAGTACCACAAGGAGCTATTTTAGGGACTATACTATTTATTATATATATAAATGATATTGTGACTATCCCAGAACACTCAAAGATATGTTTATTTGCTGACGACACTTTGCTATACGTATCAGGAAAATCGGTAAATGAATGTGTATATAAAATTAACCACAATTTAGCGAGAATAAACAAGTATTTAGAAATGAATAAGCTTAAGCTCAATATTAAAAAAACAAAAGCAATGATAATAAATGGCGACACAGAAATGGCCATAAAAGTAAATAATGGTATAATTGAAAAAGTAGACAGCCTAAAATACTTAGGAGTATACATTGATAGAAAACTTAAATTTGATGTGCATATGGATTATACGTGCAAAAAAATAGCGAAAAAACTTAGAAGAATAAGAAGCAAATTAGATATCCAGAGTTCAATTAATATTTATAACACGATGATTAAACCGCATTTCGAATACTGTTCAACAATTTTATATCTAGGTTCGAACCAAATGATAATAAGATTGCAAAGATTGCAAAATAGGGCAATGAGATGCATCTTAAGGTGCCAAAATCTAGTCTCTTCTATGTGTATGTTAAGCTGTTTAGATTGGTCGTCCATAAAACAAAAATTTATATTATATTTAATGTTATGTTATTTATTTTTAAAATAAGAAATAATTTACTGCCAAATTACTTAAATTGGCAGTTAATTAGTGTTGCGAGTGTTCAGCCATATAATTTAAGAAATAACCAAAATTTTAGAGTACCAAATTATTTATCGAGTGCGAGTCAGAAAAGCCTTTTTTATAAAGGAATAGCTTTTTATAACATGCCGGATACACTTAAAATGGAAAATAATATTATTAAATTCAAAAAAATGTTATGCATTTATTTAAGGAGCAATGCCATTTAGATACCCTTAGAGTTAAGAAAAATTAAATGTTTTATTTAAAAAACGCCACAATCGGGCTAAATAAATGAATGAATTGAATTGAATTGAATTGATATTTGCTTTAAAATGAATGCATATGTTGTGCAATGCACAATACACATTTGTAATTCCTGCCGCCTTTTCTGGGGTGTAATGAAGCTCTCTTGATCCAAGAAGACACCGCCATTGAGCCTTCAATACTCCATTTGTTCGTTCGATTATGTTGCGACACTTCGAGTGGACCTCGTTGAACCTCATTTCCGCAGAGGCGTAGTCTGGAACCCTGTGGTGTGTTAAGAGCCATGGCTCTAAAGGATACCCAGCATCTCCTTAATAAAATAATTTTTAGAAAATTTGCGAAAATCATACGGTTTATGAAAAACTTACAAGCATGACATTTAAACTATAGTTGCCCTTTCTGTTATAGTACAAATGTTTACTTGCAGCGGGAGCAATGATTCGCACGTGTGTTCCGTCAATACATCCCATTACTCCTGGAATGCCATGCTTTACATAAAACGCTTGGGCAATCCACCTTTTCTCTTCTGTAGCCCTAGCAACATGAATCCATTTCGGACAGAGATGTTGTTCGAAAATTTCCAGCACTTCAGCAAGAACTTTGCTAAAGCTGGATTGGGCCAATGAAACATCACGGTCCTTGCCCACTCCAGTTTGGTAGCCTCCTTCAGCAAAAAAACGCAAATTTCCGCAAAGCATTACGACGCACACTGGACGATTTGGCCAATCTAGGAGGACTTAAGACAAAAAAAAAAGATGCTTCAAATTGAATGATATTTTTATACGTGTTAGAAAAATATCCCATTGTTACGAAAATAAGCACAAAATAGAATGAAAAAATATCATTGCAATGATAACAGCTTCGAAACAGGTGTTATTGTAATGTAAACAAAAACAAAATTGACAGCTTGCGTTACTCGCAAAATTTAAAGTGATTAAAAGTTAGTCGCGTGTGCTTTTTTTTACTAAAAAGTTTTTTTTTTCGTAAACTTAAAGAGTTAATCTTAAAGAATTGCTATAACGAGCTGAAATATATTAGGTGTAGTAAAAAGAAATCCATTATTTTTGCATTAAATTGAGGGCTTTATTTAAGATAGTTAGAATGACCCGATTTAGGTCAAATATGCGCCCTTTTGTTCGATAGCTTGTTGCCATTTTAAAGGTAATTTCATTTTGCCTCTCTCATAGAAGCCCTCGTTCCTATTATCAAAAAATTGAGACAGTCGAATTTCAGAAGCCTCTCTTGAAGCGAATGTTTCACCAGCAAAATTGTTCGCCATGGACAGGAACAGATGGTAATCACTTGGTGCCAGGTCCGGACTATAAGGTGGATGCAGAAGAACCTCCCAACCAAACTCCCGGAGCTTCTGGCGAGTCACTATCGATGTGTGTGGCCTGGCGTTGTCCTGATGGAACACAATTCCTCTCCTATTGGCCAAAGCTGGCCGCTTATGGGCGATTGCTTCCTTCAGACGGTCCAATTGTTGACAGTAGAGTTCCGAGTTAAGAGTTTTGCCGTATGGGAGCAGCTCATAGTAGATAATTCCCTGCCAATCCCACCAAACACACAGCAAAACCTTCCTGGCCGTCAATCCTGGCTTGGCCACCGTTTCCGCCGGTTCACCGTGTTTCGACCTCGACCGTTTTCGCTTGACGTTGTCGTAAGTGACCCACTTTTCATCACCAGTTACCAACCGCTTCAGAAATGGGTCGATTTTGTTGCGGTTCAGCAGCGATTCGCAGATGGAAATTCGGTCTGTGAGGTTTTTTTGCGTTAACTCGTGTGGCACCCATACATCGAGCTTCTTTGTGTATCCAGCCTTATTCAAATGGTTCCAAACGGTTTTTTGTGCAATCTTTAGCTCTTTTGCAATCGAAACAGTGCTAACATGACGGTCGGACTCGATAATTTCCATGATTTTATCGACATTTTCGACAATTGGCCTTCCAGTGCGTGGTGCATCCTTGACATCGAAGTTACCGGAACGGAATCGACGAAACCGAAATTGCGCATGATTGGCTGTTACAGTATCAGGTCCATAAACGCTATTCACATTTTCAGCCGCCTGGCTTGCGTTTTCTCCCTTATCGAAGAAAAACTGTAAAATGTAGCGAATTTTCTCTTTGCTGATGTCCATCTTTGACAAGCTCTCAAACAAAACAGAATCAATCAATCAAAAAAGTGTCAAAAAAAAGCTTTTTTAGTAGGAACTGTCATCTTTCTAATGCCCCCTAGCGGAACACGATCGGACTTATACAACGCGAGATGCAGATAAATAACGCCATCTATTGGAAAAATAATGGATTTCTTTTTACTACACCTAATATTTATTGGATCAGTTTAATTAATTTGCTTAAAAATCAGCTAAAAAGTAAGAAATTCAAATAAATTTTTAAACTTTTCATAGACTGCAACTTACATATTCTATGTCATTCTACCTAGGGAATACAAAGGAGATCTTCGATAACATTCTAACTATTGATTCCAAAAATAAAATCTTGCCCATATTTTGCCCTAAAGCATCTTTTTTTTAAAATGGCTGAAATATCGCGCGAGGAACTGTTCAAAGTTTGGTTGGCAAGCATTAAACCCGAAAAGTTTGAAGAGGTCTTAAAACACGTTGTGTCTCTTTTTTGCAGAGATGTGGACTGCGAAAAGTTAAAAATACGTCTACAAAAACTTTGCTACGATTTTCAAGTCAGATGGACTAAATCTCGACGAGAGAAGGCCAGATTTGTGCATGATAATGCCGATCGATCGAGAAATAATGATGTACAAACTACACGAATATGGCATAAGAGGAAAAGAAGCGGATTGGTTTCTGAGCTATTTGACTGATAGAACACAAAAAACTAAGATAAGTGAAGTTATATCAAATGTAATTAATGTAAAATTGGGAGTACCACAAGGAGCTATTTTAGGGACTATACTATTTATTATATATATAAATGATATTGTGACTATCCCAGAACACTCAAAGATATGTTTATTTGCTGACGACACTTTGCTATACGTATCAGGAAAATCGGTAAATGAATGTGTATATAAAATTAACCACGATTTAGCGAGAATAAACAAGTATTTAGAAATGAATAAGCTTAAGCTCAATATTAAAAAAACAAAAGCAATGATAATAAATGGCGACACAGAAATGGCCATAAAAGTAAATAATGGTAAAATTGAAAAAGTAGACAGCCTAAAATACTTAGGAGTATACATTGATAGAAAACTTAAATTTGATGTGCATATGATTATACGTGCAAAAAAATAGCGAAAAAACTTAGAAGAATAAGAAGCAAATTAGATATCCAGAGTTCAATTAATATTTATAACACGATGATTAAACCGCATTTCGAATACTGTTCAACAATTTTATATCTAGGTTCGAACCAAATGATAATAAGATTGCAAAGATTGCAAAATAGGGCAATGAGATGCATCTTAAGGTGCCAAAATCTAGTCTCTTCTATGTGTATGTTAAGCTGTTTAGATTGGTTGTCCATAAAACAAAAAGTTATATTTAATGTTATGTTATTTATTTTTAAAATAAGAAATAATTTACTGCCAAATTACTTAAATTGGCAGTTAATTAGTGTTGCGAGTGTTCAGCCATATAATTTAAGAAATAACCAAAATTTTAGAGTACCAAATTATTTATCGAGTGCGAGTCAGAAAAGCCTTTTTTATAAAGGAATAGCTTTTTATAACATGCCGGATACACTTAAAATGGAAAATAATATTATTAAATTCAAAAAAATGTTATGCATTTATTTAAGGAGCAATGCCATTTAGATACCCTTAGAGTTAAGAAAAATTAAATGTTTTATTTAAAAAACGCCACAATCGGGCTAAATAAATGAATGAATTGAATTGAATTGAATTGATATTTGCTTTAAAATGAATGCATATGTTGTGCAATGCACAACACACATTTGTAATTCTTGCCGCCTTTTCTGGGGTGTATTGAAGCTCTCTTGCTCCAAGAAGACACCGCCATTGAGCCTTCAATACTCCATTTGTTCGTTCGATTATGTTGCGACACTTCGAGTGGACCTCGTTGAACCTCATTTCCGCAGAGGCGTCGTCTGGAACCTTGTGGTGTGTTAAGAGCCATGGCTCTAAAGGATACCCAGCATCTCCTTAATAAAATAATTTTTAGAAAATTTGCGAAATTTTTTAAATACTAATATTCCTACCCAGAAGCCATAAATTGGTTGAACCTCGCAAATATTCTTGCTCAAAGTGAGCTCTTTGGGCGCTGACATTCTAGATAAAGGATTCGTGGCAGGCTCCGGGATGCGATGCATCCACATACTGAATTTTAAGTTCATTATCACATATCTGCAAAATTTAACCCTTATTTGACCAAAAAATCATACGGTTTATGAAAAACTTACAAGCATGACATTTAAACTATAGTTGCCCTTTCTGTTATAGTACAAATGTTTACTTGCAGCGGGAGCAATGATTCGCACGTGTGTTCCGTCAATACATCCCATTACTCCTGGAATGCCATGCTTTACATAAAACGCTTGGGCAATCCACCTTTTCTCTTCTGTAGCCCTAGCAACATGAATCCATTTCGGACAGAGATGTTGTTCGAAAATTTCCAGCACTTCAGCAAGAACTTTGCTAAAGCTGGATTGGGCCAATGAAACATCACGGTCCTTGCCCACTCCAGTTTGGTAGCCTCCTTCAGCAAAAAAACGCAAATTTCCGCAAAGCATTACGACGCACACTGGACGATTTGGCCAATCTAGGAGGACTTAAGACAAAAAAAAAGATGCTTCAAATTGAATGATATTTTTATACGTGTTAGAAAAATATCCCATTGTTACGAAAATAAGCACAAAATAGAATGAAAAAATATCATTGCAATGATAACAGCTTCGAAACAGGTGTTATTGTAATGTAAACAAAAACAAAATTGACAGCTTGCGTTACTCGCAAAATTTAAAGTGATTAAAAGTTAGTCGCGTGTGCTTTTTTTTACTAAAAAGTTTTTTTTTTCGTAAACTTAAAGAGTTAATCTTAAAGAATTGCTATAACGAGCTGAAATATATTTATTGGAGCAGTTTAATTAATTTGCTTAAAAATCAGCTAAAAAGTAAGAAATTCAAATAAAATTTTAAACTTTTCATAGACTGAAACTTACATATTCTATGTCATTCTACCTAGGGAATACAAAGGAGATCTTCGATAACATTCCAACTATTGATTCCAAAAATAAAATCTTGCCCATATTTTGCCCTAAAGCATCTTTTTTTTAAAATGGCTGAAATATCGCGCGAGGAACTGTTCAAAGTTTGGTTGGCAAGCATTAAACCCGAAAAGTTTGAAGAGGTCTTAAAACACGTTGTGTCTCTTTTTGGCAGAGATGTGGACTGCGAAAAGTTAAAAATACGTCTACAAAAACTTTGCTACGATTTTCAAGTCAGATGGACTAAATCTCGACGAGAGAAGGCCAGATTTATGCATGATAATGCCGTTTGGCTTAAAACAAAAATTAATGCTGCAGAGTTTGTTCTGGACGTTGCGCCATCAACTTCAAAAAAAACTTCCGATTGCGGAAAAGAAGAAAAAGAATTCGCAAAATGTTGTCTGAAAACAAAACAACGAAAGTGTAAAGAACTTATATCTAAGGTATCTGCAGATCATTTGTTTATGGCAACTGAACTGAAAGTTCGATCTTGCGGGAAAAGGGACTCAGCTGAACTTGTAAAAGAATTAACAAATGCTTCTCCGTCAAGAGGGACATCTTTGAAAAGGGCCAGACTAAGCGATGCGGAAACAAAGCGCCTTTCAGCCGATCAAGCACTGGCCATGATAATAGACTCAAAATTATCAAAGCACCAATACCTCACCATACGACAGCACACAAATGCACTTGCAGTTCCTAAATTATATCCGATAGTTATAAGACCTTGTACAGCATTCAAAACTGTTTTAGTTATCCGGATCACACAGATGAATATAAATTATACATGTCACAAGTAAGAACTTTGGTTTGATTAGAATAAGTCTTTAATAGCCGAATGGGCTAATAAATATGATTGATATAATTTGCTAATAAGCATTGTTGAATGCACAATAACATTTGTAATTCCTGCGACCTTTTTGATGTAATGAAGCTCTCTTGATCCAAGAAGACACGCCATTTGAGCCTTCAATAGCTCCATTTGTTCGTTCGATTATTCGACACTTCGAGTGACCTCGTTGAACCTCATTTCCGCAGGCTGTCTGGAAACCCTGGGTGTGTTAAGAGCCATGGTCTAGGATACCCAGCATCTCCTTATAAGTAATTTTTAGAAACTTTGCGAAATTTTTTAAAATTAATTCCTCCAGAAGCCATAAATTGTTGAACCTCGCAAAATTTTTTCAAATGAGCTCTATTGGGTGACATCTGATTAAAGGATTCGTGGAGGTCCGGGATCGGATGCTCCATACTGAATTTTATTCATTATTCATATCTGCAAAATTACCATTTTGCCATAAACATACGGTTATGAAAAACTTACACATATTTAACTATTTAGCCCTTTCTTTATAACAAATGTTTACTTGCAGCGGGAGCAATGATTCGCACGTGTGTTCCGTCAAACATCCCATTACTCCTGGAATGCTGCTTTACATAAAACGCTTGGGAATCCCCTTTTTTCTTAGCCCTACAACATGAATCCATTTCGGAAGATGTTTTCGAAAATTTCCAGCATTCCAAGAATTTGCTAAATGGATTGGGCCAATAAACATCACGGCCTTGCCATCAGTTTGGTAGCCTCCTTACAAATAAAACGCAAATTTCTGAAACATTACAGCACATGGACATTTGGCCAATCTGGAGGACTTAAGAAAAAAAAAAAGATGCTTCAAATGAAGAATTTTTAACGTGTTGAAAAATATCCATTGTTACGAAAATACCAAAATGATGAAAAAATTCATTCAATGATAAAGCTTGAAACAGGGTATTGTAATTTAAACAAAAACAAAATTACATTGCTTACTCGAAATTAAGTGTTAAAATTGTCCGTGTGTTTTTTTTACTAAAAAGTTTTTTTTTTCGTAAACTTAAAGGTTAATCTTAAAAATTCGCTATAAGACTGAAATATTTTTTGGATCAGTTAATTAATTTGCTTAAAAATCAGCTAAAAATAAGAAATCAAATAAATTTTTAAACTTTTCATAGCTGAACTTACAATTCTATTATTCTACCTAGGAATCAAAGGAGATCTTCGATAACATTCAACATTGTTCCAAAAAAAATCTGCCATTTCCCTAAAGCTCTTTTTTTTAAAATGGCTGAAATATCCGGAGGAACTGTTCAAAGTTTGGTTGGCAAGCATAACCCGAAAATTTGAAAGGTCTTAAAAAGTTGTGTTCTTTTTGGCAAATGTGGACTCGAAAAGTTAAAAATACGTTCAAAAACTTTCACGATTTTCAATCAGTGGCTAAATCTCACGGAAGGCCAATTTGTCATGATAATGCCGTTTGGCTTAAACAAAATTAGCTGGATTTGTTCTGGCGTTGCGCCATCAACTTCAAAAAAAACTTCCATTGGGAAAGCGAAAAAATTGCAAAATTTCTGAAACAAAAAACAAAGTGAAAGACTTTATCTAAGGTTCTGCAATCTTTGTTTATGGCAACTGACTGAAAGTTCGATCTCGGGAAAAGGACTACTTGAACTTGAAAGAATTAACAATCTTCCCTTCAAGGGACATTTTGAAAAGGGCCAGACTAACATGCGGAAACAAAGCGCTTTCGCCAGATCAAGCCTGCCATGAAATGACTCAAAATTTCAAAGACCAATCTCCCATCGACACACACAAAGACTGCGTCCTAAATTATATCCATGTTATCCTTGTAGTTCAAAACTGGTGTTATCGGATCAACATAAAAATTGTACGTGAAAGAAGAGGTTTTATCTTTGCCGGACTTAAAATGAATATGCATAATTATTAAAGGGGACGATGGCGTGACAGAATGGAAACAAAAATTTAGGAGACAATTTAGTAAAGCTTTTTTCTATTTTTGGACCTCTTCAAATTTCTACTATTGGAGGGGAAAAAAAGTTTTGGAAAACCCTGTCCATCTTGCCAGATTTTTGACCCATAATTTTTTTCCAAGAAAACAAGGTCTTATAAGGAATAACGTTAGGATAAATTTCAGTTTGATTCCAATAGCATGAAACTGACGATTTTAATTTCAAAGTTGTTTGGTTTTAGTATGATTGCGGAAAAGTCTCAATGGCTTAACTAATATCCAATATGCTATTGTGCTACCCAAAAGCTATGAACAAATGATTAGAGTTAAAAGTAACGATAAAAGTACCCTATGTTTTTTATTACAATTGTACTCATTACTACGAGTTACAGTACTTCTGAAAATTAAACTAGGCTGCTAAGTTGCTTTGGTGCCAGAATGGCTTTATTTTTCGCTTCCCTTGGCTTTTTCATGCATTTGGCTTTTTTTTTAATTTTTTAGTCAAGGGAAAATTACTCAACCAATTCAAAACCTAAAAAATTGGAATTTCAATATGTCTTGCAAAATTTTGAATTTTTAATTGTGTACTAACAGATTTTAAGAAAACTTAGGTCTGTAGCGAGGGAGTTTTAATTTTAACCTAGGGTTTCTTTCTTAAATTTTCCTAGATTACGATTCTGCTATATCCCGACGATAAAAAATGCCCATCTGTGTGATACATATTACTTGCTTTAATAGGTTAAGTGAACTTTTGATTGTTGAGGAAATCAAAAATTTGAAAGGATTAATTTTTGCAAATTTTAACATAGCTTATGTTAATACAACATCGAATCCAGAATGATGGTTATTTGAAAAAAGCAAAAATGGTGTCCCAAATTATTTATTGCAAAAAAAAAACTTAAATAATTTCAGGAAAAATCAAATATTTAGTTTTGCTTAAATGAAATAAACAAACAAAATGAAAATAATTCAACAAAACTGTAACAATAACGTATTCTAACTTAACATTTAAAATTGTATAAAAACATATTAAAAACTTTTAGGCTAAAACTTGTTCATATTTAAAAGAATTCCCATCGCTTGGTAGAATAGGCTGCGCCTTACTAATTTTGGCCGATTTGGAAAATGTCCTTTAATGTACCAGTAGCCATTCTATAAATATTTCTGAGCCAATTTGAAGTTCGGGTAAAGAATTTCCCCGGTTCCACCATTTCAAAGGACACTCATTTGAGGACAATGCGTTCTTCTAAATGTCCTGGATTATGCTCTGCTAAATTGAGTTAATCAGACTGACATTGCAAAGCTCAAAGTCTTTCCATATTAAGTCGCTATCAATCGGTTTTGGTAGATACAGCTAACGTGGATTCTCCTTAGGTTCTATAGATTGCTTTTGAAGATTAACTTTTTTGCAGTTCAATTTAATGATCCTTGGCAACTCTATTGATGCATCAAAGCTAAATCCAGTTTCTTAAAACGCGGCAACAGTGCCCTTTAGATAACACTGGGTTCGGAACAATTTTTGAATCTACTTTTAAATTCGTTGTATTTATTTGCCAGTTTTTTCCTAAGCTGTAGATATATTTGACTAATGGCGAAAATTCTAATCAAATTTCTGTTGAAGCCAGGATATTGAAACAGTCACTTTTTTTTCTGAACATTTCTCGTGAGTTCTTAATGCTTAAAATTTTTTTTTCTGGAGCGTTCCATTGTTTCCAAAGATTTGCTCCGGATTTGTAGGATCCAAGTGCTTCTAGAGTTCTTGAACAAACAAATCCTCTCGATCATTCAAGGGTACTATTCCATCGGCATACGTCCTTTTTAGCTTCAAGGGTTTTTGATTGGCTTAGCTGTTCTGCATTGCAATAGTTTTTTGGTCTATTGGACTTTTGGAAATTTCCAAATGGCTTTAATTTTTTTTTATAGCTCCCCATACAGTCCTGGAGCCTGAGACGTTATTGTAACGCATACAAATTTTTCTTTATGCTCCAATGCAAGGCACCTATTAGATTTTTAATATATTGGCCTGGTCGCTCATGAATTCAAAGCATCCTAATAAACCGACTTCTTCCCAATTTAATAAATAATGGGCTGTTACACTTGGTAAGAATTGTTTAAGTCCAGCCATCGGGGTGACATACATATTTTGCATTCTCCAATTCTCTTTTAATTTTTTTTCTACTTCGAGAATTGAACCAATAAATTGCTTAATATTACCTTGAAGCATTTTTATCCTGGCTCTAGTAATTGATAAGTTTTAAACCCTGTCTTCAAAAATAAAAAGGCTGAATTCTTAACTATCATTTAAAAATTAAATAATTAATTTTTTTCTTCTAACTTGACGTTTAATAAAGGACTTAACTAGTCGTGAAACTGGTTCATTTGTTTTAATCGAGAATTAGTAGATTCTGTACATTAAGTTGTGGTTGGATCCAAATGCTATTGCAGCCATGGAACGATTGTTTCATATGTTGACTGTGTTTTTTCATGAGATGCTTTTTGAAATTTGAGTAGAGCCGCCTTTCTGAATAAAAGAATTAACAGACATTTTGCCTTATCGTCCTTAGTCTTAAGAAATCCAAATTTATTTTCTTACCTGTAAAAGTAAATCGACGTAAAATAAAAAACTAAGTCTAAATATAAACAAATCGAAAATAAACATTAAAAATATTTATACTATTAAATCTCATAGAGCTTTTTATTTTCTTTTAGAAAAACAAACAAACGTACTATAGGGCTGTCTTAATCCCGAAAGGAATTTCAATCGGTCTAGGGTCCAAATTGTTCATTGGACATGAGGAAAACGTAGAAATTTGAGGAATCGGATAAGGGAACCCTGGCAGTTTTCAATTGAAGTTTGGGAAATTGCAAAAATAGAGGAAACGGCCCTTAACTCCCCAGGCGCCCTACGTATATAAGTATACAACCCCCATATTTTTTTTCGACATTTTTTTTGACAAACCTACCCCTATCTCCCCTCTTAAGGGGGTCCCATAAAAAATATTTTTTAAAAATTTTCCCCCCATCTTCCTAACTAGCCCCAAGTGCTCTAGAGGAGTCAAATGTATGACGCCCCATTAACTTTGTCCCCCTAACATTTTCTCCGATACTTACCTCATTCCCCCTTAAGGGGGCTCCCATATAAAATATTAATTTGAGCAAAAATTCATACAAAATGGCGTATGTCAAACCCCTCTAGGGGGCTGATATATATGCCGACCCCCATTATTTTTTTACCCCAAATTTTCTTAAACATACCTACCCTCTATTCCCCTTTAGGGGGGTCCCCATACAAAATTGGCTTAAATTAAAGAAAAAGCCTACGAACTTAATTAATATAGATGCCGTAGGAACAAAAAGGCATGTTGCATACATATTGAAAAATTTCAAAATTACCTTTTAAACGAGCCTATATGAAAATTTGGATTAGTTTTTGGTGGTTTTAATAATGTAATTTTTCCTTTTTTTTTAAATGAATTTTGGGTTCCATCCCCTAATGGCAAATAATACTAGTAGAAAAAAAATTAGTTTTGGTCAAATCCGCAACCTCAATCTAGACGGTTTTTTAGATATAACCATTAAAATCGGTTGTAGTTTCTATTCATAAAATTAATTCAAAACAAAATTTTTTGAAAGATTATTCACTGTTTTTCGTTCGTTCTTGAGTCTTTGATGCAACCAAACCATGCTACAGACCAAAGACATGCGAAGACCTAGAAACGAACAAAACAGTGAAAATGCTTTAAAAAAGATTTGTTTTGAATTAATTTTGATGAAACACAACCATTTTAAGGTTAAGTTAAAAAACTGTCATAGATTGAGGTTCGGCATTTACTAAAAAATTTTTTTTCACAGCCATTATTTGGCCAGTTGGGGATGGACCAAAATTCATTAAAAAAAGGTAATAAAATTATCTATATTAAAACCCCAAAAACTAATCCATATTCTTCATATTAGGCTCTTTAAAGGAATTTTGTAAATTTTTCGAATTGTATGCGAAATTCTTCTGTTCCTCGGATCATTATGATTGAAGTTCGTGGCATTTTTCTTAATTTAAGCCTAATTTTGTATGGGGACCCCCCTAACGAGGGGAAAGAGGGTAGTATTTTGAAAAAATGTTTGGGGTAAAAAAATTGGGGGTCGGTCATATATATCCCCCGGAGGGGTTTGACTGTATGACGGCCATTTTGTATGAATTTTTCAAATTAAGGTAGTTTTATAGGGAGCCCCCTTAAGGGGGAGTAAGGTAAAGTTTTCGGAGAAATGTTAGGGGACCAAATTAATGGGGGTGGTATAATTTGATCCTCTGAGCACTTGGGGCTAGTAGGAAGATGGGGGGAAAGTTTTTAAAAAATTATTTTTGTATGGGAGCCCCCTTAAGGAGGGGGATGGGGTAGGTTTGTTCAGAAAAAATGTTCGGAGTAAAAAAATAATGGGGGTTGGCCATAGTTAATATCCAGGGGCCTTGGGGAGTAAGGGCCTTTCCCTCATTTTTGCAATTTCCCAAACTTCAATTGAAAACGCCACGGGTTCCCGTTACCGATTGCCTCCAAATTTCTACGTTTCTCCTCCATGTCAATGGAACACTTTGGACCCGAGCCATCAAATCGCTACAAAATTTCTCCATGAGTTAAGCACCCTAGTGAACATAAAAACAAAAACATGCTATTACATGTTTCTAATTTCCCCACCCACGATTCACAGTTGCCCCCACGATTTTTCTTGTTTCAGACCAAAAGGATGCTCAGGGAAAAAATTTGACTGCAAAAGAGGTGATCGCCAAACGAGCCTATTTTGAGGCAAAACCGAAGGTTACCAAAATGGTTCAAAAAATTGGAAGTCGTTAAATCGTTTATGCTTTGAGGGAACTATGTTGAATATAAAAACGAATTTTGACAAAAAAATTTTTCTGTTAGACCGGGGATTATCACCAACCTGTATATTTTTAGCTATTTGAAAAATTACTTCGTACTCGCTTATTCAAACAGGTGTGATGTTTGAAGTTTTGAGTTCATACCAAAAATTTCAAAAGAAGAACAGGTACAAGTGATAAACAAAACAAAATTGATCCGTGTGGGAAATTTTACCCCCAATTTGTTAAAATGGTGAGATTTCCGCCAATACAGAATTATATACCATGCTTTTCGAAAGCAAAAATAAACCAATGCTCTATTAAAATTGAATCCGCGAAGGCAAATTCTTGCCTAGTTATAATATAAATTTTTTAAAATTGTCCGATAGACCTAACCGGGCCATTTGTTGTATTGAAGTCTACCTTTTAATTGCAAAATTTTAATTCCGGATGACTTTTAATTGCTGGCTCCCGCCAATGGCGAAAGGAAAAAACATTCAAAACCGTTTAAAAATGACTGGGTCTTTTGTGGTTCCAAATCAAAAAATGGCAAACAATGATGGAACACTCCAGAAGATTTTTCAAAAGAAAAATCATCAAATACGGCATAAATTCAATTTCAAAAAGGTTCCGCCAATCTATTTCTAAGCAATGGATTCCCTATTAATATACAGCTTTTAATCTGCAGACGAAAATACACGATTTGGGAATATTCATGGTTTATATGCCAGGAATGTGCACAAAATTTAATACCGGAAAGGAAAATCCTTCTTACTTCCCAATGACTGTTTCCAATGGCAAGGTCCAAAAAAAATTCAAGAAGTTCACCGACTATTTCAAAAGCCAAGGTTTGACCCAATACATTTATGACTGCCCTAATTCCACCGCAGGAGCCTTACCAACGGAAGTCCTTCATTATTATTGGAGCCTAACCTATAGGAAGAAAGTTCCGATTCAATTACTTTAAATATTTAAAATTCTTTATTAATTTTTATAATTTTATAAATTAATTATTTTTTAAAAATTCTATGAAAAAATCAAGATGTATATGGATTCACATTTTTTTGGGGTGATGAGAACGAATATGGCTATAAAAAATTTTTGCCCCCACGGGACAAAGCCAATATTTCCCCCCTTTTACAGCCTCTAAAAGGGGCGTTTATTTGAAAAAACATAGGATTCCATACGCTTTTCCATGATCAACTCCCTTTCAGAGCCTTTAAAGGGTGTAAGGGGGTGTCCCGTGGGGGAAAATATTTTTTCATAGCCATATTCGTTCTCAGCACCCCAAAAAACATGTGAATCCATATACATCTTGAATTTTAAGCAGAATATTGGGAAGTTTCACAAATTTTGGAAGTCATATTCAGATTCAGCCCCTTGAATAACTTCGGAATTGAGGGGTCTCTTTTGTAGTTCGCAAATTTTTTTGTTTGTGTGTTATTGCTAAAAGGGGGATTTACTATGGGAGGGGGGAGTAGTTTTTGTCCAATGCTCTTCATCTTAGGGTTAAACCTCCGTTAGCATAATTAAAGCTTATATTCCAAATTTCAGTGCGATAGCTCTTAAACTTCGACTGCAATTGAGTTAAGTCCTCCTAGATTGGCAAAATCGTCCACTGTGCGACGGGGGAAACTGCAGATCGTTTTTTGGCCTTTGTGTGCGCCTTCAAAACTTTTAGTAAATACTGGAACATGGGTTTATTCACTCGGAAATATTTCAAACATCTAAACGAATAACAAAATTTATTAAAAGTTATGAGAAAATTGTTTTTTACTACAAAGATTCCGGCAATTCCAGTGGAGTCACAAAAAAATTATTAAAGCTCAAACTTCATATCAATTGTCAAAACTAACAAAACAGCTGATTTCGAAGATTCGAAATTGTCTTCCCTATTTACGCGTCTCCCCATCAGTTTAGAATTGGAGGATTTTTTTCTCGAGAAAAATATATTCCCCGGGAATCTATTCGCCGGCCGTATTTAGAATCGGGCTGTATATAATATCTGGTTACTTTTTGGTTGACTTGAAGTCAGAAAACGAAATCACTGATTTAAATTGGTTACAAAATGTTCAATAAAAAACCACTTTCATTAAAATTATTGAAAAATGTGTTTTTTGTTTGTTTTTTTTTTCGACGAATTGGTTTTTTAAATCTTTCATTCCATGTTATTTAAAAATTTTAAAAACAACGACCAAAAAAATGTTTTTTTGTAAAATATATAAGAAAGTCAATTTTGCCAAGAAATTTCACTCTTATATCCGGTATTTTCTTATATAAGAACCCGTTTATAAGAAAATTCTTTCTTATAAAAAAAAACGTTTATAAGAAAATTTTTTCTTATATAAACTACCAATATTTGAAAATAGGGTTGTTAAATTTTTGATAAAAACTAAGTTTCTTATATAAAAGTTTTTTCCATACAAAAAGAGTTTTTGGTTTTGGTAAACAGTTTCTTAAAGGCGGACTTTTCTTATATACGAGTTTCTTATATACAAACATTTTTGTGCAGAGCTTAATATATATGAGCAAATCCGAAAAAATGTATACCAAACGCGAAATTTGAAAGTTATCAAAACTGAGTATATATGTTAATGGAGTAATAGGCTATATATTCAGCCTTAAAAATATATGAAGGATTATGTTTTACGGTGATCCATTCGACACCGGCAGGGCTATATCGCATAGCTGTGAAATTGCGATTACGATTAGTAATCAATTAAATTACTTTTTAAAAGGAATTATAATGATTATATAATCCTTATATGAGATTTTTCTGGTAAGTAATTGATTACGAATACAAATAATCAAATTGGAATCAGGATTAGTTGCGATTACGAAAAATGATCAAAAATAATCAAAAGTAATCAAAAAAGTAATCCGACTACTTTTGAAGATTATTTTTGATTAGTTTTGATTATTTTTAGGGTTTTTGTCTGTTCAACTACGAATTTTCAGAAATTTGATTCAAAAACAAATACAAATATATGTAATATAAATATTTTATTATGAAAAAGAACGAAGACACACAATGCATGATAAAACAAAGAAAGCATTTTACTTCAAACTGCTATTCGCCTTGAGTTACCATGCCGGCAAAAGAAAATATTCTTTCAACTGGCGCTGATGATGTCAAAGACGTATTCAAGAAATGCTATATTTATAAATTTATTCCACGAATTTTTGATCTGAAATTCTTGATTATTAAAACAATAAAAAATTTTAAAAATATGGTTGCTGATTTTTCAAATAATCCAAAATTTCAAAGATCTGATTTTTGAGTGCCTGAATATTCCAAAATTTCGAAATAATAATTTTTGATTGTCCAATATTCAATAACTGTCACATTTAAATTTTGGGTTTTTTTTAAGTAGTCCAAATTTTAAATTTTATTATTATTGACTATATGTCAATTCATATTTTCAGAATTTGAAATTAACAATATCACACAAATCGAAACAGAGACCTGCATGAGTGCATTCATTTGCCTATATGAAACATTCTCAAAAAATTGAAAACATAGCAAGCAGTAGGCAATATATTTCTGAATACTGCTAATACACTATTCATTGAATATAGTGTAGTGTAGTGTGAAATAGAAAAAAAAGCAGTGATTGATTGAATGTATTCACGAATGCTTCAAAAATACAACGCCTAGTATGTGAAACAATTTAAACGCTTTCTGTAAGAAAATATAACTAATAGTATTAACCATGAATCCATGAAAACAATATTACACATTGCCCAATATTGGCGTTGTTGTTGGCCGTGCAAGATTCGTGGCACTAAGTCATTTACTTGGTTGGCTCTTAAGCTCGGAAAGTAACGGAATTTTCAATCAACCAACATAACAATTTTTCAGTTATATTTATTACTAGCAGATTAATTTTTAAACACAGAATTTAAAAATAACAAATTGTTTACATTGCTGGGCCCTAATCGATTTCTTTTTTCGGTAATTATGTTTCCAGCCAGAGAAAATACACGTTCAGATGCAGCACTACTTGCGGGAATTGATAGTACATTTACTGCAATTTTTGAAAGATTCGGAAAATCGGTTGTATGATGTTTCCACCAATTAAGTGCATTAAAATTAACGTCATTGTTTACTTTGAACAAGCTATAACGCTCTAGTTCGTCTCCAACAATTCCAGAAGTAGTTTGTTGATTTGATTTTGTATTAACACTGGAAAAAAATAAGTCCAACTCCATTTGTTCAGTTGCAGAAGTATGACAAACAGTAGAATTATTGGTGTCTATAACATTCCCGTCAGGTATTATTTTAGACAGGCAAACATTTTTCAGATCGCTTGTTACACTTGGGTCAAACATTTTATTAGTGGGAGGATACAAGAAACAAGCTGCTTTGTGGTAAATGCTTAAATTTGGCAACCACTTCTCTTCAACTTGATGCAAAATATTTTTCTTTAAGGTTTTTGTAAAGGAATTATCTTCTTTTGTTTCTTCGCAAAGTTGTTTCAAGCTGTTGACAGACAAAACTACATAATTTATAGTGATGTAATTTACACCTTGTAATTTTTTGATGATTACATCAAATTTCCCAAAAATTTCTACCAAAGTTTTCAAAGTCGGGTAGTCAATAGAAGCCACTCTGTTAATTTCCTTATTTTCTGTTAAGATTTCAATGATTTTATACCAATTATGTGCAATTGATTGAAATAAATTAAGATAAGAACTCCAACGTGTAACACAATAATTTTTTAACGTAGTTTCAAGCAGATGCTGCATGCTTGATTTTTTGAAATATTTTACTAATTGTTTACTTGCTTGAAACATTGGCTTCAGTTCAACAGTGCATTCTCAATAAGCGCGAATCCTATTACACATTATTAAGCCAAAATGATTTGCGCAGTTTAATCTGGTATAATTTTTATAAGCTTTTCTTTCACTATTATTATGGGATCCATCTGTCTGTTACGAACACTATTTTGTTTAAGTTTTTCTATGCTCGTTGAAATCTTCACAGAAGTGTTTTAGCAAGTTTCCTTAAAACGGCTTACTCCTTGTACATTTTTCAGAAGTCCATTGCCTTAGTACCTAATAATTAGATTCTTCAGCTGACATTCCTCTGTGTAATGTATTGTATGCGCAAAGATTAAGTGCCTTTTTACATAAATTATCTGTCCAAAGGTCACAAGTAATAGATGCTCCTCTATCTTTCGATAATAGTGAAAATTTCAGATCTATTTGACTAGCCTTTTTCTTTACATGCTATTTCCATTTACATGGCGAGACCACGGTATGTTGAGTTTCTGGAAATTTTCAAATCTTGCACATGTTCAATATGTCTTTTGCCATACAATTGGCTCCGATATTGATAAATTTCTTCTATCAGATTTTTAAAGCCACTTCCGTTAACTGATGAAAAAGGGCGACAATCTTCAACCGACCCATTGTGAGCATGATTGCAACAACGTTTCTTTTAATCTTCACTACTGAACTTTTGTAATCTCTACTGCAGCCGTTGAACTCTAAATTTAGCATTTTATTGCCGAATCAAAGAAATTTGAGGTTTGCTTATCCGTTGAATAATTTGAAAATTTTTCTTGCACGATCGGCCGTGCACTATTCTCGTCGATAATTCTGTAATCCATCTTCTTTTGCAATGAGTGCAAAAATCTGTCCATATTTTGCTGGAACTTCTCACTTTTTCTTCTAATGAATAGTTCATCCGCTCTTCAGTTTTTCAGCTATATCACATATTAATAATTAAATTTTCTTGTTTTGAAATAATTTTTTCAAATGAATTTAAGGGCAACTGAATGATTCAAAATCATTCACCATTTGAACATACGCAATATTGACATTCGATACAGAACTTATGCAGTGTATATAAGATCACACTTAATTCATTAAAATAAAAAAGATCACTATACTACAGTATTCAATGAAACTAGTGTTCGAATGGAAACATGACTGTAGCAATAAAATTTCCGTTTCTTAAATCTTCGAAATGAAACATTCGTTGCAGGTCTCATCTGAAAATGTTAAATTTGCAAATTTTGTGAATTTTCATTAATCCATAATCATAAAATGAAAATCTCTGAATGTACTATAATCTGAAAATCAAAATTTAAAATTTTTTTTCTGCCGATCCCTGCAATAAACTAGCAAATGTTTTCTGTAAATTCACCTCTACGTTTGTATTTACGATTAGCATTTTTAAATTGGCCAATTGCTTAAAATTGTGGGCAGAATATCAAACTATCAGAATGAGGTTCAATCAGCTCATTTTAGTTACTCACAAGTTACTTTGTTTACTTGCGTAGCACGGTTCGGTCATTCTGTATTGTTGGTGATGAACTTTCTCATGATAAGAAATCTGTTTATTGCTTTATTATAAAAAATTTGCAAAAAATTGAAAAGGTTTATTCTATTAACAGAATAAAGGACTTTTTCAACGGCTGTGGAAGTCAATTTAAAAATAAATATATCCTTAGGAGTTAAAATTCGTTTTTTAATTCCATGTTTTTTCAATGGTTAAACTGCAAATAAGGTATAGCATATGTACTACGGTTTTAAAGGAAATCGACTGCAGATTCGGAAAAAAAATTGAAAAACATATGTTAATAGGATCTTTTTCATACAAAAATGGCTCCTAAAGTAAAAAAAATTTAAAGTTTTTTCAGAAGTTTTGACTTTGACCGTTCGTTTTTCCCTCAACGGCTCAAATTTTAACCAACAATTCAATTTTTCCTAAAAGTCCATACAATTGGCTTCCAAACCTCATTACAGTTTATTTTCTATTATAAGCCGTTATTGTGGTAAAATTTTTTTTCTCGACTTCCTGCTTAAAAACTTTAACGCCCTATAGCTTCTCAGGGGTGCATTTGCAACCCCCCCCTCCCGTACGATTTTTTGTTCGTTTTGACATCCTTTATCACCCTGCTCCGGATGTACTAGCTCTCGTGAATCACCCTGTATATTAGACAGCAAGAAAAAATTTAACGTCCGTCACGTAACGAGCGACACACATAAAACTCAAATGTTAAGATAAATCTTAAAACTTATCATCCTTTTCAAAGTTATTTTAGTACATACCCTTGATTATTCCCCTTTCTTTTTCGTTTTGGGAATTTTCATGGTATATTAACTATGCAAAATTTGCTAAAAAAGATTGAAATTCATTTTGACTCCAAACCGGCTTTCGTTTTTTGTAACGAACGTCACAGCACTTTCGACACGAATATTTTGATTTCCCAAAAACATTGAAACACAAATAAAAAAGCTTTTGAAAATTCTCTAAAAGGACTATTTTAACAGAAAATAATGAGCAAATATCTCATTCAGGACTCCAACGGGATTGACATCAACAATAAAACATGCGTACAAATGTAACGTACGTCACAAAGGATTTGCCCATATGGACTTGGTGCCCTGAGATTCCTTTCTTAAAAGCGGGTTTTTCTTATATACGAGTTTCTTATATAGCGAAACTACTGTTACTACGTTTATGCGTCAGCTATACGCAAATAAAAATAGTTCGCAAATAGTTAACTCACTGTTTATACGGCAGTTCAAATACGCAAACAGCGAAACTTTTCAGTGCTGCCCGACTCAAAAATGCAATTGCGTGGGTTTTGCATGGGTTCGTTCTACCATATCGTAGAAAATAGCAAAGTCGTCAAAAAAATATGGCAACACCTTGAGCTTAATTTGCAAATAGACTTCGTTATTCACGACTTATTTTCAAGCGGTTACTTACTTGTTTGCTAAATAAGAACTCAACTCAGCGTTTATGTGGAGGAAATTTGCTATTATGCAATATTTTGTATTTGCAAATAAGGCATACGCATAAACGTAGTATGTATGTCCGCATGAAATTCTTTTTTGGTTTTTAGCAACGAAGGTTTTAAGTAGAAAGGTAACAATAATGTCAAATTTACTGAATGTGCAAAATGTTTTTCATATGCGATAGCATGAGATAAGAAATTCAATAGGCGACTATTATTGGCTGACGAATTTCGGTATCGAACTGCCGTCTGGAGTCATACATCAGAGCATTTTTTACGGATTGAGTTTCGACTATTGAGTAAAGAATTCAGGTTTGTGCGTATTAAACTCATCTTTGACTGCAATTTCATTACCCTTGAATTAAAGCATCAGAAATATATTATTATTCGATATCTAGTTTGGTTGATGTCGGCATGACTTTTCAAACGATTTCTAGTCAGATGCAAAAAAGTAAGCTTATCATTAACTTATTTGCTAATCGGTTGATAAAAGTCCTGCAGGTCTGGTAGTCGGCTAGTCGGCCAAAGTCATGATCGGAACATCCCTAATAATAACTAAAATTAAAAATAGCAAATACCGAACGTTTTTAAAGGCGAACCTAGATTACTCCAAATTTTCTTTTTCAACCTTACAATATTGAATAATATATTCACCAAACGGTCCTTTTTGTCATAATTTAATTTCCAATAAACCATTTGCATGTTTATATCAATACATCTTCTCTCATATTAGAAACCTAAGCGCAATTGCTTTCGAAATTTCTTGCAAATCGTCGATGTATGTATGCGGCAAAAAATCCTAAACGCATCTGCGGTTTGTGAAGTACATGGATGAGTTCATATACATATGTATGAAGATGCAACCAGACATGCAAAATTAAGTTTTTCACGGGCATCTTCTGTGGTATGCAACCAGTCAGACAGACAGATAGCCATTTGTGCGGTTTTGTGTCGAGTCGTTAACAGCGCCACACTTTTGTGTAGCTTATTTGTTTTTCCTACACAGATTTCTTTGAAGGTGAGGGCTAAGAAGGCGCAAAGAGGGATATAATTTTACGCCTGTTTTTGAGAGGTTCTATTCCATATTCCGCGTATTTTTTGTAATGTTAGTGACCATTTCGGAGCTTTAGAATCGGTAAATAATTCGGAATAAATTGCTGTGGCCATTGAGGTTTCTCTGAGAGGAATCGATTAACTTTCCTTCAAACGTTGTATGTAGTAAATTCTCATTTCGGTTTGAGCAATGTTACCACCAATTCCTGTATTACTTTCTGACGACAATCTTATAAGACTAAGAGGGCTGAGATTGATCTTGATTTCAATACCAGGAATCCTATCATATTGGAGCACAGACATCTAATCACTGATTTGGTTATACGTTTTCATTATGTCAATATTTGTATTTATTTTGCACGCCCAAAGCACGCCAAAACCGCACCCAAATAATGAACAGTCTCAGTACGTTGCTCGATATGTTGCTTGATATGTTGCTCCGTATGTTGCACGCTAAGTTGCCCGATATGTTCCTTATGCTTCGTCCCCTGCTTTGCGAAGGTAGCTCGTACTATCGGGAACAGATAGGAATTCTTCTCAAATACCCGAATCAATCACAGTGCTCTAGACATTTTGCCCCTTTTCGGAGGTGGATTCGGAATCAATTTCACCGGTATCGTAGAAATTAACTTTCCAAAATTAGAAATCGAAAGAAAATTTAAGCAATAATAATGCTTGACGGCGAGAAGCTCAATATTTCGGATAGGCCCGAGTCATTAGTTAAGGATCTCACAGTCAATAATTTCTTAATAGAATATTCCGCCTGAGTTTACTTACCAAAAGGGATTTCAGAACTCCATGAGGGAAAAGTTCGGCCAAAATACTGGCAGCGCGTTTAAACCAGTCTGTTCAATGTTATCATATGTGTGTCTGAGTCAAAGTTTTCGTGACTAAGTCAAATCGAAATTGAATTTTGCAATCGAAATTCATTTATTTTTCTCGGTTTTGCCGCAGATTTAGGGACTTCTATGCTGTGCTATTGTCAGATCACAGGTTCAACCAAATGGTTTTTTTTTTTTTTTGTTTTTTTAAATTGAATTCACTAACTTTAGTGATGGAAAAACTCATGTTCGAAATAATAATTTTGTTAATTTAGCTTTTGCGTTCTAACAAGGCTGCTGCGTTTAAATGAATTCCAAAAAAAAAAAAAAGAAGCCAAATTGACAATTTTGCGCTATTCTTGTCAGTAATGCTCAGCGCTTCAGTGATTCAATACATTGTGTTGTGAGTGTTCCTTTTGTTGTTTGACTCTGGTGCGTAATTGAATAATATTGACTCGATAGAATTAAAAAAAATAGAGAATAGTGCACCATCAACACAGTTCGTCACAGTGATGTGATTAATTGCACAATGAATTGTCAAGAGTGCAAGAAGAGAACCATAACGCTGGGGATGTATTGTAGTTGTGGTGTGGAAAATACATACCTAGAAGTGATGTATTTTCCTCGTTGTTTGAAGTTATATAATTTAAATTCACCTTAAATACAATGGATATAGGGGAAATAACAAGATTTTGAATTTCATTGATTTTAAATTAGCTAAATCTAATATTTAGCAGCGAGATACGAGAATTCATTCGACTTTTTTAGGATTTACTGCCAATACTAGGGTTGGTTTCCTTACTACAGTTAGGTATGTGAAAAATATTTGATATATGTATGTAGGTACCCAGCTACTCACAAAGGGCACTAGCAACAGAAGAAATCGGCCCGAAAGCTAAAACAAACAACAATAAAAAACAGAAGACGCGACGTAATGAAATATTGCACCATGGACTTTTTTGACCCAAATAAGAAAAGATTCAATTTGCATCACAGTTGGCAACACCCAACCCCCCGCCTTTACAACATAAAATGTTTTTTTCCCCATTAAACGTGTTCGGGCCTTCGAAAATTATTGAAATTTAGCATAATAATTATTAATAGTGAGACACATGCAGTTGTTTCTTAAAATAAATTTTGAGATCTCTGATGCAAGCTACAAACTGCTGCAAAGTGCAAACTGCTTAATACGGAAAAATAAAAACTACAAAATATAAATTGCTGCAAACTAAGTACACACTACTGAAAAATGCTGCAATCTACAAACTACTGGAAGCTGCAAACTACAAACTACAAATTACTGAAAACTTCAAACTACAAACTGAAAACTACAAAATATAAATACTGAAACTAGTACAAACAAATACTGAAAAATACTGCAATCTAAAACTCTCAAGACTGTAAATTGCAAACTACAAATTATGTCAAAACTATAACATAACCTCAGATTTAACTTTGAAAACTACAATACATTAAACGAGTTATTCTTGTAAAGTCTGCACAAACTTAAATTACTAAATAAATCAATGCAAGCCATAACAAACTGGCTTCAAACTGTAATTCAGTACAATAAATCTATTTAAACAGCTACTAACATATCCTTCGCACTTGATTTACTCAATACTGCCAAACTCATAGGAGAATTCAAATATTATTTCTGTAGGTACCGCTCTAATGGCAAGCTCTCCATGCAACAAAACAATTAAAATTAACACTAATGAAATATTGAAATCTTTTTACAAGACCCAAAAAAATGAGCTTTCCACGCATTGCACCTAGTTAAAAAAATTTTTCTCATTACTTTGGAGCACTTGAATTTTATCTCAAATACGCAAAGCTTCCTTATAGAGACAGAATTCAATATATTTTAATCCCTTAGTCTACCAACTGCTGACAAAGTCAGAATATCCGCAATGTTAAATTCATGTCCTTAAATCACATCAATGTCAACTAAACAATTATGCATAATTCACCGAAAAATTCTACTTAATACAAACAATGGTCAAAAATACTATTGTACCAATGTGCCACTATGAAAAAAGTTTTGCTATCTCATTACGTATGGTGCCAAATTACAAACTTTAGTGCTTTCTTTATAAAAAATCTGCAAAATGACTCTGCTATGATAAAGACAGAATTCTGAAAAGTTCTGCACGAAATGAAACCGACAATTAAGCTCGATATACAACTATGAATACGGAGCACAACATAGATTTCTTTACTAATTGATAATTACAACGTTTTTTTAAATCACATCAAGTCATGACTAAATGCGAATTATGAAATTCAAAAATAAAAAAGAATCTATCCGTAAACACAACACCCCATGCGAAACTTTAAATGCATTTGCCTATTTGACGCACATTTTTTGTAATAGTCAAAATATTAAACAATTTTTGCTTATTTCTATGCATCGATATGAACTGGTGCAGCCAACAAAGTTTCACAAACTTTGTATTTGAAACTTCTTCTTTCATAATAAAACTTCTTTGCCGAAAATGTGCTCTCATTGCTTTGTAATAAATGACAAAAGCAATCTCTGCTGAGAGACAGTTCTTCCTTTCGAATATTCATACTTCCGACCAAATTAAGCGGATATTAAATTTGACTGATTTAGTGTAGCACCGTCAATCGAGCAGGTTTGATCATTAATGAAACAACGTTTTTTCATCGATTCAGTCCTAATCAATTGACCCATGAGCTACAGTCGATTTGAAATTGCATATATTAAATAAAAAAGAGATCTTTTGCATGAAAAGGCACACCCACTGCGAAACTTTAAATTGCATTTTCGCCTTTTGACCGCAAACATTTTTTTTTTGTAATTTCAATAATATTTTAAACAATTTTTGATTCTTTTTAATATAGATTGGAATAAATTGAACTTGGCTGAGCAGCAACAAATGGTTTCTCTCAAACTGTTCCCAGTATTTGAAACTTCATCTTTCATATTTGGAACTTCCTTTGTCGAATGATTGTGCTCTCTTGTTTGTCTCTGAAATGCTGTTAATACTCAGCACTCTCCGACTGGGCTGCTGTTCTTCCTTTCGCATTTCATCTTCCCACCGTGTTAAGCGCCTTTAAATTTGACTGTATTTGGTGTAGCACCGTCAGTTTCGTGCAGTGATTTGAACATTACGCAACGCCCGAGAGGTCGCGAGGTCGCAGTCGCTAGCTCAAGACCACAAGCTAATTATTTTCAAATTGCATTTGGTATATTAAATTGCATTAAAATAAACGAAAAAAAGTGCGTGGAAATAACCGAATGAGATCATAAATGAAAAAGAGCAAGTGAGAAAACTTCCTGGCTGAGCGATAAATTCAAAAAGCAAAACAACACAAGGCGTATTGGGCAGCACGAATTATTGGTTTGTATATGTGCACTGAATGGTAGGCAACAAATTTTGCAGCTAGGTTAATATATCCATCTCAATTTATCCACAATTCAAGTGAGCGCAATGCTTTTGTGTTGTGCTGAGCAAAAAAAAATAAAAAAATAAAATATTAAGAAAAAGAAAAAGAACTGGTGCGAGCATGTGGAAAAGTTCAAAAGGAAAATTCCAAACAAAGAATATCCTACGTCGAAATAAAAACAAAAAGATAAACAAAAAAACAAAACAAAGGAGCGTCAATAAGAAAAAGTGGTTACTTCTGCTGCTTCTGTTGTTGTTGATTTCGTATTTTGTTTTTATTTTGCTTCACCTTTTCTCCCGCTAGCCCCTTCTGGCCATTCGTCCATAAAAGTTTTTGTTGTTTCAATGAATGAAAGAAAAATTTACGCTTCAAATGATCGGAGGATGCGCTACGGAAGCTGCTGCTTACCTGTGGTGGTGGTGGTATGCTTGCATTGGAATTTCCCAATGTCAGTCAGTTGTGCCATAAACGTCGCGTCGTGCAGACACCTTCAATGAATCGGAATGAAATCGCTTGGGTAAAAGCGGTTTCTGAAGAGACAATTGTGCGTGGCTCTGAAATGAGTGTTTACAATTGAAAAGTACTTAAGCAAAATACAGTGAATTGAAAACAACGTCTTAAAAAAGACTAATCCGTGCTTATTGCAATAGCTTTCCATGTAAGACATCATTAAAACGAATGAAAATCGCACAGAGTTAAAGAATTTATCATTTCAAAAAACAAAAACCACAAGAGATAGGTATTGTGTCTGGATCAGAGATAGATATTTTATATACATGGGTCATTGGGGAAAACCTGCAAAGATTTGGTATTAAAATAATTTCCGGAGGCGGATTCCGGTACGAATTAAGGAAAGCAATATGTGTGAAAGTACCTAACAACTGCTTTCAGAGGCTATGTTTAAACCAAGATATGAAAAGTATATCTCGAGCATGATACTAGAATGGATTCTTCGCATGCAAAAAAGTGCGCGCCGCCCTTATTGTTTCGATATAAGCTCGAGAGTGTTTAACTGGTTTCGTTACTACTCATTCCCTTCGAAGCAATTACGTGACCTCGAAATTAAATGAGCAATCCAAAGTGCATTAGTTCGAAAATAACTGACGTGAAAGTTGCATTGTTAGGACTTCCCCTTTTTTTTAATTTTTTTTTTTATTAAAGGGTGCTTTTTGTTTTTTCCAGAACCTCTGTCACAATACGAAATAGTTCACACCCTGCAAATAAGTTTTTTTTTTTTTGCCCAAAAGAACCATGTAGGAGAGGGTCACATATTTGCGCCAGACATTTTTATGACGATTCGTCGGCATGTACGACTGCCGATTTATTAAACTCTTTGGTCAAAATCACGGAATTCAGGGTTTTTGTTTTGCTTTTCACGACATTCACGGATCACGCACGAGATATATTAGCCTACCAACTACCCAAGTATCGGTTAAATGCATGTTTTGTTTTACTAAATCGAGGTCGCTGATCACGAAAGTGGCATCCATTTATTCCCTAAAGTCAATTTTCTGATATAAGTATAGGCAATAAACTAGTTTTTGGTTCATTTTTCATTTCTTGCTTAATGAAACTGTGACATGATTTTGAGGTCATCGCGTTTGCACAAAAATTTGACTGCTAAATCGATCTCAAATCGTGGGGCCGAGAATTAAGCTGCGCACTAAATTACGTCTCAATGTCGTAACGAGTTCAATATTTTCGTTTCCTATCTATGACAAAGTTCTAGCCCTGGATTTGAAAAAATAGTTGTAGCGCAGTTCCATCCAAAAAAAAAACACTCCATCTCATTGGTACAAATTCAAAAATCTGGAAAATTTCACGTTTTTTTTTCACCTCTTTTTAACTTTTGTTGCCCATAGTTCCCATACCAATAAGAATATTTTAAAATTGTTTTTATTTAAATATAGAAAACTTATTACTTAACAACTTCATTAAGTACAACGAACTCTATTTGAGCTCGCCCTAATACCGTTTTGCCGCTTTAAATCTGAACAATTTTTACCAAAAATCAGACGAAAACACTGAAAATTACCCTTTGAGCATGCACGAAATTTTTCAATCCAACGCAAATGGTTCCGAACCATAAAAATAAACTCTAATCAGTGTTGCACTGTTTCTTTCTGGGTAATCTGCCAAGACAAAAAGGAAATTAGAGAGTTTTTTGGAATTCGGGGTTCAAGGTGCCTTTATTTGGGGAGCTAGTTGGTCCGGGAATTAAGATGACCCGCTCTAATGTGTTATTGATGCTAACGGTCGTCATATTAAATATCAATTTCCTAATAAAATACGCTATTGATTGCATATACAGTGGAAGCTCCCATAAGCGGACACCCACCGTCGCGGCCTTTTTGTCCGCTCATGGAAGATGTCCGCTTTTGCGAGATTACAACAAAAATGCTTTGTTTTACATAATAATTTAAAATAAAATAACTTCGAAGACTGAAGTAATTATCTAATGCGTTGTCAATTTTGGATGAATACTTGAAAACTTACTCAAATACGACAGATGATCACCAGTGTGACCAGGGAAAAGAATTGGCTGCGGCTTAAACCACAAAAAAATAGGCTTGAAAAGGCTAAAGACAACATTTTTTCGGCTAAAGAAAAAGGCCGAATAATTTTTCCAAGTGGCAGTTTTATTTAAAAAAAAACTAAATCAAACCAGACATATCTTTATTACACATTACATGTAATTGCAATGCAGAAACCTTCATTACAAGTTTTTGTCATGCTTTTTTTAAATTTATTTTTTTAATTTTTATTAAGTTTTTTTTATATTTTTTTTTATTTAATTTATTTTTAATTTTATTTTTTTATTAAATTTAGTTTTTTTGGAATTTTATTGATTTCCTTTAAATTTTTTTTATATCTCACAAATAACATATAATGAGTCAATGTGATGGGCTGAAGTTTTCAGGTCAAAGTTACCGATGCCTACTAAATTAATTGAATAAGTCCATTCAATAGCGTAAATTAAAAATTATAAAAATAGCTTTAACTGTCAATTAACTTGTAATTGATTTGCCATGTAAATTACAATTAAAATTACAATTGTAATTCTATCATTTCAATTACAATTACGTTATTGTAATTTACAAAAAATTAAAAAAAATTACTTGTAATTGGTTGCCCTTCAACTGATAATTGAGTCTGCCCATGTCTGAATTAAACTAGTATAAAAGTTTAATCACATATCCTTTGTTACTTACTTAACTATATACTTAACTTTATACAAAAAATACTTAAAATAAATGTACTAGAAATCGACTTAGATTTCTTCATTTTCCATATCTTGACTCAGAATTCATTTTCTGAATGCTAATCAGAATAAAATGTTGGTTTTAAAATAGTTTTAATAAATATTATTGTTATTCATAGCTTTCACAAGCATTTATTAAGCCTTTTTTAGCCACAAAACAGGTATTGTTAAAAAGTAGAATTTATGGTGTTTTCTTTTAGGGTGAATTTCTTAATCATTTGTTTTCACAATATTCATTGTGCTAAAAACATGCTCAATTTCTGAATTGCTCAAGGGTAAAAGTAAAAAATTTTATTCTCAAAACGAAGTAAGAAAAAAGTAAAATAAAAGTCTAAAATTTTTATGAAAAAGACAAAATAATTATTAAAAGCTAAGGCTAAAAAGTATTTTTTTAAGGTGCAAATTTCCGAAGAAATATAGGCTTATGTCGTTTTACCCACCGTTCGGTTTTTCGTTGAAGTTTGTTTTGTGTCCGTTTATGGGAGAACTTTTTTACAAGGAAAAGTATCAAAAATGTCCAAACCGTGTGTCTGCGTCCGCTTATCAGAGCATGTATTGATAGAAAACCTTCGACAAACAACTTGTGTATTGGAAATTTGTCCGCTTATTGGAAATGTCCGATTATGGGAGCTGTCCGCAAGAAGAGCTTTCACTGTAGTTGGAAAAAACATTTTTTTTTTATGTAAAAACAATTTCTTGACAGCGTCAAAACAGAGTATTTTTTGTTTTTGTTCCCTTATTTCTTGCTTTTCCTATAAATCCGAAAACTTCTTTGTTTGACCCTCTTAGAAATCGTTGTAGAAATAGAACAATTGCAAAAAATAAGTCAAATATTAATCAAAAGGACTAGTTTCGGCAATTGAAATCGAAAAATTTAATCTATTTTCGATGTGAAAACTCATTCTTGACAAAATGTACATATATAAGGTATGCTTAATCCTCCCATCTCAATTGAATGAAAATAAAAGATAAAATGATCGAAATAATTCATTTTACAGGAATTTGTTTTCCAAAAACAGGAGCTTTACAAGATTTCTATTTTATATGAAAAAAAATCGAAATATGGGGAAATTTTGTAACATTTCAGTTCTTTATTTTTATATTTTTTCGATCAGGTAAAAAAAAGTTAAATAAAAAATTAAATTACTTCAATTTTAAGACTTTCGACCTCGAAATCGTCATTGTAATTTCGATACAATTTGACGAAGGAACTCTATATTAGCTTTAAGGAACTCGTAAAGTTCAATGCATTGGATTTTAAAATTTATTTTTGTTTAAATAATGGATTTAAGTGCACAGAGAAAACGATACGAAATAAAATGGAAGAAAAACAATAAGATATGTCTATTGGTTTTATCCCAGAAGATTGTCTTCTTGAAACCATAGAGAAAACCTTATCGTTTATTTTAACGAAAAATTGAACGAAAAGTGAAGAAGATTACTTATAATTTTGATATGAATTCTTGTAAAAAACCAGGTCGGCGGGTTCGATCCCTGCTCCAGCGAGCGTCGAATTTTTTTCTTTTGGAAAGTAGAATATTTAACATTTACGTTATTTAAAAAATTGAGAAATAAAAGATTTTACCAAACTTTTTATAATTAAAAAAAATTTAAATATATTCCATAGGAATTTCTTGAAAGAGCTTGAGCGTGACGTTTTGGAAGGCGCGATGAGAAAGCAACTTATTTATTTATTGGTTGGCAACTTACTTTCTGCTCCCTGTATTTTTTCCTTGATATTTAATTACCTGTTTCATTTTCAATTTTTCACAAATTCTTTTGCCTGCGACAGGGTTCGAACTCGGACCTTACAGATTACAAATCTAACTCACTTCTACGCCAGCGCGAGATCTCATTTGCGCTTGTTAGTTTTATTATATCAATGTAAGTGCCAAACTCCAATATCCAATAAGGATATCTTATCAAAACGTCATTTTTATAAGAATGTCACATAGTTTGATTGATATGGTCACCTTATTATTTGACTATATCAAGAAGTTTTCCATATTCTCCAACAGAAATAATAAGATATTCACATGAATTATATGAGGATACCTATTAAAATGTTTCAATAAGATTTTCTCTATGCATTCAAAGAGTTTTCCCTATGAAAAAAGCATATTATTCACATAGTTGAAGCAAATTTCTCTATAAAATTGCTCATATTTTTCTGTGTGTCTTTAATTGCAGTCGAGTTTTTTCCTGCGGCCATATTTAATTAAATGCTGAAAAACTTTGCTCGACTGAGCCAGTTGATTTAGGTAGGCAGAGAATCTACTCAAACTTTGTTGCTATTGCTTTGAAGTCGTAGCCTGCAGCGTCCAAATGATTGAAATTTTCAACCCAACGTTTCGGAACAGGATGTTTTTCATCCTTCCATTCTCTGATGTTTCTGCCTGAGCAAAAGTTATTCACAAAATCACAACTTCACAATTTTATTGCCAAAATACAGTATAATACAGGATAAATACAGGGCTTTGAGCAAAAAATCAGGATCGGGGTTATGCCTCCAAAATACAGGAGTATCCTGTAAAATACAGGATACATGGGAGCCTTAGGTATGCTTCTAATTTTCTGGTTTCGGGCGGAAGTACCTTTTTCTATTAATTGTTTTCCACGTGTGGTGTGTTAAGTTTTCACTAAGTTGTACTTGTCCGAAAGCAGAAAATTAGAAGCCCAATTACATATATACGCTGTAAACTATCGTAAGTTAACATACGAGTACATACATACATATGTAGCTACTGAATAACATGTTAATATTTTGCCGATAATCTATTTGCAATTATTTCATGATCTTAGTAACTATATAGTGATGGACTTCATGTTTTGCATAAATTTTGCGATTATCCATCAGTTCCGTGATATTCTTTGAGTTCATTTGACCACGCTATTCACGGAAAGTTTAGCCTTTGCTCACAATCAAGCCATTCACATTCCAACTTTTGGAATTATTCACATATCGCACCCTTGCTAATAAGTCGCACAATTCAAAAATTTTTTATCAATTTTTTTATGTTCGATTGCAATTTTCTGTAAGAAACCCAAAAGCTAGAAAATAAACGCTTATGTTGACTGATGCAGCATTTGATTGAGAGTAATATAAGTTTAGAAAAAATATTAGCACCTCATAAGCAGCTGGCGTGCAAAGTTGTGAAAAACAGATAATCAGTACTGAAATTTGAGGCAAATCCAAACAATGCCAAAATTGAGCAAGAAAAGAAAATTTTTAAATAAATATTCAATTTATGTCTTTTAAAACTCTCAAAACAACGAGTCAACGAGTTTATGCGCTTTATACGCTCGCTTTGCGCTATCTAATCGTAGTGCAGAGCGCGTTAAATTCTTTTCATACAAAATTTGACAGTTGGTTTATGAGGGTGCAAAAGTATGAGGATAGCGCTATTACATGAATACCACTATTATTTCTCCTTATAGTTTCAAGAGAGATTGAATGATTTTCGCGAAATGCGAAATTTAAAATTGTGCCGATTTAGTAACAAGGGTGCGATATGCAAACTCGCACTTACGTCCATTGCCTATCTCAAATTTTTAAAATTAACTTTCTTACTAAGAATAAGGGCCATTACTTTCGCAACCGGAATAGGCTATGTCCAGAGTTCTTTTATTGCGTTCTTACAGTTATGTGTAACACCCAGAACCAATGAAGATAGACCGTCTGGCTTTCTGGCTCTCTTTTTGTGTACATTTTTATACCTGACACACTCTGTGTCGAGGGTATATTGCGTTTGTGTGGTTGTGTGTAACAGCCAGAACCAGTCGAGATAGATCATACAAAATATATATAGAAATGATCAGCGTCGCCAGGAGATTCGATTTAGACATGTCCGTCTGTCTGTCCGCTCGTCTGTCTGTCCGTCTGTCTGTATACAGTTATCTTATCGAAGAGTTGAGCTATCTTGACGAAATTTGGTATGCGCACTCGCAGGCACATGAGTAAGAACAAGACTGGACCCGATCGGACAATTTTTAAAGGTACTTCTAGTACTAGGGTATGTTAAAAAAATCACAGAAACTGCTCTAAAACCGGAGTTTTTCAAGAAACTTTGATGAAATTTTATAGTTGAACATATTTAAAGCCAAGTTATTCAATTTCCAAAAATTGAAAAAATGGGCGTGGCCGAAAGGCGGTTTTCATAAAGAAATTTAACAAAAGTCGGTATATGGGGCCCCTTATGGCCTTAAGCACCTCTTGATATTAAAAAGTATTTGAACATGTGTGTCTGTGTCAGGTATTCTATTGTCAGGCTTGCCTCACTATAACACCCTTACTTGTTAATATATTATATTATTATTTTCTTAGCCAGAAAAAAACCACAAAAACTATAGAGAATTCTTCTAAGCTTAGTTCTAGTTTATAGGATATTTTATGTGGTCTTTTTTCTCTGTGTAGCGAAATCACTGTTGAATGAATAACAAAGTTCTTAAAGTAACAGTAGGGCTTTTGAATGAACTTTTTTAAAACGATTGCTCTAAGAGTGAGCAAACTGTTAGCGAACTTATTTATTACAAAAGTAAAATGTTGCTCTAAATACTTGCGCTTTTAATTTGTCTACTACATTGTCGTTGTGCGTCGTTGTCTCCTACTCACTGAAAAATGAAAGACCGACATCTCTTCTACCGATATCAGGAAAAAAAGTTTGCTTATATTTGCCGTTTAAGTCTGCGAAATAGTTGAAAAATTGAGAAAAAGCATAGCACACTTTTAGGAGCACGTTAAATATTTGCTAATTATATCTAAGAGGTCATACACATATTATGTAACGCAGTTTAAGGCCATTTTAGGCAACCCCCTCCCGCCATGAAACAAGAAATAACAAATTTCAGACACCCTCCCTCCCCCCGGTAGAAACAGTCACACATGTAAAAAATTTTTCTGCCCTTATGAAATAAAATTAGAACGAACTCTTTTTATAACCAAATATACAAAATTTCGCAATAGATGAGAATTATTAATATATAAAATATTTCAAATCAATCTAGGATTTCTTCTTTTTCAAACGAAAAAACAAGTGAATTTTCCATTTCTTACTTGTGTTATGTTATGTATACGAATCTCCGAATTGAGTTGCTTTAGAAAAACCTTTGTATCGTGAAAAAGGTTTGTGCTGCTGTTCTTAGATTTGACGTACGTACACACAATTGATTGGCCCACAAATTAAGATATCAGTTTTTTGAAAGGGGATTGATAACGGGTGATCTATGTATGTTCATTCAAATTAAAAAAAAAAAAAAAAATCTCATAAATTTTTCAATTTTTCGACTTTACATCATTCATTTAACGATTTGGAATATCTTTTTCACGTCATGTTAAAAAATGATGTTTTAAGAAAATAAAAGATTAAAAATTGTTTAAATATCTTAAGCCATATATGAGAAAAATAAGTTTCAAAAAAGCAATAGTGGTAAAAAATTCTTACGCGATTTGCTCGAAATTCTGACGTGATGGAATTTTCTTGAAATTTTTAATTTTTCAGCACACAAAAATCTAATAGAAACACCACTGCAACTTAAAAATAGAAAAACAAATTTCAATTCTGCAGGCCTGTTATTATTCTTATTTCAGTGTGCTACGTAACAAACGCAGGGAACCGTCCCTCCCCCTTGTAACGTTTCGTTACAATTTCCTAAACCCTCCCTCCCTCCTTCTGCGTTACGTAATATATGAACGACCCCTTAGGTAGCAACAAAAATTAAATAAAACTAAGCACAAAAAACGGACTACAGAGAGTATTTTTCGAATAGGCCGCTGGTTAGTTCTGATCTTTATATTACCTCAAAAGGACGCCAACCTAAAAAAAAAAAAATTATTTATATAAATAGATGCTATAGTAAAGAAAATGATAATTGATTGGAAGACTTCTTACTTTATGTTAGAAATTGAATAAAACTACGCAACCTGAATTAGTAGAAGTTGAAAACCAAGTGTATCAACATTCTACTTGTATGGGTGGTGGGAGGTGGGTGGTGGTCGTGGTCGATTCTGATGGAATTCTCAGCATGGGTTCATATTGATTTTTATGTCTTTGTAAAATTTTAAGACATTCCAACTGAAGGAAAATTCTTATGTCATAAATACTTTTGTGGGTGCATGGGGGTGGGTGGAGGTCGCACCTCATTTCTATGAAATTCTCAGTATGCGTTTATGTTTGTGTCTGAGATGTTTTTGTTAAATTTTAAGGCGTTCTGACTTAAAGCAAGAGATTTATATGAAAAAAACTTTTTGGGGTGCATGGACGGTGGGTGGTGGTTGTTCCCGATTTCGATGAAACTTTGATAAATGCTTAATATAACCAATAGAAATACGTACACGAAAATTCATTGATCTACAACAAATCCTTCGAATTTTTTACAAAAAATGTACCAAGCCGTCTCACTGTGCGCCGCACATTGCGATTTTCCAATCATTTCGTGGTTAAAAATAGAAGGAGCTTTGAAATTTCGCAGGAAGATTGCCGGAATCTAAAATAAAAATGTTTTGAAAAAATCTTGAAATCCATCATGAAATGCTTTAGTTTTAACTTTTTTAACTTATAGCTGGGGATGAACAATTTTCGTTTAATAATCGATTATTGCATCATATGATTCATTGAATCATAATAATTGCAATACCAACTAAATCGAAAGATATTAATCGATTAAGAAGATTTACTTAACCTTTAACTGTGGACGTGCGGTCTCACAGACCGCTTGCTGTTTGTGGATCTCGTGCCCCTCTCCTCCGGAGGACCCGTGGCGTATGCCGGCCTCAGTAGCTTCAGTTTTCGTTGCGAAATGACTGCTGAGAGAGAAGGTTACGTCGTCGGCTAAATTTTGCGTGAGAAATAACTCACTTTATATTTTGAGTGCGGTCTGTGAGACCGCACGTCCACGTTTGTGTTATAAATTGATGCTGACGGTGATTTTGTTTCTTTGAGATTTTGTTACCTAAAATGTCAAAAAACGGTTAACCAAAGACTGCAGGCAGACTATAAGATAAAAGGAAAGACATCCCACACTTGTGTAGGCTGCAAACAGCCAATATGCCTTCAATGCTCGAAGCCGCTGTTCAAAGACTAGTGTTGCAACGGATAGTGTATCCGATAGGATGCCGGATATCCGGCTGGCTGCTAGGCCGGATAGCCGGATATCCGGCTGCCGAAAATCGCAGTTTTTTCGTATATTTTTGGTTTTTAAAGCCATATTGAACGGCGTACCAATGATCCTGAGGGCTGCCATTTGGTAGAAAAAATTTTGAACGTTATTTTTTGACACAGCACACATTTTAGTAGTGCGTGTTTCAAGTGATTGGACAGAAGTGCAATGAAAAATCTCTGAAAATGGAAATTTTCTGTGAAAATGTTAGAGGAACTGCATCCGGTTACCTCCAATCGCTCCAATTTCTAATCTTCATCCTAGTACAAATACAATATAGCAAATGAATAATGTGAGGTATCCGGTGGGTGGATATAGATGGTATCCGGTATCCGACCGGATAAAGATGGTATCCGGTATCCGCCCGGATACTAAATTTAATGCCGGATAGGTCAGATACCGAATAGTGGCAGGATATCCATTGCAACTCTAGCAAAGACTGCCAGTAAAAATGACCAAATTCGACCCTTGTCGAAAATTTTATGTTTATTTTGGAGAAGAATATATTAAGTTTTTTATGTTTTTTGGTCCTTATATTTCATTGTAAGAGAAGTTAAAGTAACTAAAAAAATCATTTTCCTGTGGTAATATACCAATAGAGTGATCTCAAGCTCAAAAGTCTGAAAATTGCCTTTAATTGTTTTATTGCTAGATTAAGTTTAAAATAAATCCTTTTTATACCTTTTCCGAAGGAAAGGGTATATTAAGTTTGGCTCGGAGTATGTAACATACCAAAGGAGTCGCGATAGATATAGACATATATATATATTCTTGATCAGGGTGACAAGAGGAGTCGATCTAGCCATGTCTGTCTGTCTGTCTGTCTGTCTGTCTGTCGGTCACACTTTAGTTTTTCGTAATTTACTCCTAAGCCATGAAAGATATCATATTGAAATTTGGCATGGACTTCAACCAGGTAAATGTCCGAAAAACTGCATACAAATTTTTTTCGTAGTCCCTTCTTGGGTCGTGGGAAGTGGTTCAGAAGTTTCAAAAATCACGATTTTTAACGTTTTTCGTGAATAACTTTTTTACTATACATCCCAGCTTATTGAAATTTGGTGTGCGTATAGCTACTATGTAGACTTAAGCTTTCGCTGAAAAAAAATTGCGACATGGCTATATTTATGGTCATCATCCTACACATTAGAAAAAAACACTCTTTCTCTTATTCTCATATCTGTATACAAAAGTGATTTTTTTTTGCTTCTTCTGATTGTGTATTTTGCCGCCAAATAAAGTCGTCAATTAAGGTTAAAATTTGATCAAGACCACCATTCGCGAAATTTGCGAAAATTTGATTTTCACCATTTTGAATTGAGGATTTCGCAGCTAGACAAAATGTCCTCTAACGGTTAAAATTTGACCATGATCACCATTCGCGAAAATTTTGTGCTTAATAATTATCTCGAGTTTTAGAAGCTAAATCGAAGTACAGATAAGGTATAAATAGATATCCAAGCTAGAACAACGAAAACGGCAGGAATTTTCGTTAAGGTAATGTTTTAACATATTTTAGGCTGAGGAAAAGGTATGTGTGCAATCGGCTTTGCCGATGTAAACTTCTTTACTTGTTTTTTTATTAAAATTGCATCTCTTATTTAAAATTAGTAGCTATTCTAAGGGATAACAACAAAAAAAGATACAATACTTTCTCATGAAGGTAGAACCCATCCCGTAAAGATAGCGGTCTGTGAGACCGCACGTCCATGGTAGTGTAACAAAAATGGAACGTTCACAGTTAAAGGTTAAACAAAATAAAAAATTTCCAAAGACCACAGCTTTTGTTAATAATTTGAATCAAATTACGTTAGGTTCAGACTAACTGAGCTTATAATGATTATGGTTCCTGGTAGTTTTGTTTAAAAGTGCTTTCAAGCTGGAGCCTGGAATTTAAAAATAAAAGTTTTGACATTTAGTCAACAATCAATTTCGGGACTCAGTTATTGTTGCTCCTGCTTCTGATATTTGATTAGTATAAAACGACTTATTGATGTTTTTGTGTGACTATCGATGGTTTTCTCATAGGCGTAGCCTACTCCGAAAAAACACCTTTCAACCTCCAAATTTACATTTTTACAGAATATGAATTAAATTTGCCTCAATATCTTAACTTTTGTATGAAAACATCGATAGTATCGATTTGAAAATATCGAAAACATCGCCGATCGCAAACATCGGTTGAGTTCTAGCTCCACCATCCGTACGTCTCTCATCCACAAACTAAGAGTTGCCGTGACAAAAGTCGCCTAATCTAGACATACTTTCGATTATTTTAAAAATAAATCAAATGATAAGTGATTAATCGAAATCATCATAATCATATGATTATTCGATGAAAAAAAAGATTTTAATCGATTAAATTAATTATATGATTAATCATGTTCATCTCTACTTATAGCATGTTTCCACATAGTGCATTAACTCGATTACCTGAATTAACTCGTTAACGCATGATTAAAAATGTGATTATCGATACAAAAATATGAAGTTAATCACCTCACCAATGCATGCATTGAAATTTAACGCAGATAAAACAGCATGGTTGCATTTGGACTTGCTTGCAAATGTTACGAAAAATTCCACCCCTGAATAGAAAAGTACGTATAATAGCAACCGTTCTGTCAATTCAAAAGAACCGCTCAAAAACAATCAAATTGAAAATGGAAAGTCCAAGGCGTAATTAAAATTATTTAAGCCTTTTCACACATTGAAATCAAATGAAGAATGTAATATATCCATATATCGTTTATATCTATCAAAATATTAGGTGTAGTAAAAAGAAATCCATTATTTTTCCAATAGATGGCGTTATTTATCTGCATCTCGCGTTGTATAAGTCCGATCGTGTTCCGCTAGGGGGCATTAGAAAGATGACAGTTCCTGCTAAAAAAGCTTTTTGACACTTTTTTGATTGATTGATTCAGTTTTGTTTGAGAGCTTGTCAAAGATGGACATCAGCAAAGAGAAAATTCGCTACATTTTACAGTTTTTCTTCGATAAGGGAGAAAACGCAAGCCAGGCGGCTGAAAATGTGAATAGCGTTTATGGACCTGATACTGTAACAGCCAATCATGCGCAATTTTGGTTTCGTCGATTCCGTTCCGGTAACTTCGATGTCAAGGATGCACCACGCACTGGAAGGCCAATTGTCGAAAATGTCGATAAAATCATGGAACTTATCGAGTCCGACCGTCATGTTAGCACTGTTTCGATTGCAAAAGAGCTAAAGATTGCACAAAAAACCGTTTGGAACCATTTGAATAAGGCTGGATACACAAAGAAGCTCGATGTATGGGTGCCACACGAGTTAACGCAAAAAAACCTCACAGACCGAATTTCCATCTGCGAATCGCTGCTGAACCGCAACAAAATCGACCCATTTCTGAAGCGGTTGGTGACTGGTGATGAAAAGTGGGTCACTTACGACAACGTCAAGCGAAAACGGTCGTGGTCGAAACACGGTGAACCGGCGGAAACGGTGGCCAAGCCAGGATTGACGGCCAGGAAGGTTTTGCTGTGTGTTTGGTGGGATTGGCAGGGAATTATCTACTATGAGCTGCTCCCATACGCCAAAACTCTTAACTCGGAACTCTACTGTCAACAATTGGACCGTCTGAAGGAAGCAATCGCCCATAAGCGGCCAGCTTTGGCCAATAGGAGAGGAATTGTGTTCCATCAGGACAACGCCAGGCCACACACATCGATAGTGACTCGCCAGAAGCTCCGGGAGTTTGGTTGGGAGGTTCTTCTGCACCCACCTTATAGTCCGGACCTGGCACCAAGTGATAACCATCTGTTCCTGTCCATGGCGAACAATTTTGCTGGTGAAACATTCGCTTCAAGAGAGGCTTCTGAAATTCGACTGTCTCAATTTTTTGCTAATAGGAACGAGGGCTTCTATGAGAGAGGCATAATGAAATTACCTTTAAAATGGCAACAAGTTATCGAACAAAACGGCGCATATTTGACCTAAATCGGGTCATTCTAACTATCTTAAATAAAGCCCTCAATTTAATGCAAAAATAATGGATTTCTTTTTACTACACCTAATATTATTTTATATATGTATGTTATACGCTTATGCCTCACAGGTCGTTCGAATTTAAAACAGTACAATCCTGCTAAACCCTATAAGTGGGGTTTGAAAATGTTTACACGCGCAGGGACATCGGGTATGGTATACGATTTTACCCTTTATGTTGGTGATGGTACATGTCCATCATATGGCCTGGGCATTTCTTCGGATATAGTCCTCTATTTAGCCAAAGACTTGCCAAA
>CM035806.1:62590237-62702737 GCA_020466095.1 Chlorops oryzae
TTTTTTTTCTTGCTTCAAAAGTCATTAGGAAAAGAAGTTAATGACCACTCCGCATGAAAGCTTCATTCGAATAAGAGTATATCGACCCCTTGCAATTGAACTGTCAAATTTTGTATCAAAATATGACAGCTGAGACTGATCGAACGTGCTCAATCAATTCTACGGAAAAATTTTCGTGCAAATAAAATTAAGCCCATCCTAAGCCATCCATTTACCTACATGTGTAAAAGTTAAAAATAGATTTCAAATACATATATACAAGAAGTAAAAGTAAAATTTATTGAAAAAATCTGAAAAATTTCTAAAGAAACAATAGGCTTATCTAAATATGCAAAATATATACAGGAGATTTCCGATTTAACGAGTATTCGCGTTAGCGAGTTTCGCATTTAACGAGCATTTAAATTCGTTCCATTGAGTATCTTATATAACGAGCAAAATGGCACAAAAATTTGTTTGTGCACTCGGTTTAGCGAGCAACATAAGAAATCAGTGAAAAAGTAAAAAGAGAAACAAAGAGGAATCCAAGAAATAGTTAAGCGAGGAGTCTAAAAGCGCGTGTGCTGCGCCAACTGCCGCAAGCAGTCAATGTATGAAAAGTAATGTTCAATTTTGCGTGACCTGCGTGAAATCGAAAAAGCGCAGGCGCTATTGGACTTACCGCTTTATTTGTGCACAGTTGTTCAGTGATGTCAATTTTTAATCCCCTAATCCCCCACGTAAGCATACGTTAGTAGAAATTAGTCGCGTATCAACCTAGGGGCTAGGAGGGTCTTTGTACCACCAGGATTCTTGGTCTTAGGTGGAAGGAACTACGAAAATTAAAAGGAAAAAATTGTGGAAAATTCTTTGCCCCACCCGGGGGAAGTTGGATTGCTACAGGTCTGGTATAAATCAGACTCGCTATGTCATCAAGCAAAAGATTTCTCAAACCCCTCCCCCTTTTTTAACGCAAAAATACATTTTTCTACTGGCAACACTGCAGTTGTTTACTTATCATCATTACTCTGGACAGTAAACTCTCATTTCATTCAATTCATCAAACTTTCTTTGAATTTTTGTTAAAAAACGGGTTTTCAGCAAACTTTAAACTAACAGTCTTCCGTAAATAAAGCATTCTGAGAAATATTTTGGACTACATGTTGAATAATTTCATATCTAGAAGCTGTAAAAATATCGCGAAATTGAAAAGACCTAGGTTAATTTTCCCCCTTTTTTTGATCGGTTTATTAAAGGATGCCCCAAAGGATTACCTATGTATTTTATAATTTAAACGAAACGTGATCTCATAAGTTTTTTACTCTGTTTACATAGACGTTATGTATATGTTTAATATCAACCAAAATGAAGAGCTGTTATGTTTTTTTTTTGTTATATAATTCTTTTGAAAAAAAAATTGTTTATAAACCCAATTTATAATTTTAATCTCTTACAATAAGAAAAAAATTATTTTATGATGGTACTCAATTTAACGAGAAATTCGATTTAACGAGAAGTGCTGGCAACATTGAGCTCGTTAAATCGGAAATCTCCTGTAACACAAAAAGGTTTTTTAAGAACTTTTGTGCTGTTCAAACCGGCTTGATGTTTGTTTGTGTTGTACAGTGAGTACAAGCTTTCTCGCTTTAAGCTGCCCACAAACGCGTATACAAATCCATCAATCGGTTGAAATCGACGCAATCGATGCGTGTCTGTGGCTTGGTTGACAAACAGATCGCAAGTTTTCAAAAATTTTTGATAAACTGCTTTGTTTCTCAATCGGTTTGCTTGTCTGTGGCCTTGTTTACAGTTTTCGGCTTTTTTGCTTCTCCTTCGTATCACTTTGTGTGACTTTTAATAATTTCGTTGCTCACTTCGAAGAGTAAACTACGCGACGTTGACGCGACGCCGAATAAACGCAAAGTAAAATCCATCAACAGATCCATGGTGTGTACCAAAACGATTTCAACCGATTGATGGATTTGTATATGCGTTTGTGGGCAGCTTTAAAGAATTTGACAATCAGCTGGTTCGTAAAAATTTTTTTTTTGCCAAATATACACTCATGAAACTTTGCAAATCCTTCCTTGTGAATCTGCACAAAGCTGATTTTTAATGCTTCATGAGTCCCCTACTGATTTTTTGGGATTGGCTGGGAGATTTTCGAGCTTAAAGCTGGATCCCAAAAGTATGCAAGCATAATTTTGGTTTTAATTAACCCTTTCGAGACGACTTTTACAGGGCGCATTTAGAACCATTTTATTATAATCATTTATGTTCAAATGTACCCTTTTATGTTAGAGAAAAAATGAAAAATTAAATATTGCATATCTTCCGTTTTTTTTTCGATGGGATAAATGTGTCTCAGTAGGTTTTTATAGTGGGACGTAAGTGAACCATTCGGACTTTATCAACACGAAGTCAAACAGAGTCTATTCTGTGATATTGTAGGCGGGACGTATATGTATACTACTGAGACGTATTTGTCCCGTCATAAAAGATATTGAGACATATTTTTTATTATTTATTATTATTATTATTAAATACAAAGGTGATAGGCACACTAAGACTAAGTCTTTTATAGCGCCAAGCAACAAAGATAATAGTCAACAGAAAAAACGCGAAACGATTAAAATTAACTTACGTTACAATAAAACACTAAACTAAGATTGACTTATATGCTTAAATACACGCAGAAAAAAAGGCGTTTATCGCCAGTTTGTCACAAACGTCCATTGTTTGTTGCAAACTAACTTCGTTTGTTGAAGAATTTGCAAGCGAAGTTTTCGTTTGGAAAACGGTAGAACATTTATTGCACATGTTTTTTCGTTTGCTACAAACTCACTAAGATTTTCGTTTGGAGCAAACAAGTTGTTTTGTTTAATAAGAAGTTTTTTTCGGTTGTGACAAAGTTATTTTCGTTTGTTATACTGTATAAACTTTAGTTTGGAGTAAACGAGTTTTGTGTTTGATACGAAGCCTTTTTCGATTGTGACAAAGTTATTTTTGATTGTGTCAAAGTTATTTTCGTGGTAATAGTACGTGTATCAATATCACATCCCTATAAAAAAACACATCCCTATTTAATTGCAGCTGATTGTAAGTGGACGCCGGCAGGTATTTCTTAGCATAAATTTATTCATTTAAAATGTTGATACAGTGCACTACGGATAAATGCAACACGAATAAATGCAAAAACCTCATAAGTGCAAGGTGCTTTGAAGCATTTTTTGTGCGTTCTCATCAAAATATGCACGGTTTTATGCAAAGAATGCATAAGTGCACAAGAATTCGAGCAAAAAACATGTTGAATTTATCCGTACTCTACTGTATTAAGCGAATATAAGGGTAAAAGAGTGTTTGTTAATATAAACGAACCTTTTTTTTATGAAGAATATCTGCGTAAAGGTACATTGGAGATCAAATTGCATAATGTGTGAAACAAAGAAATTCTCGGAAAAGCGCCGAAGGCTTAGACGATAATGCTCCTTTCTTTCTGTAAGAGAATTATTTACGTGTTATTTTTCATTTTATAAAATATAAAATAAAATTTAAAAAAGCATTTGTACTAAACGAAAAATTCGGTTCGTTTTCGCTTAAAGCAAACGAAAACTTTGTTTCCTTTTCGTTCAACGTAAACGTAGGCTTTGTTTCTTAGTGTTTGAAGCAAACGAAAACCTCCTTTGAAGCAAAAATAACAGCAAACGAAAAACTCGTTTGAATTAAAGGAGAACTTTTTCGGTTGTAGTAAACGAAACTTCGTTCGACACTTTTTTCGTTTGGGACAACCAAGTTTTTTTTCTGCGTGTACAATTTCAAATTATGCCTAAACTTAGAATGGCTAGCAATACGGCGAACATATATTACTATATATGTCACTCTCATAGATTTTTGGCGGGACATTTCGCGCCAGTTAGAAAGAGATGTAACTCGGCAGGCAAAAAAAGAGCGAGAGAGAAATACTTTTGGTGAGTACCTAAGTGAAAAATGCTCATTTTGGTGGGTACCCAAGACCGTGGTGGGTATCCAAGACCGTGTTGAAAAGAGCCAAAATAGAAACGGCTCCTGAGTGACATATATAGTTATATATGACGGCGAACATGCATTGGCAAAGCGTTCCAGGAGCGGACCGCGTCAACGAAAAATAAGCGCGACAAGTTTAAGGATATATACCTGGGAACAACGCACTGATTATTTCTGCTAGATCTGCAGAAAACAAGCTTTTCATATAGGTGAGGGGACATATACGTCCCAAAATCAATATTTTTCTAATATATTCAAGAACTAAGAGATCTTTGAGGTTTTCTTTACTTACCACTATAGTAGAAATACTTCTCTTCATAAACAATTCAATAACTACGCAATTACTTATGTTTTTGTAATAAAAAATGCGCTAATAACATGTTGCTTCAATAGGTTCACATAAACAACTGGTAGTAGAAATGAAAGTGTTAAAGTAAACACAACGCGGATAAAGGATAATTGAAGTTGTACTATTTCAAAAGCAATTTGACATTTTTGCGATTTTTTGAATTCGCCGCGGGACCATAGTGTCCCAGGAGGCTCGAGAGGGTTAAAACATTTTACTTGCTCCAAAACGCGTGGTTTGAGCTTCAGAACTTTCAGTTGCTTCTCATTTGCTTTCCAATTACACCGTCTTGTCAAAAAATATCATTAGGCCCCATCTACACGATGCAAGTTTTCGCTTGGCAAGTTTTAGTACTTGTGTGCAAGAACTTGCGTGACCAATCCACACGATGCTAGTAAATTTGAGCTTGCAGCTTGCCTGAAAGTAATCTAAAGATGACTTGCACGCAAGTGCTTGGGCACATAGCCACACGGCGTTACTAAAAGTTGCTTTTCAGAAGCAATTTTTTTAGAACATGTAGCTTGCCAGCTTGAAGGTTTTTTCATTCAAGTAGAAGTTCTTGCCGCAAGTTTGCCAGTTGGTATAAAAAATCATATTTTAACCTAAAATAGCAAAAATGAATAAATAAATAAAGAAAGTTCTAGCAGCGGTGCTCATTTTGGAAGAAATAGAAAATTATAGAAAAAAACCAAAACGAACAATTTGGGCACGCAATTTTTAGAGGAGACATAAATCCCTTTTATGAGAATTCAATGAATGACCTATCAAATGAAGGTGAACAATTCAAAGCGCTTCCATTTCACTGGTTTACCCCCAGAGCTTCCAGAGCAATGAATGCAATTTGTCCTTTATAACCAGCATTTCCAAATTTGTTTTTTGGCAATGGCTTCGTAAGCTGCCTCATTTTATACCTTTTCCGAAGGAAAGGGTATATTAAGTTTGGCACGGAGTATGTAACATACCCTCTAACGGTTAAAATTTGACCATGACCACCATTCGCGAAATTCGGAAAAATTTTATTTTCACTTTTTTGAATTGAGTATTTCGCAACTAGACAAAATGTCCTCTAACGGTTAAAATTTGACCATGCCCACCATCCGCGAAAATTTTGTGCTTAATAATAATCTCGAGTTTTAGAAGCTTAATCGAAGTACAGATAAGGTAAAAATAGATATCCAAGCTAGAACAACGAAAACAGCAGGAATTTTTGTTATGGTAATGTTTTAACATATTTTAGGCTGAGAAAAAGGTATGTGTGCAGTCGGCTTAGCCGATGTAAACTTTTTTACTTGTTTTTGTAGTCCATGTGTGACTTTTGCCACAAGCACTCATTTTGCTGGTATTCTTCAGTAATTATTTCAATTTGCTCCTCTGACACAGCCATGTTGATAAAAAAAAATGCGAAAAATTTAATTCAATAAATAGCTAGCTATGAAGTAAATAATAAATATTGAAACATCGCACTCGCTACTTTCTTGAACCTGACAGTTTGTAAGCGTGCAAGTAAAAAAATGCTTCTAGCAAATTGGAAGATTGTATTTCTACACGATCCGAATTTTCTTTAGGCAAGTTCTTGCATGGAAGTCTTGAAAAACCTGCCGCAAGTCCTTGCAAGCATTCTACACGATGCAATCTCCTTGCCAAGTACTTGCAGAAGTGACTTGCCAAGTGAAAACTTGCATCGTGTAGATGGGGCCATAGGCACTCACTGAAAAGTAGAAGTGACTTAAAATCGAACACAAAGAAAATATTTACGGCGTAGCAGACATAATGAAAATGTGCAAAATAGTGTTGTTATGGCAGTTTCATAAGATTTTCATTGAAAATAATGAGCAATCAACCTTTTTCAAATGAAAATCTCATTTGAAGAAGGGTCTGTTGTAGCACCGGTTTGTCTATTTAAAATTTCAATGTGTACATTAGTTTTTTGCGAATCTTGTAACAGGGAGAATTAAACTCCGGAGATATAGAAAAATATATATAGAAATGATCAGGATCAAAAACTGAATCGATTTAGACATGTCCGTCTGTCCGTCCGTCCATGGTCGGATCTCCTCCGAAACGGCTGAACCAATGATGTCGAAATTTGGTACACATGTATATCGGGGTCCGAGTATGATCCTAAGTAAAAATGGGAGACATGAATTTATTGTGTTTTCAGTAAAATGCTTGTAACTTGCGAACCACTCAACACATTCCATTGATATTTGGTGTACTGGTAAACTACAAAAAGGGACATATCCTGGAAAAAAAATGCACGGCGCCCTCCTCGAGCCACGCCCACAAATAAGGGCTTATCTTAACTTGTGAAGTAAAAGGCGTAGAAGCTTCAAATTCGCAACATAGGTTGACCAAGGTGAATGAAAGGTTTTTTTTTTATTTTATTTAAACTTTGCTTCTCTTTACTGGATCTTCCTTTGGTGGGAACTAACAGTAATTATTCAAATCTTATTTTTTAAATATAACTTAACTATTTATACAGAGATATAATAGTTTTGATTCCAACGGGCCTCTATTTGAGAAACTGGGCTGCTGAGGACTTATTACTGTTAAGCCGCGTCCGTTGCTAGGATGAGTCTTGATCATGCACGAGCGAGGTCCGTCAAGCTTAGTGAATCCTTGGTTGGATAAGCGTACGGTGCGCACGAGCAAGGTGCGTAAAATTGATTGGCTGGAACAGCTACTCTGATGGTAGTTAGGAGCATTGAGCGTTGAGCGTAACCGAGCGAGGTGCCTCAATCTGTATGATTCCTTAATTGGCCAAACGTCTGACATGCTCGAGCGAGGTGCAGATAACAGAGTATCGGTGTTATGTTTCCAAAATAATAGAAGCGGACGGAAAGTCCTTTCTTCTTAACCGTGTTCGACGTGTTGTATTGTTAAGGCTTCTTGCCAGCTGATTCGAGTGATTCCTTAGCTTCTCATGATAGGATGATTTTAGGCGAACGATTTCGTCCTTAATAAGAGGGACTTGCAGATCGCGGTGAATGCTTTCATTACGTATGTACCATGGAGCACCTGTAATGATTCTAAGAATTTTCGATTGAGCTCTTTGGATTATTTCTATAGAGGATGCGCAGCCATTTTCCCACTACTCAATGCCATAAGACCAGATTGGCTTTAATACACTATTATATAATAGAACTTTATACTCCATATTAAGAGGGTAGCGGTAGTTAATTAGCCAGTGAATTTTTGATGCTTTAAGTTTCAGATTGGTCCTCTTTGCTTCGATGTGCTTTCGCCAAGTTAATCGTTTATCTAAGTGGACTCCTAAGTAGATTACACTATTTACTTGGGGGATGGAGACTCCTTTAAGGATAATAGTAGGGCTTATACCTCTTCTAAGCGTAAATGTAATGTGTTTACATTTACCTTCGTTTACATTAATTCGCCAGGTAGAGAGCCAATTTTCAATTAATTGCATATGTTCTTGTAGGATTCTTGATGCTTCCATGGGATCGCGGTGGCAGCTCAATAATGCTGTGTCGTCAGCAAAAGTTGACATTACAATATTATCACTAGTGGGGATGTCGGCTGTTAGAAGAACGTAAAGAGAGGGGCCTAATACACTGCCTTGCGGGACTCCTGCTTTAATTTCAAATTTTTCCGTTATAAATTCATTAACTCTTACTCTAAAGAATCTATTTTGGAGGTATGATATAAGAATTTCGTGAAAATTTTGAGGGAGTAGGGACTTTATTTTAGCAATAAGACCCCCATGCCACACTTTGTCGAAAGCTTGAGCGATATCTAGGAATATTGCAGAACAATATTCTTTTTTTTCGAAGGCGTTACGAATTTCACGAGTGATTCGATTTACCTGTTCAATAGTTCCATGTTTTTTTCTAAAGCCAAATTGATGAGCAGGGATTAAGTTATTCTCGTGGATGTATGGCGTTATTTTTATAAGAAGAGCTTTTTCAAAGAGCTTAGATAAGCAGGGGAGAAGGCTTATTGGGCGATATGAGCTGGCTGTCGTCGGGTCTTTTCCGGGCTTCAGTATCATCATGATGACCGATTCTTTCCATATCACAGGGAAGTAGGAGAAGCTCACAATAGCATTAAAAAGTCGTGCTGCGTACGTAAGAGCAATGTATGGCAATTCCTTGATCATTTTTGGGGTTATATAGTCATAGCCTGGAGATTTTTTCTCGCAAAAATTTTCCTTAATTATGCATTTTATTTCATTGGCATTAAATGTTATAGGGATAATTTGGTTGTTCACCTCGCAGAGAGGAAATCTAAGGCCAGTTACCGGTGTGTTTGGTAGAAAAACTGAGCACAAGTGTTGAGCAAAGACTGACGCTTTTTCCTCATCACTTCTTGCCCAGTTTCCTCTTGAATTCCTTAAGGGAGATTCATGTTCTATGGGTGAATTTTTTATTTTGAAAGCTCGCCATAATGACTCTTTCGACGTGCTATTAGGTGCAAGATTTGAAATGAAATTATAGTTTTTCCTGTCTTGGTCTTTTTGAAGAGCAGTTTTAAGTTGCTTTGAAGCTGTATTGAGTCTAGCTTTACTTCCAGGGGACCTATGTTGTTGCCATTCTCTTCTCAATCTAAGTTTTTCTCGCAATAATCTTTCAATATGACTATTAGTATGATGAAAATTTCTAACGGCAGGCTCAAAGGTTTTTGGGGTAGAATGCTCCGCCGCTGAAGTTAATATTGAATTCAGGGTTGCTGCCGCTTCATCGATTTGACTTTCATTACATATTGTATATTCGGAGTGTATGTGTGTAGCAACATACTTTTTATAATTAACCCAATTCGTTTTTGAAGTGGTCAGTCTAAAAGGGGGGCATGTTGTTCTTATGTTTTCTGAAATTTCTTATTAGTAGAGGACAATGATCTGAGGACATTTCGTAGCAAATCGACGTTGAAATACGCGAATTATCAAAGCCTCTTGTAATGGCAAAGTCTATGAGATCTGGTATTTTATTTCGATCTGTTGGCCAATACGTGGGATGTCCGGGCGAAATAAATCCTAGAGTACTGGAGCTATTTATCAGTGTGTTGTATAATTGTCTACCCTTGGCGAGATCAGACGAGAGCCCCAATGGGTGTGTTTTGCATTATAATCGCCTGCTGCTAAAAATTTAGTTGCAAGGGTGTTGAAAAATTCATTAAAGTGATTTTCGCTGACTGAGAATCGTGGAGGGCAATATATGGCTGACAAAATGAATTTTGCACCACAAGTTTCAATAGAAACTGAAGTCGCTTGGAAGTAATTTTTTGCGAAAGGTTCAACAGGGAAATGTTTAATTCTATTACGAATCAATATACCTGTTCCTCCATGTGCTTTCCCATCGATGTGGTTTTTCAAAAAGAATACAGTCTTAGGATTTGTTTTATTTTTTAATTTAAACATGATATTTTTTTCTTAATTTTGAATAGAAAAACAATTTTTTTGAACTTTTGGCTTATGTTACATTGACACTGTACCATAATATCATAAAAAAGGGACATATTTTGATTTAAAATTTTATATTCTTTAAGTTAGTACATCATTTAACTAGGTAGTTTGTTTCTATCTCGAGATATGATCCATCAAATGAAAGTACTTTTGAAAAAAAAAGAGCCAAAATTTCAAATGGTCATATCTCAAAAACCAATTCATTCAAAAAATTTTCGATGAGGTTTTCGGATTCAGGGACCCAAAATCTATAAGAAAAGTAGAGTGGTGTTTCCTGTACAAAATGGCTGTAAACTAGTGTTATCTGTCAGTCATATGACGTGACGCTAGACGGACGACGGAGCCTATCTGACATAGGCTTAAGTGTTTCGTTTTGATCACTTTCGCCTTGTTCAGATAAAAACAAGTAAGAAAGCTAAAGTCGGTCAAGCCCGACTTTGAAATACGTCCCGACATTATGAGCGCACTATGTTTTGCTTCTCTATTTGTGGGCGTGGCAGTGGGCGGGCCACATAAATTATTTTCCTACACCTTTCATTCACGTTAATGTTCGCGTTGGCAACCCTTTTCGGGAGCATCAAAGTTTACGCGCTCGTCAAATCGAAAATTTCAAAATTTAAATTTAAAGTATTAAATAGTAATTTATATTCATTTCTCTGTCTCGCGCGATTCTTCTCGAATCCATCCTCCTAAGGAACTGAGGAATTCAAGCTTCGTCGGGTGAGACGTATCATTTCCAAGTCGAAATCTATAAATTTTCCGAACTTCGACTTTCTCCACTCTTTCTCTCTCTTCATTTATCATTTCTCTCATTGTAGCTTTGTTCTTTCGCCAAAGCTGTCCAGAATAAATTTTTAGCCTATACAAGAACCACAAGAGAGCTTTGAGCTCTGCCTATTACAGGCTAGACTCAAAGCTAGCCCCAGGGCAGTATTTAAATTTTGCATACTGGTACAACGTATGCAACGCGATAACCTTAAACTTCAGCCTGAAAGAAGGCATTCTTTTAGTGGCTCTAATGCCAGAAATGCTTATTTAATAGTGAAAGCGCCTGAAGTACCGCCCTCGCAAAATCATACCACTGCTCACACGGAATTATCCAATACAAAAACCAACAAGACTGCGAGATCAACAACAGACGTTGAGCTTTCTGTTAACAGCGGTTCAAAAGCTCCTGCTAATAACGTAGGTGATCCAGCAGTGCAGACAGGCATGGATCGGTACATTAAGATTAAAAGGAAACTTAGCCCACAGAAATCAAATGTGGGTAAAGCGAAAATAAATAAAACAAAATCTGACGCTAACCCATCGAACGCTTTTAGTGGAAATATATTTGCGGCTCTAAGCACAGAGCCCACTGAGACCTCTGATACATCAAAGGATGGTGGAGAAAAATCACCAAAACCGCCTTCAGTATATCTTAGAGAGCGTAGCTCCAACAATTTGGTCACGAGCCTGACCCAGTTAATTGGAAAGGAGTCCTTCCACATCATGCCTCTTACTAGAAGAAATGTTCATGAGACCAAAATTCAGGTCTATAATGTAAATAATTACAGAATTGTCACTAAATTCCTTAACGACAACAAAAAAAGCTACTACACGTATCAGCTTAAAAGCAGCAAAGGCCTTAGTGTAGTTATTAAAGGCATTGAATCAGATGTAGATCCTGTGGAAATTAAACAAGCCCTAGAAGAAAAAGGCTTTAAATTAGGAACGTAATGAACATTTTCAATAGGAATAAAACCCCACAGCCGATGTTCAAAGTAGAACTTAGTCCGGACAACTTAAAACTAAAAAAAAATGAGACTCATCCAATCTACGGACTACAATATCTTCTCCACCGTAGAGTTGTAATAGAAGAACCTTATAAGCGTACTGGCCCTGTCCAATGTATTAATTGCCAAGAATATGGCCATACTAAGTCCTACTGCACCCTACGCATGGTCTGCGTCGTTTGCGGAGAATTTCACAGCTCTGCAAATTGTAATAAAAATAAAACTGACAAAAAGTGCAGCAACTGTGGTTAGATCACACAGCAAATTATAGGGGATGTCCAGTATATAAAGAACTAAAAAATCGTATTTCAGAAAAAAAGCAAGCCAGTCGTAATAAGCCGAATCAAAATGCATTCCAAAACCCAATTTTCTCACAACCAAATAAATCCAGCGTTCCAGTGACTAATAAAATGTCCTATGCAAATGTTGCTAGCTCTGCCATAAGTGCCCATTCTGCCCCTCAACAGCAAAACGGTAGCTTGGAATCCATGTTAGTCAGTCTGACACAGTGTATGACACAATTTATGTCGCAAATGCAAAACACACTCCAGGAGTTACTAAGGGCACAAAACCAGTTGCTCCAAATTTTAACTGCACAAAAATGAGTTTATTTATTATATCCTCATGGAATGCAAAGGGTATAAATCAGCGTAAGCTACAATTATCACATTTCCTCTCAAACTACTCTATTGATGTGATGCTTATTTCGGAGACACATCTAACAGATAAAAATAATTTTTCGCTATCAGGCTATAAATTTTACAAAACAAACCACCTCGATGGGAAAGCACATGGAGGAACAGGTATATTGATTCGTAATAGAATTAAACATTTCCCTGTTGAACCTTTCGCAAAAAATTACTTCCAAGCGACTTCAGTTTCTATTGAAACTTGTGGTGCAAAATTCATTTTGTCAGCCATATATTGCCCTCCACGATTCTCAGTCAGCGAAAATCACTTTAATGAATTTTTCAACACCCTTGCAACTAAATTTTTAGCAGCAGGCGATTATAATGCAAAACACACCCATTGGGGCTCTCGTCTGATCTCGCCAAGGGGTAGACAATTATACAACACACTGATAAATAGCTCCAGTACTCTAGGATTTATTTCGCCCGGACATCCCACGTATTGGCCAACAGATCGAAATAAAATACCAGATCTCATAGACTTTGCCATTACAAGAGGCTTTGATAATTCGCGTATTTCAACGTCGATTTGCTACGAAATGTCCTCAGATCATTGTCCTCTACTAATAAGAAATTTCAGAAAACATAAGAACAACATGCCCCCCTTTTAGACTGACCACTTCAAAAACGAATTGGGTTAATTATAAAAAGTATGTTGCTACACACATACACTCCGAATATACAATATGTAATGAAAGTCAAATCGATGAAGCGGCAGCAACCCTGAATTCAATATTAACTTCAGCGGCGGAGCATTCTACCCCAAAAACCTTTGAGCCTGCCGTTAGAAATTTTCATCATACTAATAGTCATATTGAAAGATTATTGCGAGAAAAACTTAGATTGAGAAGAGAATGGCAACAACATAGGTCCCCTGGAAGTAAAGCTAGACTCAATACAGCTTCAAAGCAACTTAAAACTGCTCTTCAAAAAGACCAAGACAGGAAAAACTATAATTTCATTTCAAATCTTGCACCTAATAGCACGTCGAAAGAGTCATTATGGCGAGCTTTCAAAATAAAAAATTCACCCATAGAACATGAATCTCCCTTAAGGAATTCAAGAGGAAACTGGGCAAGAAGTGATGAGGAAAAAGCGTCAGTCTTTGCTCAACACTTGTGCTCAGTTTTTCTACCAAACACACCGGTAACTGGCCTTAGATTTCCTCTCTGCGAGGTGAACAACCAAATTATCCCTATAACATTTAATGCCAATGAAATAAAATGCATAATTAAGGAAAATTTTTGCGAGAAAAAATCTCCAGGCTATGACTATATAACCCCAAAAATGATCAAGGAATTGCCATACATTGCTCTTACGTACGCAGCACGACTTTTTAATGCTATTGTGAGCTTCTCCTACTTCCCTGTGATATGGAAAGAATCGGTCATCATGATGATACTGAAGCCCGGAAAAGACCCGACGACAGCCAGCTCATATCGCCCAATAAGCCTTCTCCCCTGCTTATCTAAGCTCTTTGAAAAAGCTCTTCTTATAAAAATAACGCCATACATCCACGAGAATAACTTAATCCCTGCTCATCAATTTGGCTTTAGAAAAAAACATGGAACTATTGAACAGGTAAATCGAATCACTCGTGAAATTCGTAACGCCTTCGAAAAAAAAGAATATTGTTCTGCAATATTCCTAGATATCGCTCAAGCTTTCGACAAAGTGTGGCATGGGGGTCTTATTGCTAAAATAAAGTCCCTACTCCCTCAAAATTTTCACGAAATTCTTATATCATACCTCCAAAATAGATTCTTTAGAGTAAGAGTTAATGAATTTATAACGGAAAAATTTGAAATTAAAGCAGGAGTCCCGCAAGGCAGTGTATTAGGCCCCTCTCTTTACGTTCTTCTAACAGCCGACATCCCCACTAGTGATAATATTGTAATGTCAACTTTTGCTGACGACACAGCATTATTGAGCTGCCACCGCGATCCCATGGAAGCATCAAGAATCCTACAAGAACATATGCAATTAATTGAAAATTGGCTCTCTACCTGGCGAATTAATGTAAACGAAGGTAAATGTAAACACATTACATTTACGCTTAGAAGAGGTATAAGCCCTACTATTATCCTTAAAGGAGTCTCCATCCCCCAAGTAAATAGTGTAATCTACTTAGGAGTCCACTTAGATAAACGATTAACTTGGCGAAAGCACATCGAAGCAAAGAGGACCAATCTCAAACTTAAAGCATCAAAAATTCACTGGCTAATTAACTACCGCTACCCTCTTAATATGGAGTATAAAGTTCTATTATATAATAGTGTATTAAAGCCAATCTGGTCTTATGGCATTGAGTAGTGGGAAAATGGCTGCGCATCCTCTATAGAAATAATCCAAAGAGCTCAATCGAAAATTCTTAGAATCATTACAGGTGCTCCATGGTACATACGTAATGAAAGCATTCACCGCGATCTGCAAGTCCCTCTTATTAAGGACGAAATCGTTCGCCTAAAATCATCCTATCATGAGAAGCTAAGGAATCACTCGAATCAGCTGGCAAGAAGCCTTAACAATACAACACGTCGAACACGGTTAAGAAGAAAGGACTTTCCGTCCGCTTCTATTATTTTGGAAACATAACACCGATACTCTGTTATCTGCACCTCGCTCGAGCATGTCAGACGTTTGGCCAATTAAGGAATCATACAGATTGAGGCACCTCGCTCGGTTACGCTCAACGCTCAATGCTCCTAACTACCATCAGAGTAGCTGTTCCAGCCAATCAATTTTACGCACCTTGCTCGTGCGCACCGTACGCTTATCCAACCAAGGATTCACTAAGCTTGACGGACCTCGCTCGTGCATGATCAAGACTCATCCTAGCAACGGACGCGGCTTAACAGTAATAAGTCCTCAGCAGCCCAGTTTCTCAAATAGAGGCCCGTTGGAATCAAAACTATTATATCTCTGTATAAATAGTTAAGTTATATTTAAAAAATAAGATTTGAATAATTACTGTTAGTTCCCACCAAAGGAAGATCCAGTAAAGAGAAGCAAAGTTTAAATAAAATAAAAAAAAAAACCTTTCATTCACCTTGGTCAACCTATGTTGCGAATTTGAAGCTTCTACGCCTTTTACTTCGGAAGTTACGAAAATTATACATTTGTGGGCGTGGCAGTGGGCGGGCTTCATAAATTTTTGTTCCTACACCTTTAATTTGCCTTGGTCAACCTATGTTGTGATTTTTAAGCTTCCACGCCTTTTACCTCGGAAGTTACGAAAAATCTGCATTTGTGGGCGTGGCAGTGGGCGGGCCACATAAAATATTTTCCTAAACCTTTCATTCGCCTTGGTCAACCTATGTTGCGAATTTGAAGCTTCTACGCCTTTTACTTCACAAGTTACGATAAGCCCTTATATGTGGGCGTGGCTCGAGGAGGGCGCCGTGCATTTTTTTTTCCAGGATATGTCCCTTTTTGTAGTTTACCAGTACACCAAATATCAATGGAATGTGTTGAGTGGTTCGCAAGTTACAAGCATTTTACTGAAAACACAATAAATTCATGTCTCCCATTTTTACTTAGGATAATACTCGGACCCCGATATACATGTGTACCAAATTTCGACATCATTGGTTCAGCCGTTTCGGAGGAGATCCGACCACAGACGGACGGAAAGACGGACATGTCTAAATCGATTCAGTTTTTGATCCTGATCATTTCTATATATATTTTTCTATATCTCCGGAGTTTAATTCTCCCTGTTACAAGATTCGCACAAAACTAATATACCGCGCTTACGCTGGGTATAAAAATGCACACCCTCCCCAGTCGGAATCGATCGAATGCATGAAAAAGGTCATTAATGCAGAATTAGTGACACATTGAAATTTTAAATAGACAAACCGGTGCTACAACAGACCCTTCTTCAAATGAGATTTTCATTTGAAAAGGGTTGATTGCTCATTATTTTCAATGAAAATCTTATGAAACTGCCATAACAACACTATTTTGCACATTTTCATTATGTCTGCTACGCTGTAAATATTTTCTTTGTGTTCGATTTTAAGTCACTTCTACTTTTCAGTGAGTGCCTATCTGTAAGTTATTTATGCTTTTGTTGATTACACTGTGCTTGAATATTTTTGTTTTTTACATAAATTGTCAAAGTGTTGTAACGAAATTTTGATAAATGTTAACGGCCTTTAAGCGCCCCTCACACTAAATTAAAAATAACGCTAATGAACCTATTCAAATGAGCCGAAAAATTGAACGATTTTTTTGTAATTTTTTACAAAAGTAACCATATAATCTAAACGGGTGGTCATTATGTTATGATTTTTTCCACAGTTGTTGGTAAATGATTGACCTCTCAATACACATACAGAAAGACCATATAATTGAAACACATCCTGAACGAGATATGCTTATACATGAAAAATATTTCAAACCTATTCAAATGAGCGGGAGTGTACATATAAAGGGTGTCCAGGCAACTTTAGGCATAATTTTAACATGTGATGCCTCATGTTAAGGGATATGTTTGCTGTTCTTGCACGACTTGGCTAAAAGCTACCGTTATTGAGTAATAGCACTTTAAAGTAGGATGCACTTTTAAATGAATTTTTAAATGACTTACAAAATACTTGCACATTTTCAAATTAAATAATGAAAGAAAAATTTGATTTTCTTTAAAAAATCTGTCATAGAATACTTTTATGTACATATGTATGTATCGTTACCTTATGTCGAAAGGCCCCAACTAACATTTTTTCATAACTTCACTTTTTTGCATATTTCGATATACCGCCCCCAAATACTCCACGATATAAAAAAAAGGTTCTGAGATGCAAAATAACGGATATACAATCATTTAAACAAAAAGCCCTAACTGTCTTCTACTGTGGTAGATAAATTTCACAATTTTGGACCCACTGAGTTGAACTTTGGAATAGAGCTTACTGCTGTGCCACAAAATTGGAATATTTTTTGGTTTTTTTATTTGGTTTTAATTCAGTTTTTTCTCTCTCCTGTAAAATTTTAAATTTGTTAGTTAGGGTTTCTACATAAAGGTAACGGTATGTTCTGCAGCATGGAATTTACAAACGTAGAGTATGCATATGGACTTCTAGGTTTGGGGACGAGATTCAAACCTACTGGTCTACAATGGGGAAATTGAAAGCCTTCAACATTTAAATCAAAAATTATCTACTAATTTTCTGACAATGTCCCTGTTTAAATTGGGAGGCTTTTGTCGGGACGTCACGTAGTTTTGGGATGAGTGATGCACGGGGAAGGCAAATGGTATTTGTCTCTCGTACCTGCGACACCCTTTGTCGCCGAGAGACGTTTTAACTTGTTTAGACGCGATTGAGACACCGAAACATAAATTCAAAATTTTTTTGGGCTCTCTCAAAAAACATGAATGTAAAGACTTCGACAATTCGCATGGAGCACTTTAAACCGGAGGATTTTGAAAACAGTTTACAGCTTGAAATGGGTTGATGAAGAGATACATAGTGTTAATGGTTTGGATTTTTTGTTTGTTTCGTGGAAAAGGATTTACGAAAAGGCGATTCTTAACGAACGGAGCTGTGCCATCTATTCAAAAGACATCTGCGAATGAAGTTCGCGACCAGGAGCGTTCGCAGAGGATTAAAAAGCGAGAAAACCAAAAAAAAACTCTTGAAATGCTAATTGAAGAATAGGATGCGGCATCTCTCGCACTCTTTCTCCCGCTTAATCCATCTCTCACCGTCTCTCTGCGTTTCACTATATCTTACCCCTTTCCCCCGAAGTTCAAAAGCCAAATGATTTTTTTTACAAATCGTAAATGGGGCCGTCCATATATTACGTCAGCATGTTTTTGACCATTTTAGACCCCCTACCCCCCTTATCATCATTCATCATCGTCCAGGAGCTCCAACCCCCAGAATCGTTCAAAGACACGGCAATCAAATTACGAACAATTGAAAAAAAAAACATCAAAATCGGTTGAAAACTCTGCCCGCAATCGCGGTCACCGCAAAGACGTTTTCAGAAAAACATCATTCCGAGATAATCGCGTTTAAAGTTTCCAGTATACTCGTTAGATTTTCGAGCGAGGCAAGATGAAAAACGCTATAACTTTGCTTGTACTGCTTCGATCTTCATGAAAATTCGTAATTACATTCTCAGAAACATATACTTCAAGATAAAATAATAAAAAAATTTTCGATTTTTTGACCGACCGCAACATATATAACCCCTTAATGATAAAAACACATGTTTTTAGATTTATTAAAAACTTCAGATTAAACAAAGAAGCGTTTGTAGAAGTTTTGAACAAAATTGATGAAAAATTGGACCGTTCTTCGCGAAACAGGTCCATTCCAAACATATTTAAATTTGCAGCGACTTTAAGATTTTGTGCACAGGGCTCATACCAGCTAAGCGTTGGAAACGATAGCTTGTTAGGTCTTGCGCAGCCAACGGTTTCCAAAGTCATATCACAAATCATTAATGTCCTTGAGTCAACGATTTGCTCGGATTTCATTAACTTCGAGGCCTCGGGTCCAGATGCTGAAGCTTCGAAGCTGCATTTTTACGAAAAAAGTGGGATTCCGGGAGTAATTGGTTGTATTGATGGTACCCATGTAAAAATTGTTGCACCGTTCCTACCATTTCCTTACTTTCAGAAATTGAAAGTAGTGAACCATCAAATCCTGAAGCTGAAGCCATTTGGCTTCAAATTGCACAGGCTTTATGTAACTAATCATATAAAAATATGATTTTAAATAAAACCCAACTCGTTATAAACGTAAATTGAGTTCTCTTATTTAAAAACAAAACAAAAAAAAAAAAAAAAAAAACACTTACATTCACTATGAGTAAAAATAAAAGGACACTTCAGTCTTTAAAAAACACTTACATACTATATAATAAAAAAGAAAAGTACATTTCAGCCTTTAAAAAATTATGGTCGATTGGGATTGGTTTTTTGTAAAAGTTTCAACTCCTCTTCCTTCAGATCACAAAGTCTTTTTATTGCATTTTCTATGCCTTCTTATCTGTTGCAGACTTGTTCGTTGTGCTTTTTTTGTTCCTGATTGTGGGCTTCCAAAAGGGCAGTTCTTTTTGAGCGACTATTTATTGGTGCCCGACGACGTCGTTTTGCGGGTAGCGGCGTCATTCCACCATCACTTTTCTCCGCCTCATCAACGTCCAAATTATCAAGCGCCACATTTTCATTTTGTTTGGTTTGAGGAATTTCTAGGCCAAACTCCACACCACTTGGATCAACACAATGTGACAAGTTTAAAATATCATCAATGTCCATTTCTATTGGGCTTAACACATTTAAAATATTCGGGCCACCACCTGTTGCGCGCAACTCTGCTCGATTCGTAGCAATTTTCTTCTTCGTGTTTGATTTTAGATCAACCCACACCTTTCAATTGAACAATAAATATAATGCGGGACTTATTTTATTAACAGTATGCAATTTCGCTAACCTTGATCCATTTTTCCCAACGGCCAAATCCACTATTCGTGGCATCACTACTGCAAACAACGAACAAATTTTAAAAGAAATTGCAGAACGATTGGAGAGACAAGAAAAAATGTTGGAAAGCATGAATTCCAGAATTATAAAACAAGAGATAGTGCTGAACAAATTGGTTGCCAATTGCTTTGCAGAGAGCAAAGACCTAAAACTTTTCCCCATCAATTCTATTGAGCAGTTAAAGGAAATTGAATCTAACCTTGAGAATTTTTCTAGAAGTGAACTAGTAAGTTTAACTCAATTTAAATGTACAATTTTCATTTAAAAAAAATTGAATTTTATCAGTAACGGCCAAATCCACTATTCGTGGCATCACTACTGCAAACAACGAACAAATTTTAAAAGAAATTGCAGAACGTTTGGAGAGACAAGAAAAAATGTTGGAAAGCATGAATTCCAGAATTATAAAACAAGAGATAGTGCTGAACAAATTGGTTGCCAATTGCTTTGCAGAGAGCAAAGACCTAAAACTTTTCCCCATCAATTCTATTGAGCAGTTAAAGGAAATTGAATCTAGCCTTGAGAATTTTTCTAGAAGTGAAGTAGTAAGTTTAACTCAATTTAAATGTACAATTTTCATTTTAAAAAAAATTGAATTTTATCAGAATTTTAAATTATGAATAATAAGTACTATAATTGCTATTAAAGTCTAGTCATAGCTCGTCCGTCACGTAACGTTACGATACGCTATGACTGGTCGATTTAAACATTTCCCATATACTGGGTATAATCAGCTGACACGTCACGTTACGATACGATACGATACGCGGCGACTGTTTCTAGCTTTACAAATTTCTGGCACAAGGGCTGCCATATGATTTTCAACTGGTGCTCATTGTATGAACATTGAAGACAAATTACACGATTTGGTGTCATTTTAATCTATGAATGCTAACAAGCGGGATGTCAATATCGAAGAAGTTTTAGTTCATATTCATTCAGTGCTTATAATTACACTACACCACAAATCTTCAAAAATTCTCTTATCCTCGGCATTTGATACATGTAGAATTTTCCGCTGAATCCAAATATGAAGTCAGATTGTTCAAATGTAGAACAGTTTTTGAGATATTCGGGCATGTGACAGAAATCGAATACGACAGAAAACGTTCGATTTCGCTTAAGCCTGAATTCCAATAGCGCAGAAGCTGCAGGAAATTTCCTGCTGCAGGAGGGGCAGGAAAAATGCAATTTTCAATAATGCGTGTGCATGAGCATGTCAGTGCTGCGGTTTTGAATGTGAACTTGACTCAGTACATTTTTAGCTACTCTTCTACTCGTCTTATTTTCTATGAACGGCATGTAATATTCCCTTTTACTTAGCAAATAAATTATAGAAATCATATATATAGACATCGAAGCTTAAATGAAAACATTATTTAATGCATATTAATTCATTAAGGAAGAAAAGCATACCTCCGTAGTACCAAGTACCATAAAAAAGTACTCTATAGTTTCTACAACACTGTTATATTCCTTTCTTCAACTGTTATACTCAGCTGTCATGTTGCTCACGCGCAGGAAATATTCAATTTTTCGAACTCATGCGTGTGCGTGAGCATGCAGGAAATTGATTCGAACTAGTTCCATATGTTTTCATATGTTGAACGTTTGCAGGAATTCACGTTACGCAGCTCCTGCACAATTGGAATTCAGGCTTTACATTTGTATGAAAATTTAACCGAAATCGAACGATTTCTGTCGTATTCGATTTCTGTCACATGCCCGATTGTAAAATTACCGTTTTTTTTTTGGTGACAGAAAAAGATGACCTTACTTTTTATGTAATATATTCAATATTTGTTAACCGATTTTAATTTTATTTTAATCAAATGAAAGAGAATTAAATAATCTTTTCTTAAGTGTAAAAGAGATTGAAATTCTTCGAAAAAGAGTTTCAAAAGTCAACAATTTGAGTAAATTTTCTTCAATTTTAGCTATTTACCAACTTTTACATACATTTTTTGTAACATAAAACGAAGATATCCTTCATATTTCGTAGATCGATAGGTTATTTTGTAATGAAAATGTTATACTTTTAAACAATCTGACTTCATATTTCGATTCAGCGTAAAATTCTATATAGAAATCATGTATCAAATGTCGAGGATATTCTTTTTATTTAGTACTGTTATAGAGGGTTTTCTAGCCGAATAATGTAAATAAAGTTATAAAATATTTTGTAATTTTAGATTGCATACATCAAGCAAGAAATCACAGGAAACGCAATGCCCAAAAAAATACCGATATTTTTTTTTAGCGAAAACCTATTGCTGCAGGTAAATTGGGATGGTCTAAAGGGGAAAGAGACAATCAAAAAGTACAGACTTTTCAAGAGCTTTGTTTTCGGTGTATTATTTAATCTTTTAATAAAGAAAGCAAATTACTTATAAAAACATTTTCTTCTTCCAGACGCAGTCAAATCCAGCACATACGACTTCGTACGATATGCGAAAGACATGCGGTTTGGCTTCAAATGAGCCAAAAATAAAGTATATAAGGAAACAGCTAAGCTTAAGGAATAATATTATTATTTCGAAATTGATTATGAAATCAATCAAAACAGTAAAATAGTTTGCAAAGAAATACTGAAATTTTTGTTATTTGCTTACATTAATATTTCATGGGTTATCAAGCAGTTTTTAATCATGCATAGTGGGGAAGAAATGTTTCATGAGTTCTCAAGCATCAATCAAACAATTTTTGTCTATGCATGAATTCCTATGACAAGCCTGTATAAAAAAGAAATGAAGAGACATGGTTGGCATGCATGCAAAGCACCCTTAAGAGGTATGATTCATGCATCTTTCATGAACATTTTTACAACTGGGACTATACATTTTTAAATAACATTGCTCATACGTCTGGTTTCAAAATTAGAATTTCTCCATAACTCACGAACGTCGACCGATTTCATCCAAACTATAATCGTTAGTTATAGACGAACAACACATTTGCAACATTTATATATATAGGTATAAATATATATATCAATGGCAATATGGAAGAGTAGCTTAAGTCGGCATAAGCGAGAATTGAGGTAATGGATTTGAAGGAAGTTGGGGCGCTGATGTGTCCTCAATTCATTTTCAGAAATCATGATATTGTACGAAGTTATTTGCATTTGCGTTTTAGCTTATGTTTGTATTTTTAAAGAGTTTTACTTTGGAAAAAATTTAATGTGCACTTAAGTTTGATCACATATTCGGAATTTTGCTTTAAGTGTGAGCAAATTGAAATTTTAGATATCGATAAAGCGCTCACGTAGAAAAATTGGAATATCTCAAAAATTTCGACATAAGATACTTTTCCATATTGTCACAGATATATGTACATATATTATATAGATTTAATATATATCGCACCCTTGCTAATAAGTCGGCACAATCAAAGATTTTTTTAATAAATTTTTTTTATGTTCGATTGCATTTTTTTGTAAGAAGTCCAACACCTGGAAAATTAACGCTTATATTGACTGATGCAGTCGATCGAGAGTAATATAAGTTGAGAAAAATATTATTCGTCCTTAGTTTCAAGAGAGATTGAATGATTTTGGAGGTATGCAAAATTTTTAATTGTGCCGATTTAGTAGCAAGGGTGCGATATAAAAATTTAAGGTTTTTGCAAGTATGTATAAATATTTCGTTGATATTCGTAGAAATCGTACTGTAAGCGTCACTATCCACCACTGTCCGTATCTCTTGTTCATTTCTCTCTTGTGAAACAATCATGGCATAGGAGCCTTTGCTAGAGGGAGATTTTCAATATTTATTTATTCCTTTTTTCCGGAAAAATCGCTTCTTCTGCATTCGGCGATTGGTTGATCGAAAATGAATAGCAACAGTTGCTCAATCATTGCCGATTTACATGATATAACAAACCTTAAATAAACTTGAATAAACTTAAATTAATTTAGCCTCATTGTAGCTGCAAATATTTTCCTAGTTTTGGATTGAAGTAATTAGTCGAAACATGAAAAGGAAGCTTCTCTTACGTAAAAGCAATGGTCTTAATACAGTCAGAATATCAAACAAATTAAAGCAGAATATCCCAAGGGCCGTTTTATCATCTTTTTTTATCTGTAAATTAAAATATTCTGATGATAATTTCATACAAATTTCATTAATAAGTCAAAGAAAATTAAAATTAATTGGCAGATAGAGCTTAAAATCGATTGAAAATTTTGTAACTTTTCGAGTTACGTATGTTATACATACAATTTTCAAATAAAAGCTCATCCTTCTGTCTTCACACGCATGAGTTCAATAAATTACCATTTTCAATTGCACGTGCAAACAGTGAATGGCCGGGTGTGTAAATGACGTCGTTTCTGCCTGCTTTTACTTAAATGCGTCTTAAAAGCGCCGCGAAATTTAAGAGAAACCATATTTTTTGTCTTGGTTATTAAGAGAAAAAAGTGTATCCTCGGTAGCAGAGAGAAGTACCCCAGGGTATGGCCTGTCAGTACTCTTAAATGCCCCAGTACTACTCGCCTTTAATTTCCTTGACAATGTCCCTTTAGAAGTTTGGAGTACTCCAAGGTATGGTCTAAAAAGTTGGTACTCTTAAATGCTCCAGTTTCTACTCGCAGTAAATTTCCGTTACAATGTATGTACATATTTAACTGACGATTTTTAATAAACGGACAATTTCCGGGCTGTCGTAGCTGACTGTATAGCGTGTGCGCCCAACGACGCGAAGGGTTCGAGTTCAATTCCCCGCTCAGACGCAGTTTTTTTGAAATAAAGTTAATGTAAGAGTTAATGTTTTATATAACCTGATAGGAATAAATATCTTTCAACAAAACCTTTTGCAAACAAATAAAAGAGGACGATGGTTTTAAATCAATAAGAATTTCTGAAGGAGTTTGTGCGTGAAGTTCTTATAGCATTTACGAAGTCAGGAAGTCCTTTTCTTTATAATAACTGGCAAGTCGTACCTTCGGATTGCTAAACATACGCACTATTCATGCGGAGTTGATATACAGTGTAGACTTTCCTTGCGGGCAATCCTCTTAAGCGGACACTTTTTGGGAATGCTCTAGTGTTTAAGCTTCTCAAATATTTTCCTTTTAAGCGGACACCTCTAATAAGCGGACATATTTTTCGGTCCCGCAGCTGTTAGCCTAAGAAAGGGTACACTGTGTTACAGTGGCGTAGGTAGGATTTTGAAAAGGGGGGCGATTACAAATAGTAATAAGTTTTGAAAAACGCAATAAAAACTCAAACTAATATAAGATACATTATTTCAAATTTCATTGTATCACACAATGATGTTGGCATTTCATACCGGTTGAACCACATTTTAAATCGTAAATTGAACTTTAAAGAACAGACCGTTTCTTAAATTAGTCCTAGGTTTGTGACTACATAAATGCACTAGGGATGATCAAAAGCTATCGATGTTCATTTAACGTTGCCACATTCGTTGTATTTTGCTGAAATTGGCTATTGTTATAGAAATGGTTTTAGATATTTTCGCAGCATTTACACTGATTTGAAACCAAACATAAATAAATTCATCCAAAACTAGACCTAGACTGATGTTGAGAATTGTTTATCGTCTGGCAGCAGGTTTAATTGAAAACGAACTGAAGCATTGAAAATGAATGTATTCCACTCAGGTTAACATAAAGCTACGGCAGGATTTCCATTGCCAATGTGGATAAATTAGTTCTTAATCATTTTTTAATCAGTTCATTATATTGCACGTTTCATATGTAGTTTCTTGAGAAGCGTACGAAGGGGTAATTTAGTAAGAAAAACTTTTTTATGATTTTAAAATACATAAATGTAAAAATATTTGATAAAAGGTTGGTATTTTGGTCATACGTTTTTTTTTTGTTGCTATTTTAGCTTTTTCGTTTTTGATATTTTCCGATTAAAAAAAAAAACTCATGGCAGCGCTGTGTTCGCTTAAATGTAATGCTCGAATTCGTCATCGATTATTCGCAAGCATAGATCTAAAAGGGCACCCTTATGCAGGGTACGCATGGGGACGCAAACATCTATGATTCTAAACAACTCACACTCAACAATCGTGGTTTTTCTTCGTGCATATATACCGAGTTTAAAACACATTCATTCCTTCACATTTTATGAGGCGAAGGGGGCGGCGGATATATCCCCTTTATCCCCCTCCCCCTTAACTACGCCATTGCTGTGTTACATTAATATTTGAAAAAAAAAATGAACTGTAGACGGCTAGTTGGGCATCACCCTAGTTAGTTTCTTCTGTCCGTCCCTCTACCCGTGCACTAGTTTTTTTCCTATGCTCGAAAGGAAAATTTTTGAGCATAGCTTAAAATTTTCTGTACTGAGATTACGAGGTCAGTAAAATACATTTAAGCCAAAATTAAATATTTATGACATTTAGGGGGCATTTACACATTTGACAATTTTGTCAAAATCTATGTCAAAACAATCTTCAAAAAGTGTACACGTAAGAATTTTTGACATCAAAATCGTTTTTTGAATCGAAAAAAACATTTAAAATTTTGATGTCAAATTTTTTTTTTTTGATGTCAAATGTCAAAAGTGTAAATGGGCCGTTAGGCTAAATTTCAATCCATCTCAAAAACAAATTTATAAGAAAATAAATGTTATCGAGCCACGTAAACACACTGCTGCCAGATTTTTAGAAGAATGTCCCCCTGAGTGTCTCAAAACAAGGCCTAAATTCCGTGAAATTCAATTTTGAAATTCTCTAGACACAAAAACTTGGTCCCATAAGGCCCGATTAAATTTCCTCTTACCACTTTTCTGTCCAAAGAAAAAAGCCCGAATTTTGATATGAAAATAAAATTGAATCTTGTCGCTTAAAGAAAAAAACAACAATTTACGCGGTAGGGCCTGACCGAACGAATACGAATAGGTATTCGTAAAATTGATAGACTTCACAAAAACTGAAGCAAGTCGACCAGCGTCACAAACCTGACGTGGTCGAAGTGGTTAAGATGCCTGACGAAGAACGCCGTAAGCTGGGTTCGAAATCGATCGCGCATCGGCTTTCCACATTCGACAACCAGAAAAATGTTTTTTTCTGATTGCCCAAAAATTACTATGTGTGTAATGATAAAAATTAAAATTAAAATTATTGACAAAAAGCCCGAATTTTGTTATGAAAATAAAATTGAATCTTGTCGCTTAAAGAAAAAACAACGAAAAAAATAAGTTTCAAAGAATTCTTGTATGCACTTGTATTTTTTTTTCCTAAATGTATACCTAAAAATTTGGAAAACTGTCTTTGAAGTGATATTATCAAACACTAAATAAGATTTATTTTTTTTTTAGCTCTCTTTAAAGGCTTTTTGAGAAAAATTCAAAACAAATTTAAAGTCATGCTCCAATGTTTCTTTTTACTTTAATTTTCTTTTTAGAACGGGCCTTTTTCGAATTTCAATAGTTTCTTCGACTTATGGGTAAATTCGAATTTCAATACGGGAAACGCTCTTATGGGTAAATGGAAAAAAGGCTACCGTCTTGAAATGGGGGATAACGTTGGAGCCCAACTGAATAAATGGAAAAGAGATTTACGTTACGTCCAGCTACTGGCTCGGCGAACATCCAGTTTAATTTAAAAATAAAATAGTATTCTTATACCTAAACAATCACCAAAATGTGGGTTTTTTTATTCAACGAAGCATGTCCCAGATCATGAACTCTTATATACGATAAGGCTTACGAGAGCTTCTATATTGCTATAGGGAACTTAACTCAAAGAATGGTGCTCTTCAATAAATTCAAGCAAAGAACAAAAACATCATTATGTGAAAGATCCATTAGATTTTCTCAAAACTATATGAAATGCCGTTTTTGTTTTTTTTTTATTGAAAACTGCACATAATTAGAATGTATGTATGAAGAGTAGTAGAGCCCCGCTCCTTATGAAAAACTGTTGGAGTTAATCACGATGACCCCTCAAACCAAGCAAAACCAGCAAATGAAGCACACAGCTCTTTAAATTTTCGCATTTAGAGCATCATTGAATAAAAAAATCATAAATTTTGGTATTCTTAGAAAATATTTCTTGACTTAAAATCTGTGGAATGTTGAAACTTTGAATTTTCTATTCATACTTAGCCTAAAAATGTTCAGCCGCATAGTTCTCATAACGTTCTTCCGGCATGTGTGCAATTATCTCTTAGCCGAAAAATTGGTACTCTTTAGTTTCCGTTTGATAAGATTCGAAACACACAAAGAAAGAGAGAGAGAGAGAGAGCGCACGCCAAATAAAAGCGCAGGCAACGCGATAAAATTTTTGAGTTTCAGTGGAACTGCTAGCGGCAGCGCTCCGAAATAAGTAGCACGGATAAAAACATTTTGCAAAAACAAAAGCACATGAAAACTTCTCATTGTAAACAAATACAACATCAGAAATTCGAACAATAAGTACTACAATACTTCAAGTGCTTAGATGTTCTTCAAGCCAGGAAAAGGTTATAAGTTGAAATTTCAAACAAAATAGAATAAAGAGAGAAACACATGACAAAAAAGGTGTTTCCAAATTGAAATCAAATTCGGAATTGCTGAATAAAACTCTGGATATTTGTGCAATAAATTGCGGCGCTCAAATATGAAATTAAGATATATAATATCTTTTGAATTGTGCAAATAAAAGGACTATTGGAAAAAAAAAAACAATCACCAACCCAACTTAGTTTTGAATTGAACTGGATGAACTTTACAACTGACAGGTAACATCTTCCTCCGCTTATTCTCGTACCATTGTTCGAATTTATAAGCGAAAGTCAGCTCTCTTAACATGTGATATTATGCAAAATTTCAAAATTCACATGCACCCAAATATTCAAGTGAATGTTTTCATCTAAGCGGTAAATTCTTTCTTATGCCGAACAGCTAAATATTTACAAAAGTCATTTGTTTTTTGTGAGTATTTGAAAATTCTTCACGCAAAAGAATTAAAAATTTTAAATTTTGAAGACCGAAGACTGAAGAGTGAAGAGTGAGTGAGCTTTATGAGTAAATAAGATAAAACGAATGCCAAAACAGAAAAAAGAAATAAAAGCAGAATAATGAAAATAATAAATATGTATAACCCAGGCAGAAAAAAGTACAGCACCATCAGGTAGTAAAACCGAATAAACGTAGAAAATACATGGAAAGAATTCCCATTTGGGTTCTACTCAAAATGTTTTCTCTAGTTTCTTGCCAAATATATGTATATAAATACAGTAAACTCCCCGAAAATTACTCAGCGGCGCACTGCTAAATGGGTTGTGCCCACAAAATGCATTACGGAAAGCATACTTGCAAAATCTTGCTTCTATTGTAATCAGGGTTATATTTACGTGGTTTTTCCCAGCAGTAAATGCGGGGAAAATTTCTCGAACATTTATACAATAAAGATACTTTCTGCGTATGAATCAGAGATCGCCATAGCGCAGTGGATAGCGTCTGCGCTCAGCAGTCAGTAGGCTTGAATTCGAATCTTAGAACCAAGAAAAAATGGAAAAATGGTAAGGTTCAAAAGAATACTCTAATCCATTATAATGGATGAAAAACCGAGTTGCATAACAGAAAGAAAAGAGTTTCTCTTCTGAATTCGAAAGTGTTGTGACAGCTTCGTGTAAACATTCCTATGAAATAAATTTGAAAGCCTTATTAAAAAAAAAAAAAAAAAGTCGGCGCCCACCATTGTGGGGCTCGAACCCGCGCACTTTGGATCGCTAGGCGCACACTCTACCCACTGAGTCACACCAGGTAAATACATGACATTTTCTATGTTCTAAAGCACACTAATGTAGTAAACGCCCGTTGAGTATTCGGAATTGGAATACTTCTTTGTTTACAAGTAAAAAGGTTCGAAAAGGGCGCTGATTACATAGCGGCCATGCTTATGTAAAAGTAATCTGGTTTGTAACCGATTCATTCTAGCATACTAACTGCTAAGGATTTGCGAAGTATTCGATTCGTTAATGTACATTTGCGCCGCTGGGAGGCTGCAAACGACCTAACGGAAAATTAGTTTCTGCACTTGGTGATGAGAAAGCAAGGCTCGAAATATGAATATAAGCAAAAACTAAAATTTTCGAGGTATTTGCAAATAATTATTATTCTCTCTTTCTTTCAACCTCTTCCTCACCCTGAACCGCACAACCTCCATCACTCCCTCCCTCACTGCTCATTTAATTCTGGAAGAGGTCATCTAGTAACCGGAATAGAGGACTTTTTTTGGTTGCCAAATACACAATGGGCAGCCAAATTCAAAAGGAAGTCAAAATCATTAAAAGACTCCCCAAAATATTTGGTCAAATATCAAACAGTGTAATACAAGCTTAAGTATTTGAGAAGTATTCGATTCCGTAATGTGCATTTCCGCCGCTGGGTAGTTAGGAAAAGTTAATCGAGTGCAAGATTTTCGTAAACATTCAATACACAGAGAAAAAAATCAACCAGAAAACTGGTTAAATCAAAAGGAAAAACATACAAAACGGCTTCAACAAGGAATATTTTTATTTTAACAATTTTTATTGTTAGAAAAAATAAAGATTTTCCTTTAGAATCAACAATATTTCAGGGTGAATTGAAATGATAATTCTCAAAAATGGATTTAAATTTAAATTTTTAAACTAACCACGGACGTAATTGCAATGACAAGATAATTTTTAGAATAAAAAAAAATTTTAAATACCTATAAAAGATGAAATGTCAAAACAAATTTACTAAACGTTCAAAGAAAATGGCCACAGAGCCCTCTGCTGAACATATAGCCATCGGACGGACTCCATCCGATTTTGTCACTCCGTTGTCGTGACTGCTTTCGCAATGCTTAAAAAGTTCTAAGATGAATAAATATCTTATATATCCTATTTTATAAAGCAAATGAGAATTATACCGAACGAAAAGAAATGTAATTAAACATATTTCCTTTCAAGTCAACCAAAAATGTTGTTGACTCAACAATTCTTCTTTCGTTCTGTTCGAAAATCAAAAGGACTGTGAATAACAATGCGCCCTTTAAAAAAAATCATGGTAAAGTTCGCTTAGTGTACACGCACACATAATCGAAAGCAAATTCTATTTCTTTAGGCAAATTTTTGTCCATCGTATCCGTCGAGGTAACGCAAAGCTTCTCATTTTCTCATTTTTGCTATGTTTATAAAAATGTTCGAGCCAAATTTTATTGATTTCTGGTTTCAAAACGAGTGAATAGCTTAGAAATCAAATCGCTGGTATCCTTCCATTTGTTAAATTTGGAAGTTTTGGAAAAGTTAACGACTCTCGGGACAAATTGATGAAGTTTTCCAGGAGTCTACCGTATATGAATCGATAGTTTGATTTCTAGGCTTACAACATATCGAACCGTAACCGGAAAATTGATGTTAGTAACATACATATATTTCGAAATTGACTTTTTTATGCAAATATGTTCTACAGCCTGAAACTCATCACCTTGAAAAATATAATGAGGATAAGCTCAATAAGTACGGAGATCATGCAGGATAAGTTTTATAATTTATATGACAGTCAATGCAAACAAATTCAAAAAAAAAACAAGTAAGAAAGCTAAAGTCGGTCAAGCCCGACTTTGAAATACCCAGCGTCCCGACATTATGAGCGCACTATGTTTTGCTTCTCCATTTGTGGGCGTGGCAGTGGGAGGGCAAAAAAAATTATTTCCGTACACCTTTCATTCGCCTTGGTGAACCTATGTTGCGAATTTGAAGCTTCTACGCCTTTTACTTCGGAAGTTACGAAAAATCTTCATTTGTGGGCGTGGCAGGGGGCGGGCCATTTAAATTTTTTCCCTATACCTTTCATTTGCCTTGGTCAACCTATGTTGCGAATTTGAAGCGTCTACGCCTATTAATTCGGAAGTTACGAAAAATCGCCATTTGTGGGCGTGGCAGTGGGCGGGCCACATAAATTTTTTTCCTACACCTTTCATTCGCCTTGGTCAACCTATGTTGCAAATTTGAAGCTTCTACGCCTTTTACTTCACAAGTTACGATAAGCCCTTATTTGGGGCTTATTTGTGGGCGTGGCTCACGGAGAGCGGCGTCCATTTTTTTCCAGGATATGTCCCTTTTCGTAGTTTATCAGTACACCAAATATCAATAGAATGTGTTGAGTGGTTCGCAAGTTACAAGCATTTTACTGAAAACACATTATATTCATTTGTGGGCGTGGCAGTGGGCGGATGTCTCCAATTTTTACTTAGGATCATACTCGGATCCCGATATACCTGTGTGCCAAATTTCGACTTCATTGGTCCAGCCGTTTCGGAGGAGATCCGACCACGGACGGACGGACAGACGGACGGACGGACGGACAGACGGACATGTCTAAATCGATTCAGTTTTTGATCCTGATAATTTCTATATATATATGTCTATATCTCCGGAGCTTAGTTCTCCCTGTTACAAGATTCGCACAAAACTAATATACCGCGCTTACGCTGGGTATAAAAAGCCCTGGCGTGACACGTCAATTTGGATGTAAAACAAAATTTACCATTCTAAGTGCATTGGGAAGGAAAATTAAAGGGAGCAAGAATTTCGAACATTTTTAATCAAAGGTTATAACATTCTTTCTTATATTGACACTAAGATAACTCCTTTTTTCCGCCGAGAAAAAATTTGGAGGAAGAAATTCCCGGGGGAAATTCATTTAGAATAGGACTGATAATATACGCTCTGAGGTATTTCATGCACTTTCTACAAAACACCGTTAAGATAAGTTTCCGTATAAATGAGCAATTCACTTTTAAAATGCAAACAACGGCCACACTAGGGCGATTCGGACGTAAGAAAAGTATACAAATTCTAAGATGGCGGGGTATAAAAAGAAAGCTAAAGAGCCTATAAAGAAAGATTTGTGCACGACTAGATTGTGTTGTTTTGTGAATTTTGATGTCACTAAGCCGACTTGAGTTTTCACCCAAAACCTTTACTTAGGTTTTGTTTGATTTGACAGTCTTGACAGCAAGTTTTTCTGTATACAAGCTTATATATTTTACTTATCAGTAGATTGAAAATATATTTTAAGGATTGGAATAGGTTTAGTTATAATATTATTTAACTTAACTGCCACCAATGTCAAATTTTTGTTTAAAAGCGACTAAGCCCTACCAAAGTATGAGTTAGGTTAGGTTAAGGGGGTGTCATAAAGACACAATTGGACCTGAGGTCCGTTGTGATACCCTATTTAGATGAACACCTATCTCTAGAACCATTTTGAGCTGGCTACAAAGTCCTCGATTTGGGTAAGATTTACAGAGTCCCCTGGGGGCTGAATGAGGTATTTTCCTATGTAAGAGAATCTTTTCCTGGCAAATGCTGGGCATTGCAGTAAACGGTGCAACGGAGATTCTTCTTCGTCAGCCTCTTGGCAGTATCTGCAATAGAGGGATCTCCCACCTAGTAATGTGGACAGTAACCTGTTACGATGCCAACCAACGCAGATAAGTTCGATCGAGAGATCTGTATTAGCTATTTTGATCTTTTATTGTTTATGATTGGCCAAAATGCTTTGGCTTTGGAGTATGTGGGTCCTGTTGACCACCTATGCGCGAATTGCCTATTATCCCATTGGTTAATCCGGAGGCGACGAGCCCTTAGAGGTATACCTACACTTTCTTTTGCCGGAAGAATCTGTGCTGTCGTACGTCGACTAGCTAGTTCATCTGCCATGCAATTTCCATGGATGTCCCCGTGTCCAGGAACCAAGATGATGCGCATTTGAAAGTGCTAAGTCATCGCCTTCAGCGATGAGAGGCATTTCAAAACCATCTTGGAGTTAACAGACGACGTGCTCAGGGATTTGATAGCTGCCTGACTGTGTGAATATTTATTGATATATCTTTCGGAGACAACGTTTCGCCTTCGCCAGTTCAACACCTCGCCTATTGCCGCAACTTCTGCTTGAAAGACGCTACAGTAGTCTGGTAGCCTAAACCTTTATATAAAAAGTTTGCTCCTTAGACCCGCCGGCATCGAATTTCAACAATGTTTCACGTCTAAAACGTCCTAGCCCACATACACGTTTTAGTCCCTACTTTTAGGTTCTCATTCAATTAAGGCCGCAATTATAGTGGAAGCAAAGCTGAAGCTGAAGCGTAAGCTGTCATGTATTTGTTGTTGCGAAAATACAACAAACACATGACAGCTTACGCTTCAGCTTTAGCATTGATTCCACTATAATTGCGGCCTAACTCCTTGACGGTTTTTAAATTTAAAAACTATATATTTTAAATTCTCCCCAAGTTCGTTTTAACCCGATCATGAATCATTTAAAATAACTATCAGTATGTTGTTAATTCAATAAACCACTTTTAAGAGCGTTTACTTATTGACATTACATTTTAAAACGAATAGCTGCGAAAAAAGAGTAGTATGTATTCAAGTAACAGCGCCGAGCCTGCAAGATGTATTTTTCTTGATAAAAAAAAAATAAGATTCTGCGTATAGCATAAAACAGTGAGTGATTACAAAAATTATTCATTGTACATAATCTTCTTTTTCAAAAACATAAGTTAACAGGATTTCTTTTTTGGTATGAAAAAATTAAAATATGTGGAAATTTTATGTGTCACATGTGCACAAGTCCTTAAACCGCAACTACAAATGCCTTACCAAATCAATACTTTTTTGCATATTTCAGACAAACATATTTAAATTTTGGGGAAACATATCCACGCTTTTTCGCAATATAAATTTTTTGGTCAAGAATTGGTTTGAAGTCCAACTTCACATACGTTTCATCCTCCATGAAAGTTCAGCCATTAAATTTGGTTAAAACGGTGGTGTAAAGCTTTCTAACACACGTGATTTAATGGTCTCAATCTGCTTATCAGTCCTGTTTGGACATTTTATTGCTCGGTTAATCTTATAGCCTGCATTCAAATGGATTTTTCGCACCCATGACCTTGTACGTTTTGCACTTTTTTGCCCTATCACTATCTGAAAGTCCAGGATCTTTTGCAATTGCCTGCAGGACTTTTTTTTTTCCAGTTTTAAGTTACGGCAACCAGTTTTTTCTGCTTTTATGCGTATGTCTGTCGATGGTTAAGGTTTTCTTATAACGTTTAATAACCGCACATACGGTTTGTTTTGGAAATTTAAGTGTTTTTGCTATCCCGGAAGCCGATAACGACGGATTTTCGAGGTACTTGCTCAAAATTTAGCTTTCTGAGCTCAACTTCCATCGCTTACAACACTTTACAGAAATGTCCAATGTTGCTCAAATTAAAAAGCAAGAAGAAGACAATATCAAACTTGCACTTTCTTATATGCAACCCTGAATCCAATATTGTGTACTGAAACGTTTGTCCCCGATTTTAAGTGTTCCGTTCTTTATAAAAACCAAAATAGCCAGATATTGTTATCAAAAGCAAAACAGCACTGATTATGAGTTCTTTGAGCGAACATCTTAAACAAATATAAAGTGATCGTAGGGCCAACTGGAAATATGCTTTCAAATATGATTTTTTTTTCCTCATGAAATAAGACATAAAAAAATTCAATTCAAATAAACCAAAATTAACAAATTGAAATAAAACAAGTAAGGGTGTTATAGTCTTAGTAAAGTTTCAATTATGAACTTTTCAAGCAATATAAAAAGCAGGGCCGACGCCGTGTTTCTTTTATAATTTTCTTGCAAGTGGCATCATAGTGCCACTTTTTGTCTGCCCGTATTGTTGTTGGTAGCTTTCTGGTGAATTTCTCGAATGAGTTGAATTTCCTATTCCTGCTTAAGGTTTTTGTTGGTAGCTTTTTGGTGAATTTCTCGAAAGAGTTGAGTTTCCTATCCCTGCCTAATGGGGAGTTTCTTATTAGCGGCAGAGGCCTTTCGACGCCGACAGTTAGACCTATAGTACTATATGGTTCTATATGGACTTGTGTTTCTAACTGGAACTGCAAACTAGTGTTGCCACGAATATTCGGCCACTATTCGGTATTCGGCGTCATTTTTCAGTATTCGGTATTCGGCCGAATACCGAATAGTAGAAATAAAGAAAAATCAGCAGTAACGGCCAAATCCACTATTCGTGGCATCACTACTGCAAACAACGAACAAATTTTAAAAGAAATTGCAGAACGATTGGAGAGACAAGAAAAAATGTTGGAAAGCATGAATTCCAGAATTATAAAACAAGAGATAGTGCTGAACAAATTGGTTGCCAATTGCTTTGCAGAGAGCAAAGACCTAAAACTTTTCCCCATCAATTCTATTGAGCAGTTAAAGGAAATTGAATCTAACCTTGAGAATTTTTTAGAAGTGAACTAGTAAGTTTAACTCAGTTTAAATGTACAATTTTCATTTAAAAAAAATTGAATTTTATCAGTAACGGCCAAATCCACTATTCGTGGCATCACTACTGCAAACAACGAACAAATTTTAAAAGAAATTGCAGAACGATTGGAGAGACAAGAAAAAATGTTGGAAAGCATGAATTCCAGAATTATAAAACAAGAGATAGTGCTGAACAAATTGGTTGCCAATTGCTTTGCAGAGAGCAAAGACCTAAAACTTTTCCCCATCAATTCTATTGAGCAGTTAAAGGAAATTGAATCTAACCTTGAGAATTTTTCTAGAAGTGAACTAGTAAGTTTAACTCAATTTAAATGTACAATTTTCATTTAAAAAAAATTGAATTTTATCAGTAACGGCCAAATCCACTATTCGTGGCATCACTACTGCAAACAACGAACAAATTTTAAAAGAAATTGCAGAACGTTTGGAGAGACAAGAAAAAATGTTGGAAAGCATGAATTCCAGAATTATAAAACAAGAGATAGTGCTGAACAAATTGGTTGCCAATTGCTTTGCAGAGAGCAAAGACCTAAAACTTTTCCCCATCAATTCTATTGAGCAGTTAAAGGAAATTGAATCTAGCCTTGAGAATTTTTCTAGAAGTGAAGTAGTAAGTTTAACTCAATTTAAATGTACAATTTTCATTTTAAAAAAAATTGAATTTTATCAGAATTTTAAATTATGAATAATAAGTACTATAATTGCTATTAAAGTCTAGTCATAGCTCGTCCGTCACGTAACGTTACGATACGCTATGACTGGTCGATTTAAACATTTCCCATATACTGGGTATAATCAGCTGACACGTCACGTTACGATACGATACGATACGCGGCGACTGTTTCTAGCTTTACAAATTTCTGGCACAAGGGCTGCCATATGATTTTCAACTGGTGCTCATTGTATGAACATTGAAGACAAATTACACGATTTGGTGTCATTTTAATCTATGAATGCTAACAAGCGGGATGTCAATATCGAAGAAGTTTTAGTTCATATTCATTCAGTGCTTATAATTACACTACACCACAAATCTTCAAAAATTCTCTTATCCTCGGCATTTGATACATGTAGAATTTTCCGCTGAATCCAAATATGAAGTCAGATTGTTCAAATGTAGAACAGTTTTTGAGATATTCGGGCATGTGACAGAAATCGAATACGACAGAAAACGTTCGATTTCGCTTAAGCCTGAATTCCAATAGCGCAGAAGCTGCAGGAAATTTCCTGCTGCAGGAGGGGCAGGAAAAATGCAATTTTCAATAATGCGTGTGCATGAGCATGTCAGTGCTGCGGTTTTGAATGTGAACTTGACTCAGTACATTTTTAGCTACTCTTCTACTCGTCTTATTTTCTATGAACGGCATGTAATATTCCCTTTTACTTAGCAAATAAATTATAGAAATCATATATATAGACATCGAAGCTTAAATGAAAACATTATTTAATGCATATTAATTCATTAAGGAAGAAAAGCATACCTCCGTAGTACCAAGTACCATAAAAAAGTACTCTATAGTTTCTACAACACTGTTATATTCCTTTCTTCAACTGTTATACTCAGCTGTCATGTTGCTCACGCGCAGGAAATATTCAATTTTTCGAACTCATGCGTGTGCGTGAGCATGCAGGAAATTGATTCGAACTAGTTCCATATGTTTTCATATGTTGAACGTTTGCAGGAATTCACGTTACGCAGCTCCTGCACAATTGGAATTCAGGCTTTACATTTGTATGAAAATTTAACCGAAATCGAACGATTTCTGTCGTATTCGATTTCTGTCACATGCCCGATTGTAAAATTACCGTTTTTTTTTTGGTGACAGAAAAAGATGACCTTACTTTTTATGTAATATATTCAATATTTGTTAACCGATTTTAATTTTATTTTAATCAAATGAAAGAGAATTAAATAATCTTTTCTTAAGTGTAAAAGAGATTGAAATTCTTCGAAAAAGAGTTTCAAAAGTCAACAATTTGAGTAAATTTTCTTCAATTTTAGCTATTTACCAACTTTTACATACATTTTTTGTAACATAAAACGAAGATATCCTTCATATTTCGTAGATCGATAGGTTATTTTGTAATGAAAATGTTATACTTTTAAACAATCTGACTTCATATTTCGATTCAGCGTAAAATTCTATATAGAAATCATGTATCAAATGTCGAGGATATTCTTTTTATTTAGTACTGTTATAGAGGGTTTTCTAGCCGAATAATGTAAATAAAGTTATAAAATATTTTGTAATTTTAGATTGCATACATCAAGCAAGAAATCACAGGAAACGCAATGCCCAAAAAAATACCGATATTTTTTTTTAGCGAAAACCTATTGCTGCAGGTAAATTGGGATGGTCTAAAGGGGAAAGAGACAATCAAAAAGTACAGACTTTTCAAGAGCTTTGTTTTCGGTGTATTATTTAATCTTTTAATAAAGAAAGCAAATTACTTATAAAAACATTTTCTTCTTCCAGACGCAGTCAAATCCAGCACATACGACTTCGTACGATATGCGAAAGACATGCGGTTTGGCTTCAAATGAGCCAAAAATAAAGTATATAAGGAAACAGCTAAGCTTAAGGAATAATATTATTATTTCGAAATTGATTATGAAATCAATCAAAACAGTAAAATAGTTTGCAAAGAAATACTGAAATTTTTGTTATTTGCTTACATTAATATTTCATGGGTTATCAAGCAGTTTTTAATCATGCATAGTGGGGAAGAAATGTTTCATGAGTTCTCAAGCATCAATCAAACAATTTTTGTCTATGCATGAATTCCTATGACAAGCCTGTATAAAAAAGAAATGAAGAGACATGGTTGGCATGCATGCAAAGCACCCTTAAGAGGTATGATTCATGCATCTTTCATGAACATTTTTACAACTGGGACTATACATTTTTAAATAACATTGCTCATACGTCTGGTTTCAAAATTAGAATTTCTCCATAACTCACGAACGTCGACCGATTTCATCCAAACTATAATCGTTAGTTATAGACGAACAACACATTTGCAACATTTATATATATAGGTATAAATATATATATCAATGGCAATATGGAAGAGTAGCTTAAGTCGGCATAAGCGAGAATTGATTTAATGGAGTTAAGTTTGATCACATATTCGGAATTTTGCTTTAAGTGTGAGCAAATTGAAATTTTAGATATCGATAAAGCGCTCACGTAGAAAAATTGGAATATCTCAAAAATTTCGACATAAGATACTTTTCCATATTGTCACAGATATATGTACATATATTATATAGATTTAATATATATCGCACCCTTGCTAATAAGTCGGCACAATCAAAGATTTTTTTAATAAATTTTTTTTATGTTCGATTGCATTTTTTTGTAAGAAGTCCAACACCTGGAAAATTAACGCTTATATTGACTGATGCAGTCGATCGAGAGTAATATAAGTTGAGAAAAATATTATTCGTCCTTAGTTTCAAGAGAGATTGAATGATTTTGGAGGTATGCAAAATTTTTAATTGTGCCGATTTAGTAGCAAGGGTGCGATATAAAAATTTAAGGTTTTTGCAAGTATGTATAAATATTTCGTTGATATTCGTAGAAATCGTACTGTAAGCGTCACTATCCACCACTGTCCGTATCTCTTGTTCATTTCTCTCTTGTGAAACAATCATGGCATAGGAGCCTTTGCTAGAGGGAGATTTTCAATATTTATTTATTCCTTTTTTCCGGAAAAATCGCTTCTTCTGCATTCGGCGATTGGTTGATCGAAAATGAATAGCAACAGTTGCTCAATCATTGCCGATTTACATGATATAACAAACCTTAAATAAACTTGAATAAACTTAAATTAATTTAGCCTCATTGTAGCTGCAAATATTTTCCTAGTTTTGGATTGAAGTAATTAGTCGAAACATGAAAAGGAAGCTTCTCTTACGTAAAAGCAATGGTCTTAATACAGTCAGAATATCAAACAAATTAAAGCAGAATATCCCAAGGGCCGTTTTATCATCTTTTTTTATCTGTAAATTAAAATATTCTGATGATAATTTCATACAAATTTCATTAATAAGTCAAAGAAAATTAAAATTAATTGGCAGATAGAGCTTAAAATCGATTGAAAATTTTGTAACTTTTCGAGTTACGTATGTTATACATACAATTTTCAAATAAAAGCTCATCCTTCTGTCTTCACACGCATGAGTTCAATAAATTACCATTTTCAATTGCACGTGCAAACAGTGAATGGCCGGGTGTGTAAATGACGTCGTTTCTGCCTGCTTTTACTTAAATGCGTCTTAAAAGCGCCGCGAAATTTAAGAGAAACCATATTTTTTGTCTTGGTTATTAAGAGAAAAAAGTGTATCCTCGGTAGCAGAGAGAAGTACCCCAGGGTATGGCCTGTCAGTACTCTTAAATGCCCCAGTACTACTCGCCTTTAATTTCCTTGACAATGTCCCTTTAGAAGTTTGGAGTACTCCAAGGTATGGTCTAAAAAGTTGGTACTCTTAAATGCTCCAGTTTCTACTCGCAGTAAATTTCCGTTACAATGTATGTACATATTTAACTGACGATTTTTAATAAACGGACAATTTCCGGGCTGTCGTAGCTGACTGTATAGCGTGTGCGCCCAACGACGCGAAGGGTTCGAGTTCAATTCCCCGCTCAGACGCAGTTTTTTTGAAATAAAGTTAATGTAAGAGTTAATGTTTTATATAACCTGATAGGAATAAATATCTTTCAACAAAACCTTTTGCAAACAAATAAAAGAGGACGATGGTTTTAAATCAATAAGAATTTCTGAAGGAGTTTGTGCGTGAAGTTCTTATAGCATTTACGAAGTCAGGAAGTCCTTTTCTTTATAATAACTGGCAAGTCGTACCTTCGGATTGCTAAACATACGCACTATTCATGCGGAGTTGATATACAGTGTAGACTTTCCTTGCGGGCAATCCTCTTAAGCGGACACTTTTTGGGAATGCTCTAGTGTTTAAGCTTCTCAAATATTTTCCTTTTAAGCGGACACCTCTAATAAGCGGACATATTTTTCGGTCCCGCAGCTGTTAGCCTAAGAAAGGGTACACTGTGTTACAGTGGCGTAGGTAGGATTTTGAAAAGGGGGGCGATTACAAATAGTAATAAGTTTTGAAAAACGCAATAAAAACTCAAACTAATATAAGATACATTATTTCAAATTTCATTGTATCACACAATGATGTTGGCATTTCATACCGGTTGAACCACATTTTAAATCGTAAATTGAACTTTAAAGAACAGACCGTTTCTTAAATTAGTCCTAGGTTTGTGACTACATAAATGCACTAGGGATGATCAAAAGCTATCGATGTTCATTTAACGTTGCCACATTCGTTGTATTTTGCTGAAATTGGCTATTGTTATAGAAATGGTTTTAGATATTTTCGCAGCATTTACACTGATTTGAAACCAAACATAAATAAATTCATCCAAAACTAGACCTAGACTGATGTTGAGAATTGTTTATCGTCTGGCAGCAGGTTTAATTGAAAACGAACTGAAGCATTGAAAATGAATGTATTCCACTCAGGTTAACATAAAGCTACGGCAGGATTTCCATTGCCAATGTGGATAAATTAGTTCTTAATCATTTTTTAATCAGTTCATTATATTGCACGTTTCATATGTAGTTTCTTGAGAAGCGTACGAAGGGGTAATTTAGTAAGAAAAACTTTTTTATGATTTTAAAATACATAAATGTAAAAATATTTGATAAAAGGTTGGTATTTTGGTCATACGTTTTTTTTTTGTTGCTATTTTAGCTTTTTCGTTTTTGATATTTTCCGATTAAAAAAAAAAAACTCATGGCAGCGCTGTGTTCGCTTAAATGTAATGCTCGAATTCGTCATCGATTATTCGCAAGCATAGATCTAAAAGGGCACCCTTATGCAGGGTACGCATGGGGACGCAAACATCTATGATTCTAAACAACTCACACTCAACAATCGTGGTTTTTCTTCGTGCATATATACCGAGTTTAAAACACATTCATTCCTTCACATTTTATGAGGCGAAGGGGGCGGCGGATATATCCCCTTTATCCCCCTCCCCCTTAACTACGCCATTGCTGTGTTACATTAATATTTGAAAAAAAAAATGAACTGTAGACGGCTAGTTGGGCATCACCCTAGTTAGTTTCTTCTGTCCGTCCCTCTACCCGTGCACTAGTTTTTTTCCTATGCTCGAAAGGAAAATTTTTGAGCATAGCTTAAAATTTTCTGTACTGAGATTACGAGGTCAGTAAAATACATTTAAGCCAAAATTAAATATTTATGACATTTAGGGGGCATTTACACATTTGACAATTTTGTCAAAATCTATGTCAAAACAATCTTCAAAAAGTGTACACGTAAGAATTTTTGACATCAAAATCGTTTTTTGAATCGAAAAAAACATTTAAAATTTTGATGTCAAATTTTTTTTTTTTGATGTCAAATGTCAAAAGTGTAAATGGGCCGTTAGGCTAAATTTCAATCCATCTCAAAAACAAATTTATAAGAAAATAAATGTTATCGAGCCACGTAAACACACTGCTGCCAGATTTTTAGAAGAATGTCCCCCTGAGTGTCTCAAAACAAGGCCTAAATTCCGTGAAATTCAATTTTGAAATTCTCTAGACACAAAAACTTGGTCCCATAAGGCCCGATTAAATTTCCTCTTACCACTTTTCTGTCCAAAGAAAAAAGCCCGAATTTTGATATGAAAATAAAATTGAATCTTGTCGCTTAAAGAAAAAAACAACAATTTACGCGGTAGGGCCTGACCGAACGAATACGAATAGGTATTCGTAAAATTGATAGACTTCACAAAAACTGAAGCAAGTCGACCAGCGTCACAAACCTGACGTGGTCGAAGTGGTTAAGATGCCTGACGAAGAACGCCGTAAGCTGGGTTCGAAATCGATCGCGCATCGGCTTTCCACATTCGACAACCAGAAAAATGTTTTTTTCTGATTGCCCAAAAATTACTATGTGTGTAATGATAAAAATTAAAATTAAAATTATTGACAAAAAGCCCGAATTTTGTTATGAAAATAAAATTGAATCTTGTCGCTTAAAGAAAAAACAACGAAAAAAATAAGTTTCAAAGAATTCTTGTATGCACTTGTATTTTTTTTTCCTAAATGTATACCTAAAAATTTGGAAAACTGTCTTTGAAGTGATATTATCAAACACTAAATAAGATTTATTTTTTTTTTAGCTCTCTTTAAGGCGTTTTTGAGAAAAATTCAAAACAAATTTAAAGTCATGCTCCAATGTTTCTTTTTACTTTAATTTTCTTTTTAGAACGGGCCTTTTTCGAATTTCAATAGTTTCTTCGACTTATGGGTAAATTCGAATTTCAATACGGGAAACGCTCTTATGGGTAAATGGAAAAAAGGCTACCGTCTTGAAATGGGGGATAACGTTGGAGCCCAACTGAATAAATGGAAAAGAGATTTACGTTACGTCCAGCTACTGGCTCGGCGAACATCCAGTTTAATTTAAAAATAAAATAGTATTCTTATACCTAAACAATCACCAAAATGTGGGTTTTTTTATTCAACGAAGCATGTCCCAGATCATGAACTCTTATATACGATAAGGCTTACGAGAGCTTCTATATTGCTATAGGGAACTTAACTCAAAGAATGGTGCTCTTCAATAAATTCAAGCAAAGAACAAAAACATCATTATGTGAAAGATCCATTAGATTTTCTCAAAACTATATGAAATGCCGTTTTTGTTTTTTTTTTATTGAAAACTGCACATAATTAGAATGTATGTATGAAGAGTAGTAGAGCCCCGCTCCTTATGAAAAACTGTTGGAGTTAATCACGATGACCCCTCAAACCAAGCAAAACCAGCAAATGAAGCACACAGCTCTTTAAATTTTCGCATTTAGAGCATCATTGAATAAAAAAATCATAAATTTTGGTATTCTTAGAAAATATTTCTTGACTTAAAATCTGTGGAATGTTGAAACTTTGAATTTTCTATTCATACTTAGCCTAAAAATGTTCAGCCGCATAGTTCTCATAACGTTCTTCCGGCATGTGTGCAATTATCTCTTAGCCGAAAAATTGGTACTCTTTAGTTTCCGTTTGATAAGATTCGAAACACACAAAGAAAGAGAGAGAGAGAGCGCACGCCAAATAAAAGCGCAAGCAACGCGATAAAATTTTTGAGTTTCAGTGGAACTGCTAGCGGCAGCGCTCCGGAATAAGTAGCACGGATAAAAACATTTTGCAAAAACAAAAGCACATGAAAACTTCTCATTGTAAACAAATACAACATCAGAAATTCGAACAATAAGTACTACAATACTTCAAGTGCTTAGATGTTCTTCAAGCCAGGAAAAGGTTATAAGTTGAAATTTCAAACAAAATAGAATAAAGAGAGAAACACATGACAAAAAAGGTGTTTCCAAATTGAAATCAAATTCGGAATTGCTGAATAAAACTCTGGATATTTGTGCAATAAATTGCGGCGCTCAAATATGAAATTAAGATATATAATATCTTTTGAATTGTGCAAATAAAAGGACTATTGGAAAAAAAAAAACAATCACCAACCCAACTTAGTTTTGAATTGAACTGGATGAACTTTACAACTGACAGGTAACATCTTCCTCCGCTTATTCTCGTACCATTGTTCGAATTTATAAGCGAAAGTCAGCTCTCTTAACATGTGATATTATGCAAAATTTCAAAATTCACATGCACCCAAATATTCAAGTGAATGTTTTCATCTAAGCGGTAAATTCTTTCTTATGCCGAACAGCTAAATATTTACAAAAGTCATTTGTTTTTTGTGAGTATTTGAAAATTCTTCACGCAAAAGAATTAAAAATTTTAAATTTTGAAGACCGAAGACTGAAGAGTGAAGAGTGAGTGAGCTTTATGAGTAAATAAGATAAAACGAATGCCAAAACAGAAAAAAGAAATAAAAGCAGAATAATGAAAATAATAAATATGTATAACCCAGGCAGAAAAAAGTACAGCACCATCAGGTAGTAAAACCGAATAAACGTAGAAAATACATGGAAAGAATTCCCATTTGGGTTCTACTCAAAATGTTTTCTCTAGTTTCTTGCCAAATATATGTATATAAATACAGTAAACTCCCCGAAAATTACTCAGCGGCGCACTGCTAAATGGGTTGTGCCCACAAAATGCATTACGGAAAGCATACTTGCAAAATCTTGCTTCTATTGTAATCAGGGTTATATTTACGTGGTTTTTCCCAGCAGTAAATGCGGGGAAAATTTCTCGAACATTTATACAATAAAGATACTTTCTGCGTATGAATCAGAGATCGCCATAGCGCAGTGGATAGCGTCTGCGCTCAGCAGTCAGTAGGCTTGAATTCGAATCTTAGAACCAAGAAAAAATGGAAAAATGGTAAGGTTCAAAAGAATACTCTAATCCATTATAATGGATGAAAAACCGAGTTGCATAACAGAAAGAAAAGAGTTTCTCTTCTGAATTCGAAAGTGTTGTGACAGCTTCGTGTAAACATTCCTATGAAATAAATTTGAAAGCCTTATTAAAAAAAAAAAAAAAAAAAAAAAGTCGGCGCCCACCATTGTGGGGCTCGAACCCGCGCACTTTGGATCGCTAGGCGCACACTCTACCCACTGAGTCACACCAGGTAAATACATGACATTTTCTATGTTCTAAAGCACACTAATGTAGTAAACGCCCGTTGAGTATTCGGAATTGGAATACTTCTTTGTTTACAAGTAAAAAGGTTCGAAAAGGGCGCTGATTACATAGCGGCCATGCTTATGTAAAAGTAATCTGGTTTGTAACCGATTCATTCTAGCATACTAACTGCTAAGGATTTGAGAAGTATTCGATTCGTTAATGTACATTTGCGCCGCTGGGAGGCTGCAAACGACCTAACGGAAAATTAGTTTCTGCACTTGGTGATGAGAAAGCAAGGCTCGAAATATGAATATAAGCAAAAACTAAAATTTTCGAGGTATTTGCAAATAATTATTATTCTCTCTTTCTTTCAACCTCTTCCTCACCCTGAACCGCACAACCTCCATCACTCCCTCCCTCACTGCTCATTTAATTCTGGAAGAGGTCATCTAGTAACCGGAATAGAGGACTTTTTTTGGTTGCCAAATACACAATGGGCAGCCAAATTCAAAAGGAAGTCAAAATCATTAAAAGACTCCCCAAAATATTTGGTCAAATATCAAACAGTGTAATACAAGCTTAAGTATTTGAGAAGTATTCGATTCCGTAATGTGCATTTGCGCCGCTGGGTAGTTAGGAAAAGTTAATCGAGTGCAAGATTTTCGTAAACATTCAATACACAGAGAAAAAAATCAACCAGAAAACTGGTTAAATCAAAAGGAAAAACATACAAAACGGCTTCAACAAGGAATATTTTTATTTTAACAATTTTTATTGTTAGAAAAAATAAAGATTTTCCTTTAGAATCAACAATATTTCAGGGTGAATTGAAATGATAATTCTCAAAAATGGATTTAAATTAAAATTTTTAAACTAACCACGGACGTAATTGCAATGACAAGATAATTTTTAGAATAAAAAAAAATTTTAAATACCTATAAAAGATGAAATGTCAAAACAAATTTACTAAACGTTCAAAGAAAATGGCCACAGAGCCCTCTGCTGAACATATAGCCATCGGACGGACTCCATCCGATTTTGTCACTCCGTTGTCGTGACTGCTTTCGCAATGCTTAAAAAGTTCTAAGATGAATAAATATGTTATATATCCTATTTTTTAAAGCAAATGAGAATTATACCGAACGAAAAGAAATGTAATTAAACATATTTCCTTTCAAGTCAACCAAAAATGTTGTTGACTCAACAATTCTTCTTTCGTTCTGTTCGAAAATCAAAAGGACTGTGAATAACAATGCGCCCTTTTAAAAAAATCATGGTAAAGTTCGCTCAGTGTACACGCACACATAATCGAAAGCAAATTCTATTTCTTTAGGCAAATTTTTGTCCATCGTATCCGTCGAGGTAACGCAAAGCTTCTCATTTTCTCATTTTTGCTATGTTTATAAAAATGTTCGAGCCAAATTTTATTGATTTCTGGTTTCAAAACGAGTGAATAGCTTAGAAATCAAATCGCTGGTATCCTTCCATTTGTTAAATTTGGAAGTTTTGGAAAAGTTAACGACTCTCGGGACAAATTGATGAAGTTTTCCAGGAGTCTACCGTATATGAATCGATAGTTTGATTTCTAGGCTTACAACATATCGAACCGTAACCGGAAAATTGATGTTAGTAACATACATATATTTCGAAATTGACTTTTTTATGCAAATATGTTCTACAGCCTGAAACTCATAACCTTGTAAAATATAATGAGGATAAGCTCAATAAGTATGGAGATCATGCAGGATAAGTTTTATAATTTATATGACAGTCAATGCAAACAAATTCAAAAAAAAAACAAGTAAGAAAGCTAAAGTCGGTCAAGCCCGACTTTGAAATACCCAGCGTCCCGACATTATGAGCGCACTATGTTTTGCTTCTCCATTTGTGGGCGTGGCAGTGGGAGGGGAAAAAAAATTATTTCCGTACACCTTTCATTCGCCTTGGTGAACCTATGTTGCGAATTTGAAGCTTCTACGCCTTTTACTTCGGAAGTTACGAAAAATCTTCATTTGTGGGCGTGGCAGGGGGCGGGCCATTTAAATTTTTTCCCTATACCTTTCATTTGCCTTGGTCAACCTATGTTGCGAATTTGAAGCGTCTACGCCTATTAATTCGGAAGTTACGAAAAATCGCCATTTGTGGGCGTGGCAGTGGGCGGGCCACATAAATTTTTTTCCTACACCTTTCATTCGCCTTGGTCAACCTATGTTGCAAATTTGAAGCTTCTACGCCTTTTACTTCACAAGTTACGATAAGCCCTTATTTGGGGCTTATTTGTGGGCGTGGCTCACGGAGAGCGGCGTCCATTTTTTTCCAGGATATGTCCCTTTTCGTAGTTTATCAGTACACCAAATATCAATAGAATGTGTTGAGTGGTTCGCAAGTTACAAGCATTTTACTGAAAACACATTATATTCATTTGTGGGCGTGGCAGTGGGCGGATGTCTCCAATTTTTACTTAGGATCATACTCGGATCCCGATATACCTGTGTGCCAAATTTCGACTTCATTGGTCCAGCCGTTTCGGAGGAGATCCGACCACGGACGGACGGACAGACGGACGGACGGACGGACAGACGGACATGTCTAAATCGATTCAGTTTTTGATCCTGATAATTTCTATATATATATGTCTATATCTCCGGAGCTTAGTTCTCCCTGTTACAAGATTCGCACAAAACTAATATACCGCGCTTACGCTGGGTATAAAAAGCCCTGGCGTGACACGTCAATTTGGATGTAAAACAAAATTTACCATTCTAAGTGCATTGGGAAGGAAAATTAAAGGGAGCAAGAATTTCGAACATTTTTAATCAAAGGTTATAACATTCTTTCTTATATTGACACTAAGATAACTCCTTTTTTCCGCCGAGAAAAAATTTGGAGGAAGAAATTCCCGGGGGAAATTCATTTAGAATAGGACTGATAATATACGCTCTGAGGTATTTCATGCACTTTCTACAAAACACCGTTAAGATAAGTTTCCGTATAAATGAGCAATTCACTTTTAAAATGCAAACAACGGCCACACTAGGGCGATTCGGACGTAAGAAAAGTATACAAATTCTAAGATGGCGGGGTATAAAAAGAAAGCTAAAGAGCCTATAAAGAAAGATTTGTGCACGACTAGATTGTGTTGTTTTGTGAATTTTGATGTCACTAAGCCGACTTGAGTTTTCACCCAAAACCTTTACTTAGGTTTTGTTTGATTTGACAGTCTTGACAGCAAGTTTTTCTGTATACAAGCTTATATATTTTACTTATCAGTAGATTGAAAATATATTTTAAGGATTGGAATAGGTTTAGTTATAATATTATTTAACTTAACTGCCACCAATGTCAAATTTTTGTTTAAAAGCGACTAAGCCCTACCAAAGTATGAGTTAGGTTAGGTTAAGGGGGTGTCATAAAGACACAATTGGACCTGAGGTCCGTTGTGATACCCTATTTAGATGAACACCTATCTCTAGAACCATTTTGAGCTGGCTACAAAGTCCTCGATTTGGGTAAGATTTACAGAGTCCCCTGGGGGCTGAATGAGGTATTTTCCTATGTAAGAGAATCTTTTCCTGGCAAATGCTGGGCATTGCAGTAAACGGTGCAACGGAGATTCTTCTTCGTCAGCCTCTTGGCAGTATCTGCAATAGAGGGATCTCCCACCTAGTAATGTGGACAGTAACCTGTTACGATGCCAACCAACGCAGATAAGTTCGATCGAGAGATCTGTATTAGCTATTTTGATCTTTTATTGTTTATGATTGGCCAAAATGCTTTGGCTTTGGAGTATGTGGGTCCTGTTGACCACCTATGCGCGAATTGCCTATTATCCCATTGGTTAATCCGGAGGCGACGAGCCCCTAGAGGTATACCTACACTTTCTTTTGCCGGAAGAATCTGTGCTGTCGTACGTCGACTAGCTAGTTCATCTGCCATGCAATTTCCATGGATGTCCCCGTGTCCAGGAACCAAGATGATGCGCATTTGAAAGTGCTAAGTCATCGCCTTCAGCGATGAGAGGCATTTCAAAACCATCTTGGAGTTAACAGACGACGTGCTCAGGGATTTGATAGCTGCCTGACTGTGTGAATATTTATTGATATATCTTTCGGAGACAACGTTTCGCCTTCGCCAGTTCAACACCTCGCCTATTGCCGCAACCTTCTGCTTGAAAGACGCTACAGTAGTCTGGTAGCCTAAACCTTTATATAAAAAGTTTGCTCCTTAGACCCGCCGGCATCGAATTTCAACAATGTTTCACGTCTAAAACGTCCTAGCCCACATACACGTTTTAGTCCCTACTTTTAGGTTCTCATTCAATTAAGGCCGCAATTATAGTGGAAGCAAAGCTGAAGCTGAAGCGTAAGCTGTCATGTATTTGTTGTTGCGAAAATACAACAAACACATGACAGCTTACGCTTCAGCTTTAGCATTGATTCCACTATAATTGCGGCCTAACTCCTTGACGGTTTTTAAATTTAAAAACTATATATTTTAAATTCTCCCCAAGTTCGTTTTCCCGATCATGAATCATTTAAAATAACTATCAGTATGTTGTTAATTCAATAAACCACTTTTAAGAGCGTTTACTTATTGACATTACATTTTAAAACGAATAGCTGCGAAAAAAGAGTAGTATGTATTCAAGTAACAGCGCCGAGCCTGCAAGATGTATTTTTCTTGATAAAAAAAAAATAAGATTCTGCGTATAGCATAAAACAGTGAGTGATTACAAAAATTATTCATTGTACATAATCTTCTTTTTCAAAAACATAAGTTAACAGGATTTCTTTTTTGGTATGAAAAAATTAAAATATGTGGAAATTTTATGTGTCACATGTGCACAAGTCCTTAAACCGCAACTACAAATGCCTTACCAAATCAATACTTTTTTGCATATTTCAGACAAACATATTTAAATTTTGGGGAAACATATCCACGCTTTTTCGCAATATAAATTTTTTGGTCAAGAATTGGTTTGAAGTCCAACTTCACATACGTTTCATCCTCCATGAAATTCAGCCATTAAATTTGGTTAAAACGGTGGTGTAAAGCTTTCTAACACGTGATTTAATGGTCTCAATCTGCTTATCAGTCCTGTTTGGACATTTTATTGCTCGGTTAATCTTATAGCCTGCATTCAAATGGATTTTTCGCACCATGACCTTGTACGTTTTGCACTTTTTTGCCCTATCACTATCTGAAAGTCCAGGATCTTTTGCAATTGCCTGCAGGACTTTTTTTTTCCAGTTTTAAGTTACGGCAACCAGTTTTTCTGCTTTTATGCGTATGTCTGTCGATGGTTAAGGTTTCCTTATAACGTTTAATAACCGCACATACGGTCTGTTTTGGAAATTTAAGTGTTTTTGCTATCCCGGAAGCCGATAACGACGGATTTTCGAGGTACTTGCTCAAAATTAGCTTTCTGAGCTCAACTTCCATCGCTTACAACACTTTACAGAAATGTCCAATGTTGCTCAAATTAAAAAGTAAGAAGAAGACAATATCAATAAACAAACTTGCACTTTCTTATATGCAACCCTGAATCCAATATTGTGTACTGAAACGTTTGTCCCGATTTTAAGTGTTCCGTTCTTTATAAAAACCAAAATAGCCAGTTATTGTTATCAAAAGCAAAACAGCACTGATTATGAGTTCTTTGAGCGAACATCTTAAACAAATATAAAGTGATCAGTAGGGCAACTGGAAATATGCTTTCAAATATGATTTTTTCCTCATGAAATAAGACATAAAAAAATTCAATTCAAATTAAACACAAAATTAACAAATTGAAATAAAACAAGTAAGGGTGTTATAGTCAGGCGAGCCTGACAATAGAATACCCGACACAGACAAACATGTTCAAATGATTTTTAATATCAAGAGGTGTTAAAGGCCACTAGGCGCCCCATATACCGACTTTTGTTAAATTTCTTTATGAAAACCGCCCTTTTGCCACGCCCAATTTTCCAATTTTTTTGAATTCTAGTCAGAGGCCTAATATACGCTGAAATTCTAAGTTTCAGTGGAATATCTCAAAAAAATCCGTATTTGGGGCAGTTTTGAGATTTTTATGACAGACCCTAGTACTGGAGGTACCCTTAATAATGGACCTATAAAACCTTTTGGAGAGGATGTTTATGGCTACAAAGGAAGCATTACTGCTAAATTTCGTTCAATTCCCATTTGAATTTCGGGTGTAGGAAGCCATTTTCCAAAAACGCCCTTCGGCCACGCCCACTTTTCCAATTTTTTGAAATTGAATAACTTGACTTCAAATATGTTGAACTATCAAATTTCATCAAAATATCTTGAAAAACTTCGATTTAAGAGCAGTTTTTGTGATTTTCGTAACAGACCCTAGTACTGGAGGTACCCCTAAAAATGGTCCGATCGGGTCCATTCTCAAACTTGTTCTTACTCATGTGCCTGTGAGCACGCATATCAAATTTCATCAAGATAGCTCAACTCTTTCGATAAGAAAACTGTATACAAACAGACGGACAGACAGACGGACAGACGGACAGACATGTCTAAATCGAATCTCCTTGTGACGCAGATCATTTCTATATATATTTTGTATGATCCATTTCGACTGGTTCTGGGTGTTACACACAACTACACAAACGCAATATACCCTCGACACAGAGTGTGTCGGATATAAAAATAATGATATTGAAATGGTTAGTGCACTTCAAAACTAGTGCAGTGTGCCAGTGGCGTAGGTGGGATTTTGAAAAGGAGGGCGATTACAAATAGTAAGAAGTTTTGAAAAACGCAATAAAAACTCAAACTAATATAAGATACATTATTTCAAATTTCATTGTATCACACAATGATGTTGGCATTTCAGTCGCAAACCTCGATAAGGCACAGGGTTGCATTCAATAAACTGACATATTTTGTGAGAAATTCCCTGTGAAATGGAAGTTTTCGTTGAATGGGGAATGAACTAAAGAAGAAGAAGAATGAGAAAAAGAATAAGAAGTTGAAGTCAAATCGAAGTTTTTGAAAAGGAAATGAATAAGGAATTAAAAGAAAAGGTTTTCGGGGAAAAAAAGAAAAAGAAAGTGTGGAGCGAAGATGCGGAATGTGCCCTAATCGAATTGTGAGCTGAAAAAATAGATGGACTACGTGGGAACAGAAAAAACGGCCATGTGTATGCCTAAATTTGTGATGAAATGACGAAACGAAATTTTTTCAGAGCCCCTGTGGAAGTTCGTGATAAAATTCACAATCTCACAAACAAGTATATGTATGTATTTACATAGGTATGGTTTTCATATTTTGACCAAAAAATTAAAAAGTCGGATATCAAAGTGACCATTTCTTACCCATAGCTCCCATACACTGCGGAAATCCTATTTCGTTGAAGCCCTTAATGCATTCGCTAATTTTTGCTTGAGTCAAAAAATTTGCTGGCAAGTATTCAGGTGCCATGACCCGCCACACTTCAGCACAGAACTCTTGCAAAATTTTGCAAACACTTGCTTCAGACACTCCGAACAATCTCGCAACTGTGCGGTATTCTGCTGATGAGCGGAGCGTATACAAGGATATAGCGATTTCTCTTTTCTAGCGGTATGCATTTTCTGAAAAATGTGTCCTGTTTTTTAAGCTTTTGCAGTTTCTCGACAAGTTCCATAAATCCTTTTCGGTCAACTCGAAAGGCATCTTTAAAAAAAGAGTCAGTGGCACAAGGAATGTCCTTTTCCCAAAATCGACCATATCGTTCCTAATTTATTTTTAATGTTAGAATCATCAAATAACAGATACCTACTATGAAGTTACTCACATGAACCCAAGTCATTCGACAATTTTGCTGGAGCAATGACAAATAAAGTTGATTCATTCGCCGGCGTAAAATTCGTTTTCTTAAAAACGCTGCTTTATAAGCTTTTCTCAACCGGGCTAGCTCTCTTTCTTTTTTTTTTTTTGATATTTCACTTAAATCCAGAATATTTTGCAACAATTCCTTTTGTTTTTCGTTAAATAAACAAATCATTTGCTTCGAATCCATTTTCTCAACTTTTCGGTTTTGTTTGCTATTGATGTTTGACAAAAAAAAAAAATGAACTGTCAAACGTAACCTCGATAAGTGCAGTGTAAACGCGCTAGGTTTGCATTTCGGTTACGAACGCAAACCTAGGTTTCCTATGTAACTGTAGAAAGGCTATTAAATTAGTCCTAGGTTTGTGACTACATAAATGCACTAGGGATGATCAAAAGCTATCGATGTTCATTTAACGTTGCCACATTCGTTGTATTTAGCTGAAATTGGCTATTTTTATAGAAATGGTTTTAAATATTTTCGCAGCATTTATACTGATTTGAAACCAAACATAAATAAATTCATCCAAAACTAGACCTAGACTAGAGTTGTAAAATTTAAGAAAAAATCGATTTTCGATTAATCGAAGACCTGCATAGTTATAAATCGATGTTGGATGATTAATTGAAGCAATAAATCGATTAAATCGATTTTATTTTTCATTTTTTCCAAACCTATTTATAATGCCTATTTTTTGTTTTCTGAAGTTTATAAAATAACAGAGTAACAGTATTTTTAAAAATATTCCTTCGCGAATGGGGTAAAATTCGAAAAATAACAGTTGCCGTTCAACGCAACTACAAAGAGGAATTGCCCAAGAATCGAAGAGCAAGATTGACTTATGTTAAAGCAGTCAATCAATAATTGAGGTCTTTTACACTGTAGAAGTTGCAGATCGGAGGAGGAAGAAGAACCAGCAAGCCACCTCATGTGTCACTGCCCGAGTCTGGCCAGGAGAAAATCCAGGCTGCTCGACTCCTTCTTCTTCTCCTCCCTCACCGAGCTAACATCTGTTCGAATAAAAGACATGGCTCGCTTCATAAATGAGTCTAACTGGCTCCACCAAAGGTGTAACTAGGAGGGAATGCCTTCCCTCGTGGTATCACAACGGGCCCATATGCGGCCTAAGTGTGTCCCCTTAAAGGGGGCAGCCACCCTAACCTAACCTTACCTAACGCTAGTCAATTAATGATATTCAATTATAGTTCTGTTCACTTTTGGAGGTGCATTCAGAAGAATTGACCGTCAATTTCTGTATTTTTTCCATTTTGACATATCGTTTTGCTCATATTTTAAACATTTTCCAGAGTTTCCAAAAAAATTTAACATCGAAAGAAAAAATCGATTTTATTAAAAATCGAAAAAAAAAACATAATTCGATTCTAAAAAAATCGATCGAAAGCCAAAAAAATCGATTAAATCGAAACTTTGAATGTTTTTTTTACAACCCTAACCTAGACTGATGTTGAGAATTGTTTATCGTCTGGCAGCAGGTTTAATTGAAAACGAACTGAAGCATTGAAAATGAATGTATTCCACTCAGGTTAACATAAAGCTACGGCAGGATTTCCATTGCCAATGTGGATAAATTAGTTCTTAATCATTTTTTAATCAGTTCATTATATTGCACGTTTCATATGTAGTTTCTTGAGAAGCGTACGAAGGGGTAATTTAGTAAGAAAAACTTTTTTATGATTTTAAAATACATAAATGTAAAAATATTTGATAAAAGGTTGGTATTTTGGTCATACGTTTTTTTTTTGTTGCTATTTTAGCTTTTTCGTTTTTGATATTTTCCAATTAAAAAAAAAACTCATGGCAGCGCTGTGTTCGCTTAAATGTAATGCTCGAATTCGTCATCGATTATTCGCAAGCATAGATCTAAAAGGGCACCCTTATTCAGGGTACACATTAGGGTGGTCCTTATTTTAAAAATTTTTTCATTTTCAGCGCGACACCCCGTCATTTTAATATATACCCCGAGAAAACATTTCTGTATTTTTTTCAAATTTTTTAAATGACATTTAGGGGTCGCTACCAGCGTTCAAAATTTTCCATATAAACTCCATATAAAAATTTGTTAGTTTCATAAAATATATTATAAAATTACAGCAGTACAAAAATCCAAGGGGTTTTTAAGCAATTTCTTTAGATTTCAGCTTGCTACATAATTGAAAAATATCAAAAAAATTCGATCACGTCAGAGTTCCATGTTATTCGCGTATTAAATTTTTAAATACCATTGATGTTTTGAAAATCATATTCCTTAAATATGGTTTGAGCCATCTTAAAATTTTTAAGGCTTTTGTGTTACTAAAACGTCATTTTTTACTATGAAATCAAAAATAACTTACAAACCTTTAAATTAATGGTAAAAAATTGTGTTCAAAGTCGAAAAATGTAAAATTGTATGTAAAATTTTCATGTTTTTTTTTTACTTATATCTCTGCAACGGTGAAGAAGTCGATGGTCAAATTTAGCACAGACTTTCACAATGGATTACACAGTGCAACACCAAAAAAAAATAACCATATACGGACACCACTACGTGATTAAAGACTAAAAAAAAAAGACCCGTGTCTCCCAATTTTCCCCAAAGTCATGCACTTTTTGTTTTATGGGCCCCCAAAGATTTGGGGCCTCGGTATCATTTTCGTAAAAATGTGATCATTTTCTCAGGCTCATATCTTGTAAACCGTTCAGAATTTCTCTCTCTCTGAGGCAAAGTTGTAGCTCTTGTCATAAGGAACAAAAATTGCCAACATATAAAATCCAAAAAACTTCACCTTCCAGGTCAAAATCGCAAAAAACTTAAAAAATTTCGATTTTTTTTTACCTTTTTTCCCGTGTTCAGGTCCATAGGTAGTAATCTGACTCTGATTCAGAAATTTTTTTTTGCAGCCTACCGACATAAGCAAACATCTGCATTGAATTCACATAAACACAAGCCAAAATATAAAAATACCTGGAAACACATTGTCATAAAGATGAAATTGTGAACATATGAAATCAAAAAACTTCTATCAAAAAACTACCTGGAAGCAAACATCTGCATTTAATTCCCATAAACACAAGCCAAAATATAAAAATACCTGGAAACACGTTGTCATAAAGATGAAATTGTGAGCATATAAAAGCGACACGACGCTCACATCGAGGCATTGCACAGCGCGACGTCAACGAGAGCTCAGCGGTGAAAGTAATAAAGTGACAGAGAAAGTAAAAAAAGTGAAAGTGCTACTGCATAATTCGCACACAACATTGGCAACTGACAATTTCAATATGCAGTGTGAAAAAAAGGATTTATTTTGCTACGTTTGCGGTCATCAAACCAGAAAAATAACATCTACAAGATTTCAAAAGGAAAAGAATCTTTTAACTACTGAATTCAAAAGAGCATATACATTGTTTTTCGACGAAATGGACTTGACCGGTGAAAAGTACACACCTAATACAGTGTGTCGCCAATGTTATAACAATCTCATGGCATGGTTGAGTGGAGGCAGAGGTACTATGAAGTATTGTAAGCCGGTAAACTGGATTTATCGTCCAGGTGATCATGATGCAACCAGTTGCTATGCATGCGTAAATTACACATCTCGTCTAAATCGACATGCTGAGAAAAACAAAACTTATAAAGCAACTGCAACAGCCACACTACCAGTGCTTGCACCTGAAAATTTTGTATCACCAAGGCCGCCAACTCCAGATCGTACTACAGAATTTACAGCAATGAGTACAGCAAGTGGAGTTACTTATGAAGATCCATTTGATACCGATTATGAGCCCCAACAGGGAAGAGATGGACCACAACTAATAACACAAATGGAAATGGATTTCATTGTGGCCATATTGGGATTATCCCAGCGGCTTGCAATATTTTTAACAGCTTTTTAAAAAAAAAGAAAACTCACACATGCTAATGTAAACTCTACGGCGTACCGCAAACGACAAGCTGAATTTCAGATGCTGTACACTCTAAATGATGACAATTCGTTCGCTTACTGCAACGATATAAAAGCTTTGGTGGTAAAAATGGGAATGAACTACATCGCTAGTGAGTGGAGATTATTTATTGATGGTTCTGTTTCAAGCTTGAAAGCAGTGTTGTTGCATGTGTCGAACCGAAAACCTTCCATTCCGCTAGCAATGGGTATCAACATGAAAGAAAGCTATGAAACATTGAAAGATATAATGGAAAAAATCAAATATTACGAAAATAAATGGAAGATTTGCTGTGATTTGAAGGTCATCAACATTATGCAAGGGATCATCGATAAGGGCGGCTTCCCAAAATTCTTTTGTTTTCTTTGTAATTGGGATTCACGCTCACCTCTGAATCAATTCCAATGTAATTCGTGGAGGCCAAGAGGAAGTGTGGATGAACAAATACAACAACATAGACTGAAGAATGCACCTTTAATTGACAATACTCCAGACATCTTGCTGCCACCGCTCCACATAAAATTGGAAATTGTTAAAAAATGCATCGAAGTGGCCGTTGTAAATTGTCCAAACGCATTCGACTATTTGAAAAGCGTTTTCCCAAAGCGTAGCGATGACAAAATTAAAAAAGGTATTGTAGTAAATTTAAAACGGATTTTTGTTCACCTAATTGTACTATATATATAGCTATTTACACTATGTTAATGTTTTCTTTTCTGTGTTTATTTTTTGTTTTCATTTAACAGGCGTACTTAATGGCCCTGACATTAGAAAGCTATTCAAGAGCAACTTTGCTTCATCGCTTGATGAAAATCATTCAATGGCATGGATTTACCTTCAGCGTGTATGCACCAGAGTCTTGGGAGCGGATCGAGACGCGGAACCGGAAGCAAGAGAATAGGTGAAAGCAATGCTGTATTATTTTGAGATAATCGGCGCATCGATGACATTAAAGCTGCATTTTCTTCATTTTCATTTTGACGATTTCATCAAACAACTCCCTACCGAATCCGATGAGCAAGGAGAACGGTTTCACCAAACCACAATGCCCATGGAAAAACGGTTCAAAGGCAAAAACCTGGACGCATTGCTTGCAGAGGTATGTTGGTGGAGTCACAAGATCACCCTGTATGATGTTAATGAAGTAGTTGAAGAAGAAAGAGCTGATGATGGAGGGCAGTCTGGAAGCAACGTGCCTGTGGACACCATAATTTCTGAATCAGAGTCAGATTCGGACGATTCGGACGACGATTTGGATCCACAACTTAAGAGAGCGCGATTTGCAAGTCCAGGGCCATCAAAATTATAAACATAATTATAACATTTTAACATAATTATTATAATACGAATATTTTTTTAAAATATTTTTGTAATAGATAGCATAGTAACTCAATGTTGAAGTAAATAAAAAACAAATGAAATTAAAAAACGGTGTTAAGAATCATCTCTAGGAAGTTTATATGTTTCAGAAATTTGTTTATTGAGATCTTAGGTACATTTTTGTAGTTTATTGTTTCCTTGAATTTTGAAAGGTTTGCTACCTATGGACCTGAACACGGGAAAAAAGGTAAAAAAAAATCGAAATTTTTTAAGTTTTTTGCGATTTTGACCTGGAAGGTGAAGTTTTTTGGATTTTATATGTTGGCAATTTTTGTTCCTTATGCCAAGAGCTACAACTTTGCCTCAGAGAGAGAGAAATTCTGAACGGTTTACAAGATATGAGCCTGAGAAAATGATCACATTTTTACGAAAATGATACCGAGGCCCCAAATCTTTGGGGGCCCATAAAACAAAAAGTGCATGACTTTGGGGAAAATTGGGAGACACGGGTCTTTTTTTTTTTAGTCTTTTATCACGTAGTGGTGTCCGTATATGGTTATTTTGCCGTGACTTAAAAAATTACACACAGTGTTATCCTATGATCACAGACAGCGAGCCTGAAAGATCGCTCAATAATGGTGGAGCTATGTTCATTCAAAGTTGGCTTCTCGCCAAAAAACAAATATATTTTGGCATTTTGCATTTTACGCGTTACTCGACATTCCTTTTTGGCGCAGTCCAACTGTTAAAAAAAATTTCCCCCTAAAAATTTAGGGAAAACAACTAAGTTGGCAGCACTGTTTTGGACATTAGAGTAAAGGCCTGATTACAATAGGGCAGTATCAGTGGAAGTGGCAGTATTCCGCTATTTAAAGTATCAGCTGAATTCTGGGACTGAGACTGCCCTATTGTGGCCATTTACATAAAATTTTTTTTTTTTGGTCCGATTTTTTCCGAAAAATATGTGGTCAGGTTAGTTTATACGGATTTACATATAACCAAGGTCAGAAAATGTTGATATTAATGACTTTACAGAAACAAATTTTTTTCGAAATTTCTGGAGTTGAAGTTCTACACTTTTTACTTTGCAAGGTTCAAAACATCTCATTTGCCCTTTCAAAAACAATTTTTTTTTTGCGTAATATTTGGTCTTTCGCTTTCAATTATTCATTAGCCCTTCAAGCTATCCCAAAAGTATTGTTATTTGGTCATTTCTTGGACATTCTTCATTACATCGGAACCTTAAAGAAGTGAAGTGGCCTTGTAAGTACTGAACGGCACGGCAAATTTGCAAAAAATTTCAATTTGTCACTTACAACGTTATTCGCGGAGCCGCTTCAATGGCTGCGCTTCATAAAATAACATTCGCAAGGAAATCGATCAATATTTCTTAATTTTTGTCAGTTTTTAATTCATTTTCATTCAATCCTATAGTGTTTCAATTGAATTTGACCTATAATTTAATCCAAGTCTTTTAAATGGTTTGAAAAAAATCTTGGTTCACCATAATAATTTTCACAATTTTGAGTGAGGCAGACCAATGCTTTGAATATTGCAAAGAAGAAGTCAAGCACTTAATACTTTCTACATACATCAATGCAAACAATTAAGTGGAACCCATAACAATATTCGAAGCAATAAGACTATGAGTTAATGGAACGTTCACTCGAATATCCTATCGAACTTTTCCTTAATCGAGGCAATGAAAGCAAAAACCTATTGTGTATGTATGTCTTGTATACTAACCTTTGAATCATTCGTTACCTCAATAAGTTATTTCTGGACAAAAAATCAATAACGAATGTTGAATAAATAGTCCGGAAATAACAAGAGCACAACAAAAAATTTGAAGGAAAATAAAACATTCCTTCTTCGTCCACTCGCAAAGAAAAATTGCTTTCAAGAACTGAATCATTATGTTTCTAAGAAATTTAATTCCATTCAAAATTGTCCGTAATGTGTACGGTGACCATAAATTGAAATTGAAAAACCAGAACATGAATAGTGTATATGATATTTTTTTAGTCTTCAACTTTTTTCCTCTTTATTGATTAAGTTTAATTTCTAAATATTTGCTAAAATAATAATTTTTAATTGACTTGTGGCACATCAAAACTTTCTAAATGAAATTCTTGATTAATCCGCATTAAAAAATAAACTAAAAAGTGGTCCGAATTTTTTATCAGAATTTTTAAATGACTCAATGAATCTAAATATGTTCTTGAAATTTTATGGCAAATGGACTTTGAAAGGTTGTAGAATTTAGAATTCTCATCGAAAAATTTTCTATGCCCACAGGAGGAATGTGGAAAATCTCTTATAACTTCTTTATTTTTCGACCAATTTTGAAGAAATTTAATTTTCTATATATATATAATATATATATGCATATATGCTAAATATTTGTATATGACTTTTAGTAACAGAAAAAAATATGAAAAATTTTGTTAGTACTTAAAAGTTAAATTGAACTTTTGCAAATTAAGAAAAATCTAAAAAAATAAAACTTTTGCAAGTTCAAACGTCTATATATGTATATATATATATATAAAAACTACGACACCGATTGTTACAAATGATACATCGTTGCAAAGGGGAGACTTCCGCTTTAGACTAAAAAAAAACGTGTAGTATTTCTACAAAGGAGAAAATTTTATGTTATTTAAGCGGGTAGTTTTTGAGTTCTTTGGCAAAATCTCATTAAGTAACCAAAAATCACGTTTTTTGCGTATATCTCAAAAACTATCCTTTGGAAAAATAAAGCATTGGTTGCCATTTTCGTGATCAGCGACCCCAATTTAGTTTAAAAACCATCATTTCGTCTCTGCTCTCGCGAAAGTCTTAAATTCTGTAAACTAGTGCAATTGACTAGCGTTAAAAGCCTAAAAGCGCTGCCGCAATTACACACAGAAAATTATGACCACATAAAATCGAGAAGATCCCCTTATTGAGCGATTTTATGGAGAAATCTGCTTAAACTATGTGAATAATATGCTTTTTCCATAGAAAAACTCTTTGAATGCAGAAATAATTGACCTATTCACAAAGGCTGCTAAAATCCCTTCTAATATGCTAATATACTTTTTATACCCAGCGTAAGCGGGGTATATTAGTTTTGTGCGAATCTTGTAACAGGGAGAACTAAGCTCCGGAGATATAGACATATATATATATATTCTTGATCAGGATCAAAAACTGAATCGATTTAGACATGTCCGTCTGTCCGTCCGTCCGTGGTCGGATCTCCTCCGAAACGGCTGGACCAATCAAGTCGAAATTTGGCACACAGGTATATCGGGATCCGAGTATGATCCTAAGTAAAAATGGGAGACATCCGCCCACTGCCACGCCCACAAATGAATTTATTGTGTTTTCAGTAAAATGCTTGTTACTTGCGAACCACTCACCACATTCCATTGATATTTGGTGTGCTGGTAAACTACAAAAAGGGACATTTCCTGGCAAAAAATGGACGCCGCCCTCCCCGAGCCACGCCCACAAATAAGCCCAAAAATAAGGGCTTATCGTAACTTGTGAAGTAAAAGGCGTAGAAGCTTCAAATTCGCAGCATAGGTTGACCAAGGCAAATGAAAGGTGTAGGAAAAAAAATTATGTAGCTCGCCCACTGCCACGCCCACAAATAGAGAATTTTCATAACTTCCGAAGTAAAAGGCGTAGAAACTTCAAATTCGCAACATAGGTTCACCAAGGCGAATGAAAGGTGTACGCAAAAATTTTTTGTGGCCCGCCCACTGCCACGCCCACAAATAAAGATTTTTCGTAACTTCCGAAATAAAAGGCGTAGAAGCTTCAAATTCGCAACATAGGTTCACCAAGGCGAATGAAAGGTGTAGGGAAATAATTTATGTTGCCCTCCCACTGCCACGCCCACAAATAGAGAAGCAAAACATAGTGCGCTCATAATGTCGGGACGCTGGGTATTTCAAAGTCGGGCTTGACCGACTTTAGCTTTCTTACTTGTTATATATGGAGTTTGACAGCTTTAGAACATTAGAAGGGACTTTAGCAGACCTTGTGAATAGGTCAATTACACAGGTATACAAGGTTTTGGACCAGAGAAACTGGATAGCGACCCTATAGGAATTTTTCGTGCTGATTCCGAATCTGGTACCCGTTTTTCTCTAACACGTCAAGTTTTTGAGAAATCGTTAAATAACGGTTTTTGACATTTTTACCTATAGTCTATGTCAATAATGAGGTCGTAGACCCTATATGCCTTAACCGATTTCAAAGTTTTTGGTACTCATATGAAAGAGGAATGACAACGCAACATATCCTTTATACACAAATTTGAAATTGATTCAGTAACTTGGAAGCTATAGGGCAAAAAACGCGATGCTGATTTCCAATTTTTAGCGATTTTGTTTAAAAACTTGAAATTCAAGTGGTTATAATTTCCGAACCAAGGCTGGTATTCCAGGTCTTAATACTTTGAATGAAAGAACAATCAATTGAAAAAGTTTTGAGCCTAAAACAAAAAAAATCCGTTGCGTCGTTCTAATTTTATGAGGATTTTCGCTGAAAATGACAAAAACGAATTTTTATTTTTGGTATATTCTTCGCTCGTTCATATGTATATTTCAGTTCGAATTGTGTATGTTGGTAAAACTGGCTTAAAAAACATAAAACTTAAATTCTATTTTAAACCTATCTTTAAAGCTAAAACCAATTTAAACTTTAAAAATGAATAGAATTTGAACTGAGCCTTTTGTATTGTTTACTATCTGTTTCGCGTATAAGGGACCAGCAATAGTCACTCAACATTCCATTCAACGTTGTGGGAAATATTTTGGGAAATAAAAAAAGCGACAACTACATAAAAATAGTTGGAGGACTCTTGAAAAATTATCGAAAAATGGGAGTTCTGATGTCACTAAAAATACATTTTCTCCACTCACATTTGGATTTCTTCCCCGAAAACTTGGGCAAAACTAGCGACGAACAAGGAGAACGCATTCACCAGGACCTACAGAGGATTGAAAAAAATTATAAGGGCTTTTGGGATGAAGGAAATTTATTAATATTTTTTAAATAACGTAAATGTAAAATAATCTACTTTTCCAAAAAATAATTAAATATATCGACGCTCGCTGGAGCAGGGATCGAACCCGCCGACCGTGCTTTTACAAGAATTCATATCAAAATAATAAGTTATCTTCTTAACTTATCGTTCAATTTTTCGTTAAAATAAACGATAAGGTTTTCTCTATGATTTCAATAAGACAATCTTCTTGGATAAAAACCATACAGAAATCTTATTATTTTTCTTCCATTGTGTGTGGTATCGTTTTCTCTGTGTAGAATCTTTTTGATTTGCATGGCGCAGAAAAACAGAAAATTTTTGGAATTTTCCACAAAAACACAAGTAAGAAAGCTAAAGTCGGTCAAGCCCGACTTTGAAATACCCAGCGTCCCGACATTATTGGCATTATATACACCTTTCATTCGCCTTGGTCAACTTATGTTGTGAATTTGAAGCTACTACGGCTTTTACTTCACAAGTTACGATAAACCCTTATTTGTGGGCGTAGGTCGAGGAGAATGGCGTCCTTTTTTTCCAGGATATGTCCCTTTACGTAGTTTAACAGGACACCAAATATTAATGAAATGTGTTGAGTGGTTCGCAAGTTACAAGCATTTTACTGAAAACACATTAAATTCACTTGTGGGCGTGCCAGTGGGCGGATGTCTCCAAATTTGATGTGTGCCAAATTTCGACTTCATTGGTTCAGCCGTTTCGGAGGAGATCCGACCACGGACGGACGGACAGACGGACATGTCTAAATCGATTCAGTTTTTGATCCGGATCATTTCTATATATATATCTACGGAGCTTAGTTCTGGCTGTTACAAGATTCGCACAAAACTAATATACCCTGCTTACGCTGGGTATAAAAATACGCAAAACAAGCGCCTAAAAAACAGAACACCTCTGCTAAAAACAGATATGATGGTCAGCGCAGTTATGTGTTATGTTCATATGTATTAGGTTATGGAAAAAATATATTACTTTACGTCTTACGTACAAATGTACATGTGAACGTAGATTTCGCATTCAAAGTGGAAGATATTTTCTGGTAGCACCAAGTGTCAGCACAGGGGACATTAACTACCTTATGTACCTACATATGTTTACCATATTTATGATTTTCATAATCTTATTTCTAATTAGTATATAATTTGCTTTCTTTGAGGGAAAGGTGGTAAGGGTGATAATCCGATTTTATTAAAAACATGTGTCTAGTTACCCAAATTCAGGCTACTTGGAGCTGTTATTTAAACTCTGATACATAAGCAGAGCTCTATTGATCAATGATGTTTAGGTGTTTTTGTCACATAATAAGAGGCCTAAATGCGTCATGCTTTCGTGTATAATTTTTAAAGTTCTGCCCTTTTTTTTAAATTTTAGCGTGTTGATTTTCATATATGAGTCGTTCAGTGGATAAAGGGAATGAGCCCATTTTAGTCGTTTTTGAGATTTAGCGTGGATATAGTTCCTTTTATGAATTTGATGATTTTTTTTTGCTATTTTAATTTGGAGTTTTGTTGTAACAACTAGTTTTAAAAGTCAACTTCAACTTTTCTGTCGTTTTTCTGCATTTAAAATATTTGGACTCATTCCCTTTATCCACTGAGCGACTCATTTATACGTCTGCCATTGTGCCCGGATGATTACAGTTTAAAATGCACGCAATTGGAAGAACAAATTAATTTATTTTGTAACTACATACTAGAGCCCTGCACAAGTATGCTTGCTTTTCAATGACAACAAATGATCTAGTGAAGAGAACCATGCTTGCAAAACAAAGAGTGCGATTAAAATGCTTCGCATTTGAATCAAGAGAGAGAGAGCATGCATTTTATGCATTTTGCTTTTACAAAGCAAACACTGAACTGTGCTTGTTCACTACAAAGCCTCTTCTGCTTTGCTTTTTCAAAACCAAAACAGCGCGCTCGCTTATATTTCAGTGAGTGCACTAAAACATTCAATGTTTTATATTTGGCTGTCTTGTGTTGTTGTTGCTGTGTTTTTCTGTGAATGCACGCTTCGACTGCCCTTTATTGTTTTGAATCTTACTATTGTTTTCGAATGCGTATAGGTCAAGCAGTTTTTGTTGTTTTCGTAACAGACCCTAGTACTGGAGGTACGCCTAAAAATGGTCCGATCGGGTCCATTCTCGAACTTGTTCTTACTCATGTCCCCGTTAGCACGCTTACCAAAAATCTTCAAGATAGCTCAACTCCTTCGATAGGAAAACTGTATACAAACAGACAGACAGACAGACGGACAGACAGACAGACGGACAGACAGACAGACAGACAGACAGACAGACAGACAGACAGACGGACATGTCTAAATCGAATCACACAAACGCAATATACCCTCGATACAGAGTGTGTCGGGTATAAATATATTGTATACATACGTATACATATGTATGTAATCTACAGTGTAGATTCTACACATCAATCAATTTATTTTTTGTCTTTTAATTGCGATTGAGAAATGAAAAAATTGTGAAAGAGAAAAGCCTCAAATGTTCTAAATGCCTTACGTTCTAACATACTTCATAAAACAATAACAGAAGTAAGTTTTATTGTCTTTACTGCTCTGCACAGTACTTTTAAATGAATTGGTTTTGCAAACACAGTTGAAATCAAAGCTCTTATTCTCGCGCTATTACGCGCTCTTGTTCTCATTTTGTTTTTATTATAAAAACAAAGCAGTTATCGTGCACTGGGCTTGTTCGCCAAGCCGAACCAAGCACAGTGCTTGTAAAATATCAAATGTGCTTGAAAGCGTTTCAAGCATACTTGTGCAGGGCTCTACTACATACCTATCTCTTGGCGACGTAAACTCGTTGCGATATATGCAGGAAATATGTGTTGATTGCAATAAAGGCTTATGTGAAACCGATGAAAGCTCGAAATTTTTTTTTTTTTTTACCAAAACGAAACGATGTGATGCAAATATTTGCGTATACATTTTCGTCCTATGAATGGCTAGAGTGGGACTTTTGGACTTACTCTTTGTGGCTGCATATTAAATATTATCAATTTGGTTGTTAAACCATGTGCAGGAAACATCAATCATGCCTATCAAAACTTCAAAATATTTTTGGTTGCTTAAAGAACTGCTGTTGCAAGTCGTTCAATAAGTCTATAGGATTACACATACAACATGTCGTTGCCAGAATTTTTTCCATATGAATTTAATTTTGAACTGACCTCAAACGGCACATACAGGAGATTTCCGATTTAACGAGCTCAATGTTGCCAGCACTTCTCGTTAAATCGAATTTCTCGTTAAATTGAGTACCATCATAAAATCATTTTTTTCTTATTGTAAGAGATTAAAATTATAAATTGGGCTTATAAACAATTTTTTTTTCAAAAGAATTATATAACAAAAAAAAAAACATAACAGCTCTTCATTTTGGTTGATATTAAACATATACATAACGTCTATGTAAACAGAGTAAAAAACGTATGAGATCACGTTTTGTTTAAATTATAAAATACATAGGTAATCCTTTGGGGCATCCTTTAATAAACCGATCAAAAAAAGGGGGAAAATTAACCTAGGTCTTTTCAATTTCGCGATATTTTTACAGCTTCTAGATATGAAATTATTCAACATGTAGTCCAAAATATTTCTCAGAATGCTTTATTTACGGAAGACCGTTAGTTTAAAGTTTGCTGAAAACCCGTTTTTTAACAAAAATTCAAAGAAAATTTGATGAATTGAATGAAATGAGAGTTTACTGTCCAGAGTAATGATGATAAGTAAACAACTGCAGTGTTGCCAGTAGAAAAATGTATTTTTGCGTTAAAAAATCTTTTGCTTGATTACATAGCGAGTCTGATTTATACCAGACCTGTAGCAATCCAACTTCCCCCGGGTGGGGCAAAGAATTTTCCACAATTTTTTCCTTTTAATTTTCGTAGTTCCTTCCACCTAAGACCAAGAATCGTGGTGGGGCAAAGCCCCTCCCTCCTAGCCCCTAGGTTGGTACGCGACTGATTTCTACTAACGTATGCTTACGTGGGGGATTAAAAATTGACATCACTGAACAACTGTGCACAAATAAAGCGGTAAGTCCAATAGCGCCTCCGCTTTTTCGATTTCACGCAGGTCACGCAAAATTGAACATTACTTTTCATACATTGACTGCTTGCGGCAGTTGGCGCAGCACACGCGCTTTTAGACTCCTCGCTTAACTATTTCTTGGATTCCTCTTTGTTTCTCTTAATACTTTTTCACTGATTTCTTATGTTGCTCGCTAAACCGAGTGCACAAAAAAATTTTTGTGCCATTTTGCTCGTTATATAAGATACTCAATGGAACGAATTTAGAGGCCGTTTCCACTATAGCCGCATCTTCAAGATGCGATTTTTTGGGATTGGTGTTTCCACTTGGCATTTCGCATCTTGCATCTTTCAAATCAGCTGATTTTTGTTTACAATTGATATTTTTACTAGTGATGCCACGAATATTCGGCCACTATTCGGACGAATATTTTAACTATTATATAGAAATAAATTATTTAAAAAATCAGTAGTAACTACAAATTAAATTTTTCTCATAATATTGTACATATATGTATATCTCATAATAATGTTACATTTTTTCTTGGTTTCCCGTCATTTGTGCTGCTGACAATTCCTGAAATGCTGGTCATTAACATATGTTTCACTAGACATGTGCAGTTAAAATCGATAGATAATCGGAAAAAATCGCATTTTCTTCGCATCTTTTAAAGATGCGCAGAAGATGCGGTTCAGGATACAACAACAATTGCATGTAAATTCACACCGCATCTTGCCAAAATGCTGAAAGATGCTAGATGCGGTTATAGTGGAAACAGCCTCTTAAATGCTCGTTAAATGCGAAACTCGCTAACGCGAATACTCGTTAAATCGGAAATCTCCTGTAGTAAGATTTTGCTGCATGCTTTGCAGTTGGCAAATAGGAAAATTTAAAAAAATGTGACTAATTTTTTCAGTTAAAATGACACAACTAAAAGAACGACGTTGATATTTTCAGTTAAGGTGGCACAATTCAAATTTTTTTAAAATAGAAATGGGTTTTGGTTAAAGCTTTACATAGAAACACAAAATAAAATCGCCGAATTTATTAAAATAATATTTCAGACGTTACATCGCTCCAGAACTTTTCTATTGCGTTCAAGTCAGGATTTTTAGCCGGCCAGTCTAAAACTTGAATTTTTTCCTTAGAAAACCAGTCCTTCATAAGCTCTTTGTTGGTTTTCCTAACAGGTGGGTTTTGTTTTTACTTTACAATTGTGTCCAAAAATTTTCCCTTAATGCATTTATTTGCATTATAAACTAATTTGCGTGACCGGTCCAAAATTTGGGCAATTCGGTCTGGCTTTTTTTCCATCCCTATACGGAGAGAAATAAGTGCCCCAAATATAATTGTAAGTTACAGTAGGCTTCGGAAATCCGTTCTTTTCGATTCGTTCGCGATCGAATCGTTACCACACGAACTGAATTTTTATTTAACGAAATGCTTTTCGATCGCGAAAAATATTTTTGGTTCGTGAACGGGATCGGAAAGTAAAGGAAATGAAAAAAAAATTCGTCAGCGATTTTAATCAGAATTAATCGGTTCTATTTCGTTTTTCACAGTAGGTATGCATTTTTGTATCTGTTAGAAAGGGTTTGAAACTTCCTTTTTAATCTTGAAGAATTTGCTGTGAGTACAGAGTGGTTATGAAAATGGGCTAAGAGTACAGTTAAAGCCTTTTCGCGGCTGAAGCCTTGTTTTAAAGCAACAGGTAGATGTGTAATGTACACAGAAAAACTTTTGTAAGTTAATACAACCAATTTTTTGATCAATATAACAAATTCGTTGTTAAAATTCAGCCTATCACACTTTTCGTTGTCCCAAGCAATTCATTTGTTTGCGAAAATTAATTGAAGTATTAACACTCAATAAACTTTTTTAACCAACGATTTGTAATATTAACAATCCAAAGTATTCACACTTAACGAAATATTTTTTTTTACGGTTTTTTATTATTGATATTTTATTTATTATATGACTTTCAGTCCACGCCAACGCGTGAACTGGTCTGCCGTTCCGTATGATGAAATCCATAGATAGGCTTCCAGGAGAAAATTTTAATACAAAAATTTAGAGGGGGCTTAGTTGTGAGACATTGATGGCAAGTCACGCCTTTTGAGCCTTGAGTAGCTGTTTGTTAGCAACAAACTTCTAGCTAGTGGGTTCGGATGTTGGGACAACCGAGTGCAATATTTGCGGATTAATGAAATAAGCTCGTTTTTGACCATCGGGGTACAAAGGTCTTTATGAATGTTTTCGTTTTTTATAAAAAACTTTATTGTTGCGTTGTAAAGAAGCACTCTGTGTTCGAGCCGCAGTCGTGACTTACTGTTAAGAAGCCAGTGCAGTTTTTGGGCGCTCAGCTTCATTTGGGTGCGTTTAGCCTCAATATGCTTGCGCCATGTGAGACGGCGATCTAAGTAAATGCCAAGATACCTCACTTCGTTGGCTGGTGGAACATGCGTGTTATTAAGCATAATAGGGGGGAAAGTTCCGCGACGCAACGTGAAAGTAATGTGGGTGCATTTACTTTCATTTACTTTGATTCTCCAGTTCGCAAGCCAGTCTTCAACAGTATGAAGATGATTATTAAGAACTCGAGAGGCGACCACAGGGTCGCTATGTACATACATAATTGCTGTGTCATCTGCAAATGTGAAGAGTTCTGGGGATACAGGCAGGTCAGCCGTGTAAATCAGGTATAGCAGTGGCCCTAGGACACTACCTTGAGGTACACCTGCTGATATGTCAAATTCATTTGTCGTATGTGTTCCATATTTAATTTTGAACTTCCTTTCAGAGAGGTAGGATTGTAGGACTTTGTGAGTGTTTTCGGGAAGGGTGTGTTTAATTTTAAACATTAAACCAGAGTGCCATACTTTATCAAAGGCTTGCGAGATATCCAGAAATATGGCGGAAAAGTATTTCTTTTTTTCAAATGCGTTTCTGATTTCGGCGGTAACTCTGTTTCCCTGTTCAATGGTGCCATGGCTTTTACGAAAACCAAACTGGTGCTCGGGAATAACTCCAAAGTTTTGCAAGGATGGAAAAATGTTTGCTAAGAGACATTTTTCAAAGACTTTTGAGAGTATTGGCAGCAAGCTAATTGGCCGATATTATGATGGGAGTGATAGATCTTTTCCTGGCTTAGCGATCATAATTATGTTCGAAATTTTCCAGGTTCTAGGGTAATATCCTAGTCTCAATATTGCGTTGAATATGAAGAGGATTAACCATGTTGCTACAGTGGGGAGTTGTTGCACCATCTGTGGGGTTATAAGATCAAAGCCTGCAGCCTTTTTTGTGTTTAGCTCGCCAATGATACTCTTGATCTCCTTGTGCTGAAATTCACCTATATTTTCGATTGAACGAGAGTTTATAGATACTTAGCAAATACATGAGCTTTTTCTTCATCCTTTCTAGCCCAGCTTCCAGTGTTAGTACGCAATGGTGCTAAGTTTGTTTTGGGTGCCTTCATCTTTTTATTTGCTTTCCAAAGAGAATACAGTGGAAATCGTTTATAGCAGGTCCGGTTATAACAGACTATCGTATACAACAGACAAAACCTCTGGTCCCTCCAAGTGTAATGGGAATAATACATATTAATTCGTATATAACGGACATCGCTTGTAGTAGACATATCGCTTATAAAATACACGTTTAGAAGTCCCCACGACTCGATAGTACTGTTTATAACAGACAAGTGAAGAAATCTACTGTTACATTTTCGTGTTTTATGTTCGTATTATTAGATGTACATACATAACACAAACATATGTATTGTTACATTTTGTTTTTGTGTACAATATTTTTGTTATGACACATATATACTTAATACTAACGTAAGGCGGCCAACCGTCCCGCATTCCGAGGCAAAAATATTTCTCGGGCATTACTGCCAATAACAGAATGTCTGCTATAGGTGATATGTGTATCGTATATAGCAGACTGTCTTCTATATGCGATATATTTCTGTAATAGAAATCGTATACAACAGACAGATTTTTCGGTCCATTGAAGTCTGTTATAAACGATTTCCACTGTAGTTTGATTCTACTGTCGAGCTCAAATTTCGAGTGTAATTTTCTAGATTAGTTTTCAGGTCATTATCAAGAGCTTCTCTCAGGCGCTTAGTCGCTTGCACTAAGTTAACTTCCGCGGTGGGTGAACGTTGTCGCTGCCATTCCCTTCGTAGGCGTCTTTTTTCTCGTACAAGAGTTTCGATCTCGCTTGAAGTATATCTTCGAGGTTCTTTTGGCTTGCTGATTATTTTTGGGGTTGCATGAACTGCTGCCGATATCATGATATTGTTTACCGCTGTTACGGCATCATCAATATCACATTCGCTTCGGAGTATAGAGTTCTCGTTCAAAGGCGAGCTTATATATTTTTTGTATTTAAGGTTTTATTTGTTACAATTCTGCCGGGGTTTTCGGTGAGTGTGGGCAAGTCCATCATTGTAATTATAACAGGGGACTGGTCGGATGAAAGATCGAAGTTGGGTTCAGCAAGTACTTCGCTCCGATCGAAGTTTTTGCTGATCGCAAAAGGTCGTGGGCCTTCTGAAGACTGCACAAAAATGCTTAACCCTTCTGAGATATGCTTGTTTAAGTATGCACCTGTCTCGTCTGTCGATGTAGAGCGTTCATTCTCAGCATATAGTTCTATATTAACTGAAAAGCGCACATCATTATACCCAGCGTAAGCAGGTATATTAGTTTTGTGCAAATCTTGTAACAGCCAGAACTAAACTCCGTAGATATAGACATATATATATATATTCTTGATCAGGATCAAAAACTGAATCGATTTAGACATGTCCGTCTGTCCGTCCGTCCGTGGTCGGATCTCCTCCGAAACGGCTGTACAAATCAAGTCGAAATTTGGCACACAGGTATATCGGGAGCCGAGTATGATCCTTAGAAAAAATAGGAGACATCCGCCTATTTCCACGCCCACAAAAGAATTTAAGGCGTTTTCAGTAAAATGCTTGTAACTCGCGAATCACTCAGCACATTTCATTGATATTTGGTGTACTGGTAAACTACGAAAAGGGACTTATCCTGGAAAAAAATGGACGCCTTCCTCTCCGAGCCACGCCCACAAACAAGGGTTTATCGTTACTTCGAAAGTAAAAGACGTAGAAGCTTCAAATTCGCAACATAGGTTGACCAAGGCAAATGAAAGGTGTGGGAAAAAATTTATGTTGCCCGCCCACGGACACGCCCACAAATGGAGAGGCAAAACATAGTGCGCCAATAATGTCGGGACGCTGGGTATTTCAAAGTCGGGCTTGACCGACTTTAGCTTTCTTACTTGTTTTCATTTGAAAATTTAAAACAACATCTAGTTGTATATTGCAACCAAAACGAATAAAATAAATAGATTTTTTACACTAAATGCAGTTTCGGTTTTTTTTTTATTCAATAGAGAATTGCTTCGTTTTCCACCACAAAATGTATCTATTAAATGGGATCATTACATACATACATTTAGTATGTACACAATTTTTTGTATGGGCACAGTAACCAATTTTTCCAATTTTGTTATGTGCCCTTTTCAAATTCTGGTAAAAGCTGACTAAATCCTCTAAAGACCTAACCTGCCAAGAAAAATAAAAGAAGGCGGACTGAAGGGCAGACGAACGGAGAGGGTCCAAGTACCAACGGGCAACTGAACGTTGAAATTAAAAGTGTTTGACTCTCTCTCTATGCAAAAATGCAAACAAAAGTGGACCTTAGTGAAGGGTCTTACAAAACTTACAAAGTGTTTACAGACAGAATAATGTTGGTAACATACAACAAGCAATTCTTTCAAATTTCTAAAATTCTTAATTCAAATTAAAAAAAAAAATTGATGTCTGTGAAGTCAATTTACGGACTATAGTTTTACGTAATAACGTCATAAGAAAACACTCATTATGTACATAAAATGGAGCATTCAAGTTCACGTACGCTATTTTTGACGATTTTTGAAACTCTCTAAGACTTATTAATTTAAAAGTTAAAAAATAAGTCTCATTTTGTAAGTTGTTTGGCGATTTTTAATATAAGTATAAAATAGAAAATAATAATTATAGTTCACTTTTTAAATTGAAATTGCATATTAAAGTTTTCAAAATCAATTTCATACATACATGTATTTAACGTGCAAAGTGAAAAATTGCAGGAAAACTTTCGCACAATTTTTTTTACCTCTTACATGTTAATCCTCATAATGCTTATGAGAATTGTAGGTTGAAGTAATGTAACCCAAGAGAGTATAACTACTTAGATGTCCAAGGCTGCAATTATAATAAAGCTGAAGCGTAGGCTGTCATGTGTTTGTTGCAATTGTTTGTTGTGGAAATACAACAAACACATGACAGCTTCACACTAATTGCAGCCTAGCGCTCATACAAACGAACAAATTTTAAAATTTTCTATTGAGTATGCAGGGGGAGTGAAAATATTTTGTTGCTCTGTTATTTTTAAAAAAAATACAGGATTCAGGAATCTGTCTTTGTTTTTCAAATTTGTTTGTTCACATATCCAAAGAGTATGTAATGCTAAAACAGGATAAAATGTACTCTTTCGTTTCTTTTAAAAATCAAACACTGAAAGCATGCAATCATATAGTAATAGTACTATATGCATGCAATCGAGGAAAGAAAGACAAGGTTCCATATGAAGACAACGCTTACGCTAGCAAGCATCAGGGTTCGTATTTGAACACACATGTTCAGATCATGTTTAAAATCAAAATGTACGTGTTCACAGTAAAATGCTCTTTGCTCATGAGCAAAATATTCTGATAAAACACATGACATATAATGCACATGAGTATGTTTCGAAAATCTTATACATTGAACATGTTCGATCGAGAAGTGTTCAGTTCACACAGAAAATTTTCATGTTTATAAAAGATTATATTTTGAACACAGTGTTCTTTACGTGTTCAATGTTCAGATGTTTTCATGTTCAATTCATGTTCATGTTCAGCTCAAACAGAGAGTATTCTTTACTGAATAAAAAAATTTTATTAAAAAATGTTTATTAAAAATTAATGGAGATAAACTGCACAATGTTTTACAGAAAGTAATGTGTCAAAAGCCAATAACTTAAAGTTTGCTTAAAGCCATGTTAAGCAAATTTAAGCCTTCTCTACCATTCCCTCTCCCTCACTCTGTCCATCACCTTCTACCGCACCATCACCATCACTCCCTCCCTCAATACTAGAAGAGAGTTTTCGCTAGCGTAATAAAAACAAGTAAAGAAGTTTACATCAGCTAAGCCGATTGCACACATACCTTTTCCTCAGCCTAAAATATGTTAAAACATTACCCTAACAAAAATTCCTGCCGTTTTTGTTGTTCTAGCTCGGATATCTATTTATACCTTATCTGTACTTCGATTTAGCTTCTAAAACTCGAGATTATTATTAAGCACAAAATTTTCGCGAATGGTGGTCATGGTCGAATTTTAACCGTAAGAGAGTATTAATCTAGCTGCGAAATACACAATTCGAATAAGTGAAAATCAAATTTTTGCAAATTTCCGTCCATTTTTGTAAAATGAATTTATGGAAAACAATTTTGAAAAACTTTGGACACGTCTGAACGCAAAAAAGTTTTTATAAAAAACGCAAAGCATACATAATGTTCAACTTTCAAAATGTTGTGTTTGAGCTGAACATGAACATGAATTGAACATGAAAACATCTGAACATTGAACACGTAAAGAACACTGTGTTCAAAATAGAATATTTTATGAACATGAAAATTTTCTGTGTGAACTGAATACTTTTATTGACTTAATCGGACGATTTTTAAGGGTCCCTAAAGCACTATGGTCTGCCTCAAAAATCATCTGAATTGTGTAAAGCTACAATCTTTCGATATATTTTTGTGGAATGAGGAAGTTGAGCTTTGTTTTAGCCTCCGATGAAAAATTATATAGCTGTTTATCTGTGTAGGGTATTCTTTGGTCAGGTTCGCTTTACTATAACACCCTTACTTTTTTAATTTTGAAACATGCATTTTAAAAATATATAAATTCCTTTTATGTCGAATTTATCTTGCTAAAAAAATTATTATTGCTCTTTATTTGGTTTTATTTTGCTTTAAGAATTCTTTTGAATACTCGGTTCAGTACCGATAAAAGATTTGTGCTTGTAGTATTTGTGCATCGTTGACGAAATCGTTCAATTTAAACGCAATATTGAATACTGATTTGCGAAGGTCGCAGATGCTCAAATGTACTCTGAAATGAAGGAACATCTCTACTTTGTTGTTTGCAACTTCAATTTTACCTAAAAAGGGTCATACTATAATGTTATGGCATGTTTAAAAATCGCAAATTGTTCGACTTATTTTTGACAGTCAGCTGATTTTTACTCAACTTCACTAACCATTTGGAGCCATATAGCATTTTGACAGGCTTTCCCATACTGTAATACATATATTACTATATATTATATGTCACTCTCATAGATTTTGGGCGGGACATTTCGCGCCAGTTAGAAAGAGATGTTACTCGGTAGCCAAAAAAAGAGCGAGAGAGAAATACTTTTGGTGAGTACCTAAGTGAAAAATGCTCATTTTGGTGGGTACCCAAGACCGTGGTGGGTACCCAAGACCGTGTTGAAAAGAGCCAAAATAGAAACGGCTGAGTGACATATATAGTTATATATGATTGACTCGTTCCATTTGGCACCATCTGTTCTCCATGGATGCCGCAGTCACCTCTAAATTAAACAAGACCAAAAACTCGGATATCAGTTTTTTTAGTACGTGAATTTTTCTAATACTAAAAAGAAAAAATAAATGTTAAAAGAAATTCTACAGTTTAAAATGGTATAATCATTCTTAAAAAACCTATATAATATCTGATTTTCTCCGGTTATAAATGAAAAAAAATCCCAAAAAAAAAACTAACTGCTTGTACTTGCCCAATTTCTAGAGACGACAACAATGCCCAAAGAGGCATTGTGGTGGATTGCCTGGTCTATTAGCTCGTTTCTCATACTGTAATACTTGCACTAGGGATACCAACCCTCCCGGAATGGGCGGGAGACTCCCGCTTTTGAGCACAGTGTCCCGGTCCCCCGCCCAGCGACTATTTCTCCCGCCCAGCGACTATTTCTTCTGGATTCATGAAAATTTCATTTTTAAAAACTAACATTTTAGCAAAATACTAGTATATATATACGGCAAATTTTAGCCAGCATAGCCGCGATAGCGATTAGAAATAATTTGTTTTTCATTTACACTACTTATGAATTTTTTGGAAATGCAACAGTTTCTGGATATAGTTGAGAAGTTATCTAGCCTCCATGCACTTTAATATTATCCACAAAGACTAGACCCGACTATACACCCGTATAGTCGATAGATGTAAGATGAACCAATGATGAAATCTCGCAGCTTTAATTTTGTGAATGCGTTTAAACTAGAGAAACATTATGCGTGACTATTTTGTGATATAGAATGGCATATGGAAAAGAAAGAGATGGTTGTTCGGTGCCATAGTCGCATCGTTATTAATCTAATCGCAGACTTGTACGATGCATATTTCGGGCAGTTTTGTCATCCCCCTGCCGGAAATTTCACTACTTTTGCAGTACTTCCTAAGTGGTGAAAATTCTATCCAACGTGCATGATTATTTCATTTGAAAATAGAGTATATGCTGCTAACATGAATAAAAATATCATTTGGAAAAAAGTTAATGGTGCCAACGCGCATGAGAATTACATTTGAAAAAATTAATTTTGCCTCGGGGATCTGAGAGGAGAAGAAAAAGAATATTTAAACAAAATTGGCGGATATGGCCATATTTCGTCACTTCGTGATCGTGACAGATTATCGCCTTTAGAAAAACTTAAGAGTTTCAATTCTTAAAACATCTTAAGTACAACATAATTATAAAACTTTTGAGAATTGTAGCACACTGATTTAAGAACATCTTTTCATGACAATTTCATAGGAATTTCTTTCAAAATAGGAGTATACAACCCTCTTTCAAATCAAAATTTCATTTCATAAAAACACATCAAAATATATGTTCTATTTAGAAAAACAATATGTTCCCTTCCATAAACGCGTTTTTTTGGTTGATTAAGCGCTTTTTGAAATTAGAAATTGGGAATAATTGATTTTCGGTGCTTTTTAGCGCGTTTTCAAAATTAATCAGCGCTTTTTGCTTCTGAGGAGTTGGCAGCACTGTTATTAGGTCTGTTCCCGTACTGCACGAAACTGCCCAATTTTGCTCAGTTTTCATACAGTTTTAAAAAAATTGAGTAGTTTTGAGCACTACGGGAACAGACCTTGCGAATTTTTTTTTAAATTGTTGTTGAACTATCGCCACCACCTTGATAAATACACCTTGCATAAAACTTTGTATTTATAGGGGGTCTTTCCAGTTCTGTCAAATATGAAACAGAAATAAAAAGCTTCATATGAAAAACACTTCAGAAAACTTTTGATTCGTTTTTGAAACGTTTTTTTTTATCAGCCCTATTCTGAATGAATATTCCCCGGGAAGTTTTTGCCTAGAAAGTTTTCTCCGCGGAAAAAGGAAGTGTTCTATGCGTCAGTAAAAGAAAGAAAGTGATGACCTTTGCTTAAAAATGTTCGAAATTCTTGTGGCCCTTATGCTCCCTTCCCAGTGTATTTAGAATGGCAGGATTTATTTCAAATCCGTGCGGGAAAATTCCCCGAGAATATTCAGAATCGGGCTGTATATAAAGTTTTACATTTCTGGCAAAGCTGGAGAGAGCCAATAACTTCTGAATACCTTGCTTTTTGATATTAATTTTTTTTACTCAAAGCAAAATATTAAAAACCATCCAAATTCGTTTAAAAAACTTGTTTTCCTATTTGCGTTTTGACACTTAAAGTGCGCATAGAACATAGAACAAGCAAATCAGAACTTAAAAATTGCTGTGATTTTAATCATTTGGTATTGCTTACATCAATTCAAGGCAGTGAAAACATTAGAAATTTAGAATCTGATTTTTCTATTTTTGGCCTATGGGCTGAACCACTGTGCGTTACCTTGTAACGGCAAATTCGTTATTTAAAACTGATAAAAAAAAATTAGCATTTATCTTAGAGATCATAAAAACATTGAAGCTGAACGTAAGTAGTATGAAATAAAATGCGAACACTTGGGAAAACGAAAATTTTTTGAGCGTTTTTTAGTGGCATCTGAGCTAAAAATTGCAGATTCGTTTGACGTTTGGACAGCAATCTCCACTCAATCAAATGGCGAGGGAAAGAATTTTTTGTTTACATTGATTTCTGCCGATTTTTTCTTTTTTTTTTTACCTTATTCAAAGAAATGTCTATACAAAATTTCATCGCTTCAGGGCAGTTTTGTCGCTTATTGAACTGTGGGTTTGGTCTTGCTTCCGAAACGTTATCCAATCATTTTTTCGTGACCTTCGACCTTTCATATCTAAATGCCTTCATTTTGCAAATGCTTTCACGCTTGCTCTTGAAATTGTGACCCTAAAATGAGAAAAGACATCTTCAAACTGTCAATATTTTCCTTTCAACTGTTGTTCTGAAAATCATTGTTATTTTCAATTTCGCTAATAAGCGAACAAACCAAAGAAATATTTGTTTTTTTGTTTTGTCCATTTCGAAATTTCAAAGCTCTAATCAAGTTCCCAAAATTAAAGTACGTCAGCATTGGTTGGAAGCGTAGGGCAAGGTCAATCTTTAAATACCATCTCTAGCGAAAACAAACGTAAGGACAGCGAAAAAAAACCACTCAATAGCGTAGCAACACACGAAATCTTGTGTTTCCATGACGTTTATCGTTATATTGTAGGTGTATATTAAAAGCAACATAAAACGGCTTACATAAAACGGATTTATTCGATAAACAAAAGAATAGAATAACAAAGCCATTTACAATTCATGCCACCGACCCGAAGCTCCGTCACTCTACGGCCACAACCATGTATCACCTAAATGTGTGTTCTAGAGATGGGCGCGTGTCTAGTTTCCAATCACGCACTACACGCACGGCCGAAAATTTTCAAAGCACTTCACGAATATGGCAAACAAGTTTTTTTTGTACTTTTAATTTTATAAAAACTACTTATTTACCCAGCGGCCAAAATGCAGCCTACGGAAGCAATGAACCGTAACACATTTCGTAGGCCGTAGGCGGTAATGCATACGACCTCATATACCATCCTAGTATACATTTGTTCGAGCGTGGGCGTTTCTTAAGAGTGAACGCCTACCGCCACCGCATAAAGTAAGCAATTATTGGCAGTTCGCCTACAATCTCGTATACGGTGGCGTGCAAAGCAAATGTGCCGCCCAAAGCAGAAGCTGAAAATGCCGCCCCAAAAAATTACCTTTTTAATAAAATCGATCACATACAAAAAAAAATAATCACAGAAAAATACGAGCAGGTCATTTATTAATTTATTGGATGTGAAAAGATGAAATTTATATGTATTATAATTATGTTTGTTTAGAAAACTAGAATTAAAAAGATTGAAAATATGTCTTATTTTTCAAAAGATTTTTGAATATTTTTTAACATATTTATTCACATCTATGAGTAGAAAGAATTCAAATTTATTTTGCAAGTAACTTAATATAAAAGCCTTTTCTTTTGAAAATCATTGTTTCATTTAAACTTAAGTTTTAATGTACAACTTGAAAGTGTGGAATATAAAATTGTTTCTGCCAGATTTTTAGGGGAATATTCCACTGAATGTCTCAATAAAAGGCAAAAATTCCTTAAAATTAAATTTTTAACTCTTCTAAAGACAAAAACTTGGTCCCATAAGGCCCCATAAAAAATTCCCTCACCACTTTTCTGCTCTAAGACTCAACTAAAGATCATAAATGTCTTTTAATTTAGGGGAAATTCCCCTAAACTGGCAACAGTGCACCGCACGAAACCTGATTTCAGTGACATGCATGGCGCGTTTTTTATCGTGTTCGTGCGTGACACAGAAAAATCTCGCCCATCTCTTGTTTGTACGTTCTTCCATGTGCCCGTACAGTGGAAATTTTACTCAGCCAAATTTCAGGGCGTCAATCTGAATGGATGTGTGTACACATCCCCCAAAAAACAACAACCATCCAATCAGCCAATCTTTCACCCATTCGAAATTCATCTCTGACCATCTCTATTGCAGGCCAATGCTGACGTCAAAGCGCCGCACAGTGTGACGAGTGCGGCCAAAAATGCCAAAAATTAAAGTTTGAATTATTTGAAAATTTTAACTGGAATTAATAGGCAATACTTGTACTAAGAGAAATAAAAATAAAAAATAGTTAATATGTTAAGCCGCTTAAGCGCACCGCGCTTTTAAAGTTGCGCTTTTCAAAATTTGTTAGTTTTTTTTTTTACGAAACTTCATAAAATCGCCAATATTTAAGATGAGATATTTTTGTTGATTATAGTCCAAACTTAATGGTTTTTATGTCAAATTTTAACAAGGTAAAGTACGCAAAGTAAGGAACTTGAAAATGTATGTAAGGAAACTAAAAAGTCATTTTCATTTTCATTTTCGAAAAATTCCTTTCCAATTTTTTTATATTTCAAAGCTCGAAGTATTCTAAGCCATATAGTGAAATATCTAGTATAATAATAGGGTAAATAGTAAAATATATAATAGTGCAATATCTGAAATTGCAACTACGTGCGACTCCGTGAATTATAACGATTTTGGTCTAGCGTTTTCTATTGCTGTAAAGACCCCTTTAATATGTGGCTATATATTGAAAACGGGAAATAAGAAGCAAAACGAAATGAAAAATTTTCTTATACTTGAACCATAATGATTTATATGTTAAATTATAATATAATGCTTACATTTTATGTTGTTTTAAACATTTTGTTATAAGTTATAACTAACCAACACACGCTGTGTTGAGGATGCATTACGTTTGAGGATTTGTGTGTAACACCCAGAACTAGTTGAGATAGACCATACAAAATATATATAGAAATGATCAGCGTGACGAGGAAATTCCATTTCCGTCTGTGAGCTTATGTTTAAACCTCCGATCAGATTATAAAAAGTTTGAAAAAGTGGGCGTGGCAAAAGCGCGGTTTTCATAAAGAAACTGAACAAAAGTCGGCATATGAAGCCCTTAGGAGCCTAAAAGGTGTGTAAAAATCTTGTCTTTATAGTCTTTGGGCCAGTTTGTTCAAAAATTTGTTCAGATATACATTTCTGTTTCGGCTATTGTATTGTCAGGCTCGCCTCGCCTCACTAAAACATCCTTATTTGTCTATATTTATAACATATTCCACGATTAAAATCGTTTGATTCCTCAAAAAAGGGTGAAGAGGTGTAAAGGGGAATTGGGAAGCATTACATATTGAACAAAAGGGGGGGAAATTGAAATTTTTAGTGATCCTGAACGAAAGAAAAAGGTGAAATTTAATCTAAAACTAGTTTCTTCGGTACGAGTTTTGTCTTTCAATTTGGCTGTTTTCGCCAATTCGCATTTCGTGCTTGGCAGGAAATAGGCACCTTGTTTTTAATTTTTTTACTAACTACATGTTTCAAATTTATAAAAAAGCGCAATATGTAAAAATTTCTTGAATTTTCCATAGAATTTGCGTGGGGTCTTATAAATGTGTTATTTCCTATCTTTGTGTGGGCGTTGCACAAAAAGTGGGCATGCCACCCAAAAAATTAAAACTTATTCTTTTATTGGAGGTGAATGATAACCCGTTTGTTGAATTTCAAGTCCCTAAGTTCAAAAATTGCGATTTTAGAAAATCCCGTTATATGGGGGTGTGTGGTGGGGTGGTCGGTTTTTTGCAATTTTTTCAAAAACTCTTAATCTCATGGCAAGAAACGTCCATGCCAAATTTCGTTGCTCTGGGGCAACTCCTTCCAATTTTGGCCAAGTAATGTATGGAGTCGTGAAACTGTGCGCCGTGTTGATGCCAATTGCGGCTGTTGCTTTCCTTCCAGATTTTTACTGCAAACAGAATAAAAATAAAATCAAAAAAAAATAAATGATGAAAATTTCAAGAAAATGGATATTCCTCAAATATCCACTGAATAAGATTGAAGGTACTCAGATACTTTTAATTGAACATACATACATAAGCAAACAAATGTGCGCCTCTGCTGCCCTCTCTATCGCCTGCTGCCATCTCTCGTTGTGGCTGTTGTTGCAGCCTCTGCAGCAGCCGATTTCAATTGCCAGCGAAAGGCCGGCGACCACTGACTTTTCTCTGTTTGTTTTCCTCAGCTAATAAAGGTGGCTTGACGCAGCTCAGTCGAGGGCGCGCGCGTGTAAAGAACAGTCCCTCGCTTTCTAGGATCTGCTTATCTGATTCATGCTGCCGGGCAACGACTCACGATTCGAAGCGATTCGTCTTACGTGCCAGCAAACTGCTCTCTCGGTGATGCCAACGCTGCACAGTGTTCCGAGTGCGGCCAAATATAGAAGAAATTAAAGTGCAGTTTGTGAAGGTTTTTTTTTTTTTTAGATCAGAGCTTTAAATGAATGATTCAAATTGTTTTTTTTTTTTTTTTAACTCAATTGATTCTAAAATTTTGAATAAATTTATTTCGACACAAAATTTGAATTGAATTAAAATTTGAATGCATTCATTTGAATTAATATATCGGAAAGAAATAAAATTTTAATTCATTCCTTAACGATGAATGGATTCGAAACTTAATAACAAAAGATCGAATCTGGATATAACGAATCACTGAAATAATGAACAGCTGGAAATAGTGAACGCTTTTTTGTCACAGGGACTTTTCTCAATAATCTGGAATTAAAACGGGGGGTGGAAAATTGGTATTTTTCCCCGGGCCCGGGTTTTCTAAACGGGCCCACAGTGAGCATGGGACTTTTGTTTTTTTGGTCTCTCATATATTATATATGAGGGGACCCTGGAAATAAATCCCCCGGGCCCCAATTTTCTCTCTACGGGCCTGTATATAATGAACAAAACATTCGATATCGCTAATACGAACAATCTGGATACAATGAACAGGTCGTGCAAAAATTAGTTCACTATATCCCGATTCGACTGTATGTAATCCGTAGGGGGATGCGATATTTATGCAACTTTTTTGAAGCTTCCATATTAGCCAATAAAATTATGAATACGCAAGCAAATTTTTCAAAGCAAATACACGAAAGATGTATAAATAAACATATGTTTATATACTGTGTGAAAGAAAAAACCCTATATTTTCTAATATGTTTTAAACATTTTTATGAAATAATTGACAAAAATGCATGCTAAAAAGGAAAAAAACTATTATAAAAATTTCAAAACAAAATTTAACATTTGAATCAGCGCCTCGAATAACGTTGTAAGCGACAAAATTCACATTTTTGGAAATTTGTCATGCCACACAGTACGAACAAAGTCATTTCACTCTTTCAATGTTTTGAATGTTGAGAAATGTCTAAGAGTTGACCAAATAAAAATACATTTTGGAGACCTTAAAGGGCTAGAGTATTATTGAAAGTGAAAGTAAAAAAAAAATATTATAAAAAATTTGTCGCTTACAACATTATTCGAGGCGATGATTCAATTATAAAAAAAACTGGCAAACTTTTGATATTTTACTGCACTTGATATTTTCTAAAAATAAAAAATAAAAGTGAAACTGATACTTTACGGATGGAAAAATTCTGTAAAGTAGCAAAATACCTCTGAAAATGCACAAAAATGCACGTAAATTCGTATAAATCGTATAATGTAATTTTATGCCTTGAATTTCAGTGTTTTTGCCATTTCAAATTTTTTTTTTTTTTCATTTGCAAGGCTCGTTCAGTTTATTTTATTTTTGCGTTAAATGCACAAAAAAATAAAGAACATTTACCAATGTTCTTGAAAAGTTCATACGATTTGAAGGGGGTTCATATAATAAATGCTTTATTTGCCAGCTTTTAGTGGGCGTGGCAGCATATTCATGTTAAGTTTCTATAATTTTGGAGCAAATTATTAATCTAAGCTCCGAAACTCGAAATTGCGAAATTTGGGTCCCCTTGATACGAGGTTGAGGGTTGGGGTGGTATGGTTTTCACAAATTTTTTCAAAAAGAAACGTCCATGAAAAGTTTCATTGCTCAACGGCAACACCTTCTATTTTTAGCCAAGATATATTATATGTATGCATATGGAGACGCGTCATTGTGCGCTGGTGCGAACGCTGATATTGACGTTGAAATCAAATAAAATTAAATCAGCAGCGTTGTTTTTTTAATGCTATCCGCCGTTCTATTGAATTACGGTACACTTTCGTTTCCTTTCCTTACATTTTTATACCCAAGGCACCCCGTGTTGAGGGAACATTGCGTTTGTCCGTACGTGATTTAGGTCTAAAACCATTCCAGATAGAAGACTATTCGAATGTGTATAGTCCATTTTTGGAAGCACTTCCAGTCATATATAACTATATACATATGTAACTCAGGAGCCATTTCCATTTTGGCTCTTTTCACCACGGTCTTGGGACCGTGGACAATTTAAGGGGCTTATGATATGTAAATATACGTACATATGTACCTATATTGTGTTTGATATGGAAAAACTGTCAAATTCGTTGTTGTTCTTTCCGAATTACTTTTTCATTGTACTTTTTAGGGGGAACATTTCGAATCTGGGGGTTGCTAAGGAGTTATTTTAGGGGGAGCTACCTGACAACACTGAAAAGAACTGTTCTAGAATCTCTGAAGTTTTTGAGATATTTTAATGAAATTTTAATTTGAAACTCCATCCACAATTCATAAGGAAATTGAGGAGAAAATGGATTATGAGGCTCTTGCATGATCATGAAAATCTTCGGACCAAATAACAATATTCATATTGTATTGTCCGGCACGGCCGACTATAAAACCTTTATATGTTTTTATTGGAAAATGTTTTAAGACAAACCGAAAGACTAAAGCTGAATTTGCCTTTTAAATCACATCAATTGGAAGACAATCTGATAATCAGGGGCGTCACAGAATCCGATAGATGTCGGAATCCATATTTCCAATTCCGACGGCTATCGGAATCTATGACAACCCTGAATAATTCCAAAAAGAAAACTCTTTTGCACAAGTATCTGTACGACAGTCACCGTGGATTCGATCGTAGCTGTCTCGGCCTCTCACCTCATGAGCACCATCAAAGTTTAACCGTTTCTGTTTATAAAAACCCAGCGGTAAAAATCTGAATTTTTCTACAAGAAATTCATGCGAGCCACCCCTTACGTAATGCCTGAATTTAAACACAGCGATATCATTGGCAGGCGCGGCAACTATGGGGTCAAGGCACTTTTTGCCCATCCAAAAATTTTATTGGAGGGGCCACGCCCCCCCCCCCAATATTTCGGCAACTGAAAAAAATATTTGAGAATATTGTAAAGATATTCTAGAATATCACACTTTTATTCTGCAATCCCCATAATTTATCTGTGATTAATCATCTTTCATATATTTTAACTAAATTACTACAATTTTGAAGATCGGTAATTCGAATTTAACCGCCTGTGCCACCCTACTTTTCACATTCGTGCAGAATTCTCCGAACACTGGTTCCAACCTCCTCCAACCAAAATATGTGTCAAAGATTGTCTATAAGTATCGATATCTTTCCCATTCCGAGAAGGGTTAGAACTTTATTCCAATTGCAGTAGATATACTGCACTTTTTAAATATTGGACATCTACTAAACACTGCGTATTGCTCCCTGCATAAAATTTTTTTTGCCGCCCCAATATTTTTGGAACTTGCCTCCCCTGGTCATTGGAAATTGAGGCATTACCGATTTCGCTTACCATGTAAGGCAGAAATTCAGTATTCAGATAATTTTTCTATAGCCGAACGTTTACCATACGGCGCACAGTGCTTCGATCCCATACATTCGATGGACACAAATAGAAAGAAGTGTCGTAGGACAATGAAATTTGGCACAAGTCCCTAATATGGCTTAATTAAGAAAATTTCCAAGTTTCATCAAAATTGACCCCGCCCATACCACCCAAAGTTATTTTTGGCTATAAAAATGGATATTTTGCTACAAATTTCTTAAAAATTTGGGGAAGAGCATATACATATGCGATCTTATCAAAAAATAATATTTCCTCCATTAATTTCGTAAGATTTTTATTACTGTTTTCACGTTCGCGTCTTAAGTCTTTTCGCAGACAGTTCTGTTAAAAAAACGAGAGAGATAAAGCAAGGACTTAAGACTTCAATTTGCTCAATAACACAGTTACACAATTTTCAACTTTCTAAAAATCAGCTACATATGCACCTGAGCGTTTGAAAGGTTAGCATAGTAGAAGTTCACTCCTAGCTGGATTTTGAATTATTACTCAAACTTTTCGTTTTATGGCCACTCCCATTTTTGAGGCGTTTTAATCAACATGCCTTCTTCGTAATGCTTATATCTCGAAAAATATTGGAGATATCACTTTTGTGTCTTCTGAGAAGTTTAAGTCCTTAAAGTGATCTACACAGTGATGCCAACTCTTTAAAAAGGAAATGCGTAATTGTTTCGTCAAAAAGGGCTAAAAAAGGGGCTAAACCGCGGTTAGCTAAAAAGGGCTAAAAAGGGCTAAAAAGGGCTAAATTAAAACAACAAAAAAACCAAAAAGGGATATCAAAAGTATTTTGTTTGTTCAACCTCAAGTGGGCGCAGATGAAATTGTACATTTTTTTTTATTAAGTTGGCTAACAAAATTAATAAAACCGTTCAAAACATTTTTTTTATTATACCCGACACATTCTGTGTCGAGGGTATATTGCGTTTGTTGGGTTGTGTGTAACACCCAGAACCAGTCGAGATAGACCATACAAAATGTATATAGAAATGATCAGCGTCACAACGTCGTCCCGGAGTTATCTCCTCGTATATCACAAAATCAAAAATTTTGAGATAAGCACGTTTTCCCGCGTACTTTTTCAAGATCTATCCATCTGTCGAGTCTCCAGGTTGCTATACCATATAGTTTACGAGATATTTGTGAGCTAAATAATTGTATATCCTTTAAAATGATAGTTTCTACGCGTTATAACATCGTATATCCATATTTTGTGGATATACGATGATTTATATATGAAATTTGCGCAGTAAAAAGTTGTTGTGTTATCTCATCATAACAAAAAAAATTTTTTTTAAGAAACATTTGTTTATGTTAATTTTAAATAAAAAAGATTTATTCGTGTGAAAAAAAAAACAAAAGAAGCAAAAAAAAAAAATTCTCATAGTAACACTCCTACAAAAATTTTCATTCTGAAAATAGTGTGGAATGCTTATTATAATATAACAAATTGCATTTCTTTAAAATTTTTAACGTCATCTTGTAGCACTACAGATCACGCCGCTCGATCAAGCGCTGTAAATACGTCCTCAAGCTTATTGTTCCTTTTAATAGAATACTATAAGATGCTTTTGAATTATTTTTCTTGGTTTGTGTAATTGTCGGGCTAGACCGATTATAGATTCCTGACTTGTTCAAAGTCAAATGGAAATGAGTGCAAAACAGCACAACAAAGCTAATGCAGGTAGCTCAGCTCCTTAAAACAAACGTGGAAGGTACAGTTTCGTTGTACCAACAACAATACCCATATCAATTCTTTATTTTGTAGCTTAGTTGATTACATAACGTATAATAATTTAATTTCCCCAACAAAAATAAGAATTCGAATTTTTTTTTTAGAAATTTTTTTTTTAGAAATGTTTAGGTCACGGAAAAAGAATAAGAAGAGAAATGTGTATCATTTAAATAGGCACATTTTTAAGGTATCAGGTATGACTTTTGAATGCTACCTTTAATGTATAAAAAACATTTCGCTATTTGATGCAGTGGCAAGTCGTTTTTCTCAGGAAATGCGGAGTTAAGTCATTTTTCAACAATAAGATTATGATTTTGACTCCTTTTTCTATTTTTAAATGGAAAACGGATACTTAAATAACAAATTTCCTATATGAACTCAATAAAAAAAATTTTTGTTAAGTCGATTTTCGTGTCAAAACAAATAAAACAAAAAAACATTATCAAATTTTTATTAATTTATTTGCTCGTATATCCACTTTCCAACACAGGTTGCCAAAAAAGTGGCGTATACGATGAATTGTCAAAAATTCTTGGAATGAAAAAAACCCTATAACTTAAAGAATTTTCGAAGTAACTTTAAATTAATGATCAGAAATAATAAAAAGTAAAGCATTTTATATAAGGAAAACAGAATCAACGATTTCCAACGAGCCATTTTTTTTATATGCCATGTTAAACTTTAAACTTCAATTTCCCAACAAAAGGTTGATTGTGATATACGAGGAAATAACTCCGGGACGACGACAAGGAGATTCGATTTAAACATGTCCGTCCGTCTGTCTGTCTGTCCGTCTGTCTGTCTGTTTGTATACAGTTATCTTATCGAAGGAGTTGAGCTATCTTGACAAAATTTGGTATGAGTGCTCACGGGGACATGAGTAAGAACAAGTTCGAGAATGGACCCGATCGGACCATTTTTAGGGGTACCTCCAGTACTAGGGTCTGTTACGAAAATCACAAAAACTGCTCTAAAATCGAAGTTTTTCATGATATTTTGATGAAATTTGATATTTGAACATGTTCAAAGGCAAGTAATACGATTTCAAAAAATTGTAAAAGTGGGCGTGGCATAAGGGCGTTTTTCAAAAATTGTCTCCTACTCCCGAAATACCAATGGGACTTGAACAAAAATTGGCACGTATACTTCCTTGATAGCCAGTAACGTCCTTCCCTGAAAACTTTTCAATCGGACCATTATTAAGGGTACCTCTAGTACTAGGGTCTGTCACAAAAATCCCAAAAATGCCTCAAAATCAGACTTTATTGAAATATTTCAATGAAACTTAGAATTTGAGCGTATATGTAAGGGTCCGATTAGAATTCCAAAAAAATTTGAAAAGTGGGCGTGGCAAAAGGGCGATTTTCATTTAGAAATTTAACAAAAGTCGGTATATGGGGCTCCTTATGCCCTTAAACACCTCTTGATATTAAAAATTATGTGTCTGTGTCGGGTATTCTATTGTCAGGCTCGCCTGACTATAACACCCTTACTTGTTTATAACTAGGTACGTTTTATTAACATAACATGTATATAAAAATTAAAATAAAATAACAATTCTTGGTGTTAAAAATTAAATAACATTTCTTCCAAAAAACAAAAAAGTGAGATGCTTTAAGGGTCACTCACAATAGGCAGTGGCAGTGAAAATGTCCTAAATTTTAGAAAACACTGTTTCATATGAAATAAATTCTTATAATAGAATTGGATTTTGTATCATATCAAACTGTGTTCACTAAAATTTCAAAAACGCAAAAGAGGGCTAATTATTTTGTCGGAAATGGGCTAAAATTGCGCGTATTTTAGATTCGGGCTAAAAAAAAAATTTTGCGTTCTGGGCATATCAATTAGGGCTAAAATAGCCCGAAAAGGGCTAAGTTGGCATCACTGGATCTACAATACACTAGTATACAAAAACTTTGTAACTTTTCATCTTCAGGCCTCAAATTTAAAAATGATCAAGATATTTTGGGTTTTTGCATGGTTTCTTGCTTTTTTCTTGAAAAGCCCAAGCTTAGAGACAACGTAGTCCATTTCATGCTGTGAAACAAGCTGCGGAAAATTATTTCCCTCTTCTTGTTCATTGAGTGAACTTAACCATGATTTTTTTTTTTAAATGCGCATTGTTATTCACAGCCCTTATGATTTTCGAGCAGAACAAAAATTTCAAAAGAAAAATGGTTGAGTCAACAACATTTTTGGTTGATTTAAAGGTAAAATGTTTAATTACATTTCTTTTCGTTCGGTATAATTCTCATTTAATTTATAAAATAGGACATATAAGACATTTATTCATCTTAGAACTTTTTAAGCATTGCGAAAGCAGTCACGACAACGGAGTGACGAAATCGGATGAAGTCCATCCGATGGCTATTTTTGGGACTATGTTCAGAAGAGGGCTCTGTGGTCATTAGCTTTGAACGTTGAATGAATTTGTTATGACGTTTCTTCTTGTATAGGTATTTTAGAAAATTGTTTATTTTAAAAATTATCTTGTAATTTCAATTATGTCCGTGGTTGGTTCAACAATTTAAATTTAAATTAAATTAAAAATTATCATTTCATTTCAACCGGAAATATGGTTGATTCAAAAGGAAAATCTTTATTTTTTCCAACAACAAAAATTGTTAAAATAAAAGTATTCCTTCACTCAGAGAAAAAAACATGTTAAATCAAACGGTTTTTAACTATTTTCCATGTCAATTTTTTTCAACCAGATCTGTCACGTTAAATCTACAAGATTTAACATGGCTAGCTTAGGTTAAAACAACAGTTCAATATGTTAATATAACCTGCGGAGAATGTCCTTTTTATCAGGATAGTTTAACATGACGTCTGGTTAAAAAAACATTAAAGGAAATGTTGTTTTAACATGGTTACATGTTACCTCAACCAGTCATTTTGCAATGTTAAAGGAACAGTTACTACATGTCATATTAACATTTTTAAGATCAACCTTGCAGCAGGTTGAATTAAAAGACGACCTTGTTCGTTATAAAAAAGAAATTTTTATTAAATGTTATTGTAGTATCAGAATTTTGTCTAAGTTTTGTTGTTTCTTTTGGCCGTAATTAGAAGAAAAATATAGTGTTTTCGAAAGTAACTCATAGGAGAAGATTCCTCATGATGACTGATAATTTCAGTCGAAATAACGAGAAATAAAGTTAATCAATAAACGGAGAAAAAAGCAAATATGTATATATTATTTTTCGTCTAATTACGGCCAAAAGCAACAAAACAAAATTTTTATTTAAAATATCTTAAACTAGCTTTTGAGCCGAGCGGCTTTTACATTGTTACATAACAAGTGAGTGTGTATTGCTGAAAAATGAACATTATTTATGTTTATATTAAATGGGTCAGTATTTCTTTCGCCAAGTATATAAGTATTAAGTTTCTCAAATTGTTAGGTTCCAGTATTTCTCTCCCAACGTATTCATCAATTTCGCTATTTAATGCAATACAAAACGCCTCATTTTCGTCCGACATTTTAATACGCACCTTTTTATTTGGAATATCACCAAAATACTTAACTTTCGACTTCTTTTTATTAAATGCACGCAGTTCAATGTTTGCTACAGCACTCTAGAAAATTCGGAACAAAATGGTTTCTAGGCCTGCTGAGCATCAATCGATTAATGTTAATTAACTTTCTTTTTATCGAAAATACATAAACTTCCTATCGACACAGCAATAGCGTTGTTGGAGTTTAAATAACATTGCTGATTGTTAGATTAACAACACACTGCTCTTTTAACACTTTGTGTCACATGTTATCTGAACATGTTGTGTATAGTTGAGTTCGCCAGGTTAATTTGTTCAATTTGTTTTTGTTTTCCATACATGTTTTCATATGTTAATTTAACATGTGTCATGTTGACATTTTTTTCGCTGAGTGTTGTTGAAGTCGTTTTGTATGTTTTTCCTTTTGATTTAACCAGTTTTCTGGTGGATTTTTTTCTCTGTGTACAAAAGTTGGGTAATCTACATCCGAAATGTAATCGTCAAAGACGTCACAGTTTGCGCTTTCCGAATTGGTGGAATGGGCGGTGTGTTTGCATCCGAATGTTCCAAGGGTAGCGAAACATTGGGACCAGCGACGTATATGACTTTACAGTTTTTTTCCGATTCATCCCCTGTTTAAAATTTAAGCACCCGTAGCAGTTCTTATCAAGATGTTCGGCCGGGTCGGTCCAGATAACTGGAGTTCCACATTTATTTGGCTTGTCCACACCTTTTATCCATCACAGAAGGTAAGAAAAGCAGTTTGCACAAACACCATCAGGAGTCCATGGGCGATCAAAAAAATCACATTGGTCGTGGTAATACAGAAGGTAGGCTTTTTAAATTCTTTCGTTGGCTTACTTTTTTTACTCTTCGGAGCAAAAAAACCGCAAACTTAGAAAAACATATTTAATTTCCAGCACCATTGCATTGTGGTTTTTTTAATGAATGAATGTTATAAATTGCAAATAAAAAACAAACGAAAATGTTGAATTTACACGAAATTTTGCATTCAAAAACAAATACGCCAATTCACTTTTTCATCAAAACAAACACATTATTTGACTTTTAAGCTCCGTTACTTAGAAAAGTCAAAAATTAACAGCGTTCACACGTTCTAGATCATTTTTAAATTTGAGGCCTGAAGATGAAAAGTTACAAAGTTTTTGTATACTAGTGTATTGTAGATCACTTTAAGAACTTCAACTTCTCAAAAGACATAAAAGTGATATCTCCAATGTTTTTCAAGATATAAGCCTTACGAAGAAGGCATGTTGTTTAAAACGCCTCAAAAATGGGAGTGGCCATAAAACGAAAAGTTTGAGTTTTAATTTAAAATCCAGCTAGAAGTGAACTTCTATTATGCTAACCTTTCAAACGTTCAGGTGCTTATGTAGCTGATTTGTTGACTATCGCGCTGTGTAATCGGCCACATTTTTCTAAAATTGCAACGAAAAACAACGAAGGTAAAGACTTATAAATGCATGCACATTTCATAAATATTCAAAAGCATACTTTTTGGCTGAATTTAAGAATGTTTACTTACAAAGAAAACTTTAGTATCCCAGCAAACATTTTCTATCGCGGAACAGTGTTCCGCGACTCGCCACGGCGATGTTTAGCTCGCACGCAACCGTTGCTTTGTTATCGCGGAATAGAGAAGCTTGTTAGGCAGTTGTCCGGTCGCCCGACACTGTTTTGGAAGAGCAATTGGCGATACATTAAAAACATCGCGGAATAGTCCCATAGACGATGTTTCAGCAAATGTGTTCCTTATATATTACTGAAACATCTTCTAGGCTTATTATATATATATTTTTTTTTGTTATTAAAATTTTATTATAATTTTACGCATTCGATAAGAAATTAGAGTAATTCAATTAATAATGAAAAACTTATTATATTGTTTTTGATTTAAGATTTCGCTTTTTAATGCGGCCCTTGGCATGTATTAAATGTTGCTGCAGAACTGAAGAAAATTTTTTTTCATCCGAAGAGGAAAATTTTTGGAAGCAGGCACCTGTATTTTTAAAAATTATATTAACTTCAATTTATATTAAAAAGGTTAACAAAAATTTTACCTTTAATTATTTGGAGGAAAAAATACTTTTGGATTGAAATTTTATCATTCGTTCCCCTCCAAGAAAACTTTGTGGCCAGTTCATCCGTTAAAACCTTCTTTAAGGCAGCTCTTAAAAAACTTGGCAATTCATCACCGCCAACATAAAGCACTGCTTGTTTCTGTGAAAAGAAAAAGAACTTCAAACAATTGGAGAACAGTGACCTATTTTATACAATCTCGACATTTTTAATTGTCTTACAAATGCTGTCTTCAAATTCTCTTTTGTATGTAATTCTTCATCAAAGTCTTCCAGTTGTTTTATTGTGCTTAACGGAAGTGAAGGAAGTATACCATAGTCAATGTGATGAACACTATTACTATTAATGTTGGCCCTGAGTTGTCGAACTTCTCCGCGGAGGGAAAATACTTCTTCAGTTAATCTGGTAATGAGCTTTGAAAAATTTTCATCCCTCTTTTTTTGTTGCTCATACATTTCCTTATTTTCTTGTAGCAATCGTGAAACAGTTGGAAGTGAATCTGTTAAAGATCAAAAGTAAAAGATAAGAAATTTGAGATGCAAATAATACTTACCACTGGAAACAGTCGTTAACTCAGTATATACCGGCTCTAAGTCTTCAAATAAGGATACTATAATAGGCAAAAGTAAGATATAACAAATTTTCGTTATCATAATGAATGAGACAATTTACCTGAACTTGTAAAGCTGTCGTCCATTTTATGTACAGCGATGGATTAAAGGTATGAAGAAAAATGATGCAATATGAATTTTGTCCTGCAAACACATCAATTTATTTTGAATATTATTATAAGTAAATGAAATTATTTCAGTTGATTTAATTTCATTTGTCCAGTATATGTTTGCGCTTTTCGATGACAGTGTAATATCGAAGAATGGTTGCAGGCCCTCTACTACTTCTCCAAAAATCGTGGGGCCTTCATAACCCATTTCAATTTTTATTATGCGGACAACATCATTATTGATCGAACAATAGTTATCTGGTGGCAATTTAGAATAACAGGTTGGCTGATAAGTCCCCGGTCTAACAAAGAAAAACACATTTTTTTGTCAAAATTCGTTTTTATTATTCAACATAGTTCCCTTCAAGAGCGATACAACGATTATAACGACCTTCCAATTTTTTGATACCATTTTGGTAGTACTCCTTCGGTTTTGCCTCAAAATAGGCCAAATTTTTTCCCTGCAAGCATCCTTTTGAGGTTTGAGAACAAGAAAAAGTCGCTGGGGGCCAGATCTGGAGAATACGGTGGGTGGGGAAGCAATTCGAAGCCTAATTCATGAATTTTTGCCATCGTTCTCAATGACTTGTGGCACGGTGCGTTGTCTTGGTGGAACAACACTTTTTTCTTCTTCATATGGGGCCGTTTTGCCGCGATTTCGACCTTCAAACGCTCCAATAACGACATATAATAGTCACTGTTGATGGTTTTTCCCTTCTCAAGATAATCGATAAAAATTATTCCATGCCCATCCCAAAAAACAGAGGCCATTACTTTGCCAGCGGACTTTTAAGTCTTTCCACGCTTCGGAGACGGTTCACCGATCGCTGTCCACTCAGCCGACTGTCGATTGGACTCAGGAGTGTAGTGATAGAGCCATGTTTCATCCATTGTCACATATCGACGCAAAAACTCGGGTGTATTGCGAGTTAACAGCTGCAAACACCGCTCAGAATCATCAACACGTTGTTGTTTTTGGTCAAATGTGAGCTCGCGCGGCACCCATTTTGCACAGAGCTTTTTCATATCCAAATATTGATGAATGATATGACCAACACGTTCCTTTGATATCTTTAAGGCCTCTGCTATTTCGATCAACTTCATTTTACGGTCATTCAAAATCATTTTGTGAATTTTTTTGATGTTTTCGTCGGTAACCACCTCTTTCGGGCGTCCACTGCGTTCACCGTCCTCCGTGCTCATTTCACCACGCTTGAATTTTGCATACCAACCAATTATTGTTGATTTTCCTGGGGCAGAGTCCGGAAACTCATTATCAAGCCAAGTTTTTGCTTCCACTGTATTTTTTCCCTTCAGAAAACAGTATTTTATCAGAACACGAAATTCCTTTTTTTCCATTTTTTTTCACAATAACAAAAGTTGCTTCACAAAAGACGCTCTATCTCACAAACTAATTGACTTACAGACGTCAAATTTTGACACGAATCATTTGAAGGTTGCCACTATATAAAAATAATATGCATTTAATACTAGCGACGCCATCTATGTGTCAGACCGGGGACTTATCAGCCAACCTGTTAGTAAAAGTTGAGGCCTTCAACTGCAAAAACGATTTTGGAACTCCTTTCAAATTTATATTTAAATTGATTAGAAGATGGTTCGTAAAAATCTATGTAGCTTTTTTCAACTTGTCTATTATAAATTTGAGCAGCTACATTGTTACACTTTTTGATTGATTTTTTTATTTTTTGAAGATGGTTTTCGAACTTAAACGCATTTATTCTTTCTAATGAGCCGTATTGTATAGCATCTTCATGAAGGTGAAGCAAATAGTGGAAATTGCATGTCAAATATTTCGGATCATAAAGTTTTGGCACACCTTTCACGAAGCTCGTCAAAAGGCTTTGTGCGGAAGTCCATTTTGACTCACCGTCATTTTGTTGCAATAATAATCTTATCGCGAGTGATAATTTAAGAAAGTGCTCAAATCGTTCAGTGGATAATATAGATTTTAAAATAATCGGTCCTGTATATAAGAGAAATTGTCTGAGTTCGGTTGCTTTCCACCTGTCAACATCATTCAACGAGCGCGGTTTTCTCACAAAGTCCCGTGGTATACTACTCCTTAGTTCAATTAGTTTAAGATTTAGTTCTTTTATTTTCCAAGAAGGCAAAGAGTAGATCTCTCCTTTTTCTTTTATCCACGCCTTAATTAACGTTTTCGTAACTCCCAAACAAACTATGTGCATATAGTCCAATGCAACCTGTTTAACAATATTCATTTCGATGGTTTCCATCACTGTGGGAGTCTGGATATTGTGATGTTCTGGGTGAAGCCGATTTCTAAAGTTGTAATCAGATCTTAGGAGCCGATCTTCAGTAAAGTGGAAAGTCATACGATTTTTTATCAGTTGCCCTTTTATTCTGCAGCGTGTACAGGAATAGTATCCAGTGTTTCCTTTTATACCTAAAACAAAAGATCTAGCTGGTGCGTCCATTATAAAAGCTCTTGCTTTAATATTATAGAAGTGTTCCGCGAAATGAAGTCCTTCTCTTACGAGTTCATTTAGCTCTATAACGAATTCTTCGATAAATTCGGTGGCGCTTTTTGGCTTTGAGTCGCCTTCATAAGCTCCTATGAAGAAAACATATGATGTGTTCGCAACACTACCTAGAATGGGCCATACTTGCTTATTCGAACTTTTACTCAATGGTAAGCCATCAATATTGAAATCCAGCTCAATGCTTTCTGTCTCTATTTTTTTTTTTGTTACAAAAAATCCTTCAGTGCATCTTTTATTCCATAATGAACGTATATTCCAGCACCCATTTCTCTTGTTATTATTTCTTTGGGCGTTTTTTTTAGAGTTCGAGAATCCTTAGGAACGTCGATTTCGTTACATTTTAAAATACACAATAGCTCATTTAAAGCGGCATTCGTTATCGAGTGGCTTACTGCCCATTTGGTTATTTGTTCCCTTAATGTTTTTGATTTTGCTAACCTTTCATCATAGTCAGAATCGCTTTCAATGCTGTCGTCCATTAAATAATCCATTCCGTTACTGTGGTCTTGTTCTTCTTCATGCTCACCGTGCCCCGTGCCTTCTTGATAATTTTCAATATTTTTTTTCGCAATTTCCAACATTTTCTTTAATTATTTTCTTTTTTGTTTCGACTCCAAAAATCGAAGAAAGCAATTTTGAGGCTTCACGTTTACTTCTTTTCCTTAAGCACTCTGCTGACTTCAACATTGCTCTTGTTCGCTATTGGCGCAGATATTGATCTCAAGTCAAAAACCAATTGCTTTTATTCGGATATATTAAGGAAATGGTTTAAATTCAATCGATTCTACAACACTTACATATGTTTGTTTTTTTTACGCTAAGTCTAATAATTGCATTTCTCATTTACCCTTCAGATGAACAAGCCACGCGCTATTCAAAATCCTGCAAGCGCCAAATTCCAATCCTGCCAGAAATCCTTACACCTTTATACTTTGTATCCTTTAGAATGTATACACTCGTCGATCCAAATCCATACAGAACTCACGATCAAAATTTATTTTTGAACTAATAACAAAATCAAGGACTACTTGATTGAATAAAGCAAAAGCTACAATAACACAAGGTATATATTAGAAAAACATTGTATAAACCTGTTCCAAAAGTAACTTGGGCAATGCTCGTCTGGAAGATGAATACGCAATGTATTGCGGATTGCTCGCGTAACGTTCGTCAAAGCAATATATTTTTTTTTTTTACATATTCTTTGTTGGTAGAGTTGAGAAAACATCGCCTTTTGTTCTTCTAGAAAAGGTCGCGTAAACATATTCTTGGCGAACGTTCGCTAAAGCATAGGCTAAATGTTTGCTGGGATAATCCCAATAAGCTCAACGAGTTCGAATCGAATTCGTTTTGACGTGCAAACTTTTCGCGGCGAGTGCTCGCGGCGAGCTCGAATCGAATTCATATTTTTTATCGCATTTTTTATCGTTTACGCATCGCGCGCGGTTCGTATTTTGCTATCGTTTTGCTATCGCGCTTTAATCGAATTTTTTATCATATTTGATTCGCTTCGATTTTTGTCGAATTTCCTATTATATTCGATTAGCAAAAAAAAATTTTTAATTTTTATATTTAATGTAAAATTCAAATAACAGTCTTATTATAACACTATTTTCGGTAAAAAAAAAAAAAATAAATAAAAGGTCTATTGCTGGTAACCATGTTTTTGAGTTCACCGGCTGTGGGATTTGAACACCGAACCTCTTGATTTCTAGTCATATTTTTAGTCTGCTTACCCATTACGTCGTCTTCGCCGAATTGAAATGAATGACTTTTTTTCGTTTATAAGTTTAGCTTGATTCTATATTTACCTCGAATGCCTTGCTATTTGGAAACAAATTAACAAAACTACTTTCGAGAATTAAAGTTTCGTATCCACTAAACACAAACATTTTAAAGATTTCGAATCGAACTCGAATCGCGGAAGGCAATTTTCGCGATATCGCGCTTTTATCGTATTTTGCGTTCGATTCGAAGAGAAAATGCGACAATAATTCGAAATGTTTGCAACGAGCTCGCCTCGAGCTAGCTTTTTTATCGTGGAATTTATAAAATGCGCGCTCGCTTTTTTATCGTGGAATTCATAAGAGTCTTGCCGACTACGGCACCCTAAAAGGGATTTTGAAGTTTTGTTGATATTTTGAAAAGTCCTCGAGGGCTCCCTGAAAAATGGCCCCAATGAAAAATGGCCCCAAACCGAAAATGAAACAAGTAAGAAAGCTAAAGTCGGTCAAGCCCGTTTTTCGGTTTTTTTTTTACTCCAATAAAGTTTTGTAATTTTGAATATCCAACCAAAAATTTGTGTTTTTTAAAGCAAAAAAACAAAATGACTTTAAGCCCCTTGGCCAAGAAGTATATTTTTTATTTATTACTTATATATTGAAGAAGTCAAAAAATTTAATTTGAAGTAAATTCACGAAAAAATAAATTTTTGACATTATTTTTAGTGAATCGACTTGAGCGAATTATTTTGTTAAAGCAGTTTTGCTTAAAATCGTCTTAGTTGAGCGCCCTCTAGTGGTGATATAAAGAGTCAAACCATTAATATTTTCCTATAATTATATTAGTTGTTTTATTATCTTTCCGAAAATATTTATTTCATCACTATATTATAACAATTTTTTTTGGGATTTTTGTCTATGGAACGAAGCACTGTGCGGCCTAAGCAAAAGCGTAAGGCTACTTTATGCATTGATATGTATGCAAATCTTTCTAAACAAAAACACTTTGACAGCCTGAAGTTTTCGCTTACAAGGTAAGGGAAATCGGTAAGGCATTACCTATTGCAACAAACTCTCCATTACTTTATCATGCAAGAAATCATTCGTTCAATATTCCATGACGAAATAATGAAAGAAAAATTTCAGCGCTTACCGTTTTTTCCGCTGGGAAGCGTCTGTCGAAAGATGATTTCATATTATTTCTGAAGCAAACCTCGCAACCTGGCGACATCGTTTCCATGTAATATAAAGAAACTAAGTTGTTAGTGCGAAACGTTCGAACATGTACACTTTCAACAGAATGTACAATTATAAGTGGTCCTCATGCGTGTCCGCAAATTGAGCAATATGGAATTTGTGGAAAATGGAAGATGGGCGCACAAAATTTTTGTGGAAGAAATTTTACGAAGCGCGATAGACTTTCGCATTGATTCTTGCTTCGCAAGACGTAGGAAGACTGTCAAACGGGTTTTACAAACTGAGGACGTAAAGTTGAATTAATTTTAAAATTACTTTTTCAAGAAAATGGGGACATTTTTTGTAAATCTGAACTCGAGCTAAGAAAACATAAAACAAGTAAGGGTGTTATAGTCAGGCGAGCCTGACAATAGAATACCCGACACAGACACTTATGTTCGAATAATTTTTAATATCAAGAGGTGTTTAAGGACATATTGGGCCCATATACCGACTTTTGTTAAATTTCTTTATAAAACCCGCCCATTTGCCACGCCCAATTTTTCAATTTTTTTGGGATTCTAATCGGACCCTTATATAGGTATACGCTTAAATTCTAAGTTTCATTGAAATATTTCAATAAAGTCCGCTTTTGAGGCATTTTTGGGATTTTTGTGACAGACCCTAGTACTAGAGGTACCCTTAATAATGGTTCTATCGAAATTTTTGGGGAGGACGTTACTGGCTATCAAGGAAGCATACGTGCCAACTTTCGTTCAAGTCCCATTTGTATTTCGGGTGTAGGAGACAATTTTCGAAAAACAACCTTATGCCACGCCCACTTTTCAAATTTTTTGAAATCATATTACTTGCCTTTAAGCATGTTCAAATTCCAAGTTTCATCAAAATTTCTTGAAAAACTCAGGTTTTAGAGCAGTTTTTGTGATTTTCATAACAGACCCTAGTACTGGAGGTACCCCTAAAAATGGTCCGATCGGGTCCATTCTCGAACTTGTTCTTACTCATGTCCCCGTGAGCACGCATACCAAATTTTGTTAAGATAGCTCAACTCCTTCGATAAGATAACTGTATACAGACAGACGGACATGTCTAAATCGAATCTCCTGGTGACGCTGATCATTTCTATATACATTTTGTATGGTCTATATCGACTGGTTCTGGGTGTTACACACAACCCAACAAACGCAATATACCCTCGACACAGAGTGTGTCGGGTATAAAAACATTGTTGACAGCACTTTTCCAAAATCGGCGCTCTTCGTAACAACAACCCTGCTACCAAATTTATTTTATATATTATATTTAGTATAACTCTGATAGCACATTTAGTGTTATAATTTACAACCCTGTAGCGGGAATCATATCGAACCCTTGCTAATAAATCGGCACAATTCAAATTTTTTTGAATAAATTTCTTTATGTACGATTGAATTTTTGTGTAAGAAACCCAACACATAGAGAATTAACGCTTATACCCAGCAGATAATTATGGATTAATACCTTAACCGAGCAAAAGAAGAGTAATGACCAGAGCAGATATTTATATGCACGAAAAAATCGGAAATATGCGCATAGAATATGCTTAAATAATTGCAATATATACTCGAAAAAAAATAAAATATGCATGAAAAAAAAATATTTATAATGAATTATTTTAATTTTTTTTTTTTTTTTGAGTTTTTCTCTAGTAACAGCTTAATAGAGTCCGACATAAGCTGGTGAAGCGAAGCCGAAAATTTGTCATGCACCTTCGGCCCATTACTGAAAGTAGAACTGAAGACCAAAAAATTAAATGTAAAGCAGAGCACATTTTAATTTTTTTTTGTTTTCATTTATTAAAAAAAATCAGTCCATTTATTGTATAACGCCTAAAACAAAAATAACAATTCATGTTCATAATAGTTAATAAAAGAAAAGAACAAAAAAAAAAAAAAAGATTCATGGCCCCAGCCGAATGCAATTTTATGGTCAATGAATCTGTTAACCGAAACCGAACCTTCAGTCAGACTAAATAGCTTAATCTTCAATTTCAGAATTTTCACAAATAATTATATGGTGCTTAAGATTTTCGATAGTGAATGATCGTCTCTTCGGCGTGTAGACGTTTCCGTACAGAGAGAAACTGCGCTCAACATCAGGGACCGTAACTGTTACGACTTAAAAAAAAAAAGTCAAATTATAACCGTTATTTTTCAACCGATAATTTTTCCGTTGGAAAGTAACAGTTAAAAATTGACTTTTATTTTTTCGGTCAGAAATAAAAATAAAAATTCGATTTTTATTTTTTCAGTCAAGAAAATAAGTTAAAAATTGACTTTTATTTGTTCGGTCAGAAATAAAAATCAAAATTTGACTTTTATTTTTCCAGTCAGATATTAAAGTTAAAATTTAACTTTAATTTTTTCGGTTAGATATAAAAGTTAAAGGTATGGACATATATATTCATGATCAGGATTGCTATGAGTCGCCCCTGCCTCAATCCTATTTACCAAAAACAACAGCCAGAGACATGGACAGGTACATGCTTCATGAAATGAGAAAATTTCAAGTTTTTTAATGCAAAAATTCCTTTTTTTATACATTTCTAATATCCAAATTTCCAAATATTAAAGTTCCTTCAAGACTTATGAAAACTATTTAAACTAAATTAAAGTTCAATTTTAACTTTAATATCTGCCTGGAAAAATAAAAGTCAAATTTTGACTTTTATATTCGACCGAACAAATAAAAGTCAATTTTTAACTTATTTTCTTGACTGAAAAAATAAAAATCGAATTTTTATTTTTATTTCTGACCGAAAAAAAAAAGTCAATTTTTAACTCTTACTTTCCAACGGAAAATTTATCGGTTGAAATATAACGGTTATTGATTGACTTTTTTGAAAAAAGTCAAAAAAATATAAATCATTAAAGATTACCACTCCTTACTTAAGAACCATTAAATTGCACGATTTTAAATATCTAATACGCCAATTTTTTCTTTTGACTTTTTGATGTAAATTTTCGAAAATAACTGTTATTTACAATCCCTGCTCAACATCAGTTGAGGTTGTTGGACAAAACGCAAACCTTTCCAACATATCTGGCAAAAGCTTTTTGACATACGGGTCGGTAGGTTCTTCGGCTGCATAACAAACATTATATACATATATCGATTATACTTTTAAAAACTTTGTTTCTTTTCAAAATTTGTTCAAATTTTTCTTAAAAGGCTTTATTTTTTTCAAAAGTGAATTTAAGTATTATCCATATGCAGCTGTTGGTTTCCTTTCCGTTCTCCATCTTATTTGTTAGATTTTTGAACTCAAATTAAACAAAAGTGCTGCCTGATCGTCAAAAAGAGAATTAGCTATTCGTGTATAAGACCGTTTATACGGGAAAATTCGCTATTCGCGAATAAGGCGTACGAATAAACGTAGTATATGCCGCGAACATGCAAGAAAAATAAAAATATGCTCTAAACGGTCAAATATGCAAATGCATATGCAAATATGCTTTATGTGCAAATATCCGCTCTGGTAATGACTTATTCATCCATTTGGAGTAAGAAGCGAGCAATCGAAGTTTTATTTCAATTTTTATAATCGCTTAAGAGCAACCAAAAATATATGAAATTTAAGCATTCTCTAGTAATCCATTACTCGCAAATGAGCGATCTAAGATTACTCTTTGGATGATCCAATTATCTGCTGGGTATTGACTGAACCAGCAGTCGTTTAAGAGAAATATTAGTTTAGAAAAAATTTCATTTCCTATTAGAGTAAAGAGGGATTGAATGATTTTCGAGAAATGCGAAATTTTGAATTGTGCCGATTTAGTAGCAAGGGTGCGATATGTAAAGTAGCACAGCTAACTTTCTTTCTTTCCTGTTTGATCGACCGAAGCAAAAGCTTGCTTAAAGAAAGAAGAAAAACGGGTTGGGTTATAAATTCCCAGGGTACAAAATTCCCATCTACAAAATTCCCATATACAAAATTCCCATATTACAAAATTCCCATTTACAAAATTCCCATTTTTCGAAATTCCCAGTGAATTTTGTAGATGGGAATTTTGTAAATTGGAATTTTGTATATGGGAATTTTATAAACATTTAAAAGGAACATGTTGATACTGTGTAAAAGCGCGCGCTTTTACACAGTATCAACATGTTCCTTTTAAATGTTTACAATACATGTATGTATGTGTGTATGTATGTATGTATGTATGTATGTATGTATGTATGTATGTATGTATGTATGTATGTATGTATGTATGTATGTATGTATGTATGTATGTATGTATGTATGTATGTATGTATGTATGTATGTATGTATGTATGTACCCTGCAGTAATTGAGACTCACCCCCTACTCACCTATGGTGCACCTCAAAAAGACTACAACTAGTCCCCACATATTTTACTCTTACATGCATTCAACTCACCTCTTTAACATGGGGCCTACATTAAAAAGAGAGTAGTGCATGTAAGACTCACCCATGGTGAGACGTTTTGGGTGAGTTGGAGGTCAATTGACGATTTTGTTTATTTATGGGAAAAAAAATTTTTACTATTTGTTTTATTTTTTTTCTTCTTGTTTTTACTTTGTTTATTTTTTATTTTTATGTTTTTAATTTTTTTATTTTTTTTTTGTTTAAACATTAGTTATGTTTTTTTAATTTTCTCGTCTCGAACGAACCTCGAACCGCTGGTCTCTGGGTTGGTAAGTCTGCGTCTTAACCATTACGCTAAACAAGGAATTTAATATGTTGATCAAAATGCTGACTTGAGTTTTTGGTTGCTCAAGTTATTGTGAAATAAAATAGAATTTTTCATAGCAAAAATTTTTCAATTGAAAAATAAATACTTTAAAAAAAATTTAATTATGAAAAAATACTTACATATTAAAGAAAAAATTTTGTATTTTTCAAAATTAACTAATAAAAAAAATTAATTAAAATATGAACATAAAAAAAAACTGTAGGCAATAGAGAAGAAAAAAAATGTCCAACCGAGCCAGAGATCGAACCTCCACCTGCGTGGTTGCTGAGCGAGAGTCTTACCCTTTACGCTTATCAACTCTTGATGGTACGCCGATCAGAATGCGAACTTAAAGCAGACAACAACAAGCGCACAGCAAGAGTACACAAAAAAATGAAATCACCGCCCCTCGATCTCTTACGGAACAGTCAGCGGTGAGACCTATTTTCTATTTTCTATTCTATTTTCTATTTCTATTTTCTTAAGAACCATAAAACCATAAAAGAAGAGAAAAAAAATATCCTAAAAAAACTTCTCGGTCCGCTTTTGCTTAATTTTTGCCTTGGTTGGTTGGTTGGTTGAAGTGGATGCCACTTAGGCCGTTAATCGGCCCATTGTGATACCAATGAGGTTTTCTTGTGTTTTGTGTGAGTGTACGTCTTTTTATGTAGTGTGCCCCTAACATGCGATTTTTGAAAAACCAGTGCTAGGCTTGGAACATTACACTCCGTTTCGCCTGTGCCGGGAATCGAACCTCGGACCCTGGGATCAACAGCATAGCACGCATCCCCTACGCTATCCCAGAGCCACTATCTTCGGTAAGTTACAATTTAAATCACTTGCAAATTACATAATAATAAGTTTTTTTTTACTTTAGAAACCTGTAAAAAGTACGGCTATACGCTGAAATCACATGATAGCATGAGGAAAGCTTTCAGGCTGGGAAAAGGCAGATTCTACAAGCGCGAAAGCCTGAAAAGGAAAACAACAGACCAAGCCGACTAATAAAATATTTAAACTTTTATTTTATAAGAATTATTTTTGTTTAAAAAAAAAATATATTATGAACTTTTTTATTTTTTATTAATAAGCCAGCAGTGGAAACCGTCACAACTCTGATCACTTTTTTATACTAATATGTTAACATTTTTGTTTAAGAATTACCATTTTTGTTTTTTAATTAATAAAATGAACTGATTTTGATTTTCCGATTTATAAATCCTCCAAACAGGAATATTTTCTACAATGAATTCAACAATCTTTTTTTCATTGTAGAATTCATATATGAATTTTTTGTGCATTTTCAAACGAAGAGATCGTTCACTATGCCTTACCATATGTAAGCTTTGTAAGCTATCATTTCCGCGATAGCGGACCGAAAACACGCTCGCTATTCATGACTATTTCGACCATTTTCAAACGAAGCTTTCCGCGATAGCGGACCGAAAATACGCGAGCGCTTCCAAGAATTCATTTCGTGTAATTTCTCTCGCGCCGCTATCCATGACTATTTCGACCATTTTCAAATTAAGTTTTCAGCGATAGCGGACCGAAAAATAAATGAAAACTATACCTTACATTTCCTAGGACATCGCAATGTTTTTATGTATGTACCCAGTCGGCAAGTGTAAGGTTTTTCAGCAACTTTTTCTGCAATTGCCTCTATGGACTATTGCTGAATTCATCGTTGAAAATTAACATTGCGATGTCCTAGGAAATGTAAGGTATAGTTTTCATTTATTTTTCGGTCCGCTTTCGCTGAAAACTTAATTTGAAAATGGTCGAAATAGTAATGAATAGCGAGCGTGTTTTGGGTGCGCTATCGCGGAAATGATAGCTTACATAGCTTACATATGGTAAGGCATAGTGAACGACCTCTTCGTTTGAAAATGCACAAAAAATTCATATATGAATTCTACAATGAAAAAAAGATTGTTGAATTCATTGTAGAAAATATTCCTGTTTGGAGGATTTATAAATCGGAAAATCAAAATCAGTTCATTTTATTAATTAAAAAACAAAAATGGTAATTCTTAAACAAAAAAGTTAACATATTAGTATAAAAAAGTGATCAGAGTTGTGACGGTTTCCACTGCTGGCTTATTAATAAAAAATAAAAAAGTTCATAATATATTTTTGTTTTAAACAAAATTAATTCTTATAAAATAAAAGCTTAAATATTTTATTAGTCGGCTTGGTCTGTTGCTTTCCTTTTCAGGCTTTCGCGCTGGTAGAATCTCCCTTTTCCCAGCCTGAAAGCTTTCCTCATGCTATCTGCATGAGATTTCGGCGTATAGCCGTCCTTTTTACAGGTTTCTAAAGTAAAAAAAAAACGTATTATTATGTAATTTTGAAGTGATTGAAATTGTAATTTACCGGGTTTTCGCTGGGAAGGTTTGTGAGTGATTATTTCACTTAAATATTTTATATTTTTAATTTATTTTTTTTTACTTTTTATTTGATTAACCCGATCCGTGTTGCTTTATCGGATGTCGCACTTCAATTGGCAGTTTTTAGTAAAAAAAAAAACTAAAACACTAAACGCTTTGTTTTTCCACGGAAATTCACGTTCGCTACTATTCTGAAAAAATTCATGTTTAGTAAGCGATAATTTCAGCTATAGCGGAGCGAGATTTTTTCAATGATCTAATAGGCTTATGCGTTTTTTCTTCAGTTTCGGTTCATAAGAAAAAATGCAGGTACAGTAAGGCAAAAATTCAGCAAAAGCGGACCGAGAAGTTTTTTTAGGATATTTTTTTTCTCTTCTTTTATGGTTTTATGGTTCTTAAGAAAATAGACCGGCTGACTTAAAACTGCTCGGTCCGCTATAGCTGAATGTTTGCCTTACTATGCATGAATCTTTTCGACATTACATTTTTCAGTTATTTCATCGATGAATTCATTGAAGAACAAATTCATGCCTGAGCCAATTGCCGACTGGGATATGTATGTATGTATGTATGTGTGTTTGTGCGTGTTTGTGTGTGTTTTTTTTTTTTTTTTACCGAGGGAAATGGGAATTTTGTACCCTGGGAATTTTGTAAATGGGAATTTTGTAAATGGGAATTTAGTACCCTGGGAATTTTGTAAATGGGAATTTAGTACCGCTCCCAAGAAAAACCAAGTGAGTTGCATAAAAAAAAAAAAAGATCTTATTGTATTGTTTCACTATTGTACCTAATTGAATTATTATACCCAGCGTAAGCGGGGTAGACTAGTTTTGTGCGAATCTTGTAACAGGGAGAACTAAGCTCCGGAGATATAGACATATATATAGAAATGATCAGGATCAAAAACTGAATCGATTTAGACATGTCCGTATGTCCGTCTATCCGTCCATCCGTCTGTCCGTCCGTCCGTGGTCGGATCTCCTCCGAAACGGCTGGACCAATCAAGTCGAAATTTGGCACACAGGTATATTGGGATCCGAGTATGATCCTAAGTAAAAATGAGCGACATCCGCCCACTGCCACGCCCACAAATGAATATAATGTGTTTTCAGTAAAATGCTTGTAACTTGCGAACCACTCAACACATTCTATTGATATTTGGTGTACTGGTAAACTACGAAAAGGGACATATCCTGGAAAAAAATGGACGCCGCCCTCCGTGAGCCACGCCCACAAATAAGCCCACAAATAAGGGCTTATCGTAACTTGTGAAGTAAAAGGCGTAGACGCTTCAAATTCGCAACCTAGGTTGACCAAAGCAAATGAAAGGTGTAGGGAAAAAACTTAACTGGCCCGCCCCCTGCCTTGCCCACAAATGAAGATTTTTCGTAACTTCCGAAGTAAAAGGCGTAGAAGCTTCAGATTCGCAACATAGGTTCACCAAGGCGAATGAAAGGTGTAGGGAAATAATTTATGTTGCCCTCCCACTGCCACGCCCACAAATAGAGAAGCAAAACATAGTGCGCTCATAATGTCGCGACGCTGGGTATTTCAAAGTCGGGCTTGACCGACTTTAGCTTTCTTACTTGTCTTCATTTTAGTTTTAAGGTATACAAACTAGAAATTGAAGCGAAGAAGCAAAAAACAAATAAAACACTAGCGTGCTGGAAAAATTGGCTATTTAATTTGTAACAAATATGTATGTTTAACTTTGACCAACTATTTGTTTCTGGCATATTTTTTTTTTAAAGCATTTTTGAAGTGGGACTTTATTTATAAAATTTTATGTATTAAAATTTGACTGATTTGATTATGTTTTCGAATTTAAATATTTTAAACTTAATTGCTGCGGATGTTTGCCAGTAACTTAACGAACTCCTGATTGCACAAATTTTGGAAAGTGCTGTTGTGAGTTAGGTACATACATATGTACTTATCGCAAGCAACATCCTGCAAAACAGCAAACTATCAAGATTATGCTGCACGCGCAATTTTTTCCAAGCAAAGCTTAGTACGAAAAAGACCGCAAATGTCCAGAAATGCATTCTGCTTAACCACAAACCTGGCACATCACAGGTCGCCTATAGCGCAGCGTTTGCTATTCCGACCTATGACACAATGAGCAATCATAGCAAATTTACGGTATTCCACCTTCGAACTCACATCGTGGATCAACCAAATCACCAGAACAACGTTAAAAAAACAGCCAGCACGAGGACACCTAGAGAAATACGAGGCGCTAAGCAAAACAAGGAACGTATCCAATTTTCCAAAGGGGAGTTTTAATATTTCAAATTTTTTCGTGCGTAATAAGTTACCTTCTTTCGAAACAATACGCCGATGAAACCCATACCCGTAACAAAAGTATAAAAAAGTTAGGGACATACATAACTTACGTGACCAACTTATTTTTACCAAAAATCGGTACAAATACCGGAATTGCATGTGAAAAATCGGTACACAGAAAAGAAAGAAGACAATACCATTAAATAGTAAAAGTAATTTTCCTCAAAATTTAAGAGCAAAAAAAGGCCCTCAATTTCGGATCTCAAAAACCCTAGCAATTTCGGTTACTCACGATTTTCCCAGCTCACGCGCTATTGGAATTCAAGCTTCAATTTTAAGCGCGAACGTTTCACAAGAAGACAGTTTACATTGAACAACAAATGTTTAAGCAACGTCATCTACCGAAATATTTGATTAGCTGATAATCATTATCACAACAAAATCTTTAAATTTCGGTGTACCGAAGCGAAGTATCGGTACACCGGTATATTGCCTCAAAATTCGGTACAATACCGGAAAAATCGGTACAGCTGGTCACGTAATACATAACTCTTAAATGAAAAAATCCGTCAAACAGTGTGCGTATAAAATCGCTGAAGATTTTATAACTTAAACCAAACCTAACAGTCATTGTTGATTTAATTAATTAATGTGAGGTTTTTTTTACAATCGATGCAAATTATCATTGGATTTAATTATTTGCATACACAACTGCATATTAAATGATTACGATTAAAAAATAATTCAAAGATAATCGGGATTATTTGTGATTAATGAAAAAATGCAAATTATTCAAAAAATAATCCGAATAATTGTTTTGATAATTTTTTTAAAAATTTGCATTTTTTCATTAAGCGCAAATAATCCCGACTATTTTTTAATTATTTCTGCGTTGTTATTAAAAACAAATTTTTTCAACCAATATTTCTTTAATTTTATCTGAAAATTACAATGAATAAACAAATTTCGTTCCTTTGAAATTAGTCCGGCGGCATTCGTACTATAGTATTTTGTACCTCTCTTTCAAGGGAAGGAAGGTTGAACTATTTTATCGAAAAAAATTTCTTACGTGTGAACGCGGACAAAACCGCTGAGCGAATGAACATTTATATCTAGATCATGCCTTTTTATCCAAAATTATCAGGGATCGTAAATAACTGTTATGGAAAAAAAGAAAGGCAAAAAAATCATCACTTTCAAGACATCGGAGGCTGAAGATTAATATATGGAAGGGATCGCATTGAAACTAACTGTCGAAATCCGTGATGATGTTAAATAAAAATCCTAAAATCCAACTAAAACAGTTATTTTTCAACTGAAAAGAAAAAAATTAGAATGAAAGTCTTAAAAAGAGATTTTTATTTTTCGAGCCAAAAATAACAGTTATTAAAGATTTTTATTTTTTCAGTCCCATTTAACTGTTATTTTGCAACTTTTATTTAAAAGTCCGAAAATAAAAGTTATTTTCGATTATTTATTTTTCTGTTCAAAATAAAAATCTTTTTTATGTAATTTCTAAAATAACGGAAAAATTAATTTTTGTTTCTTTCAATGCACAAAAAAAGACATAAAGATTCATATAATTAGGTGTTTTTCCCGAAACAAAAATTAATTTTTCCCGTTATTTTAGAAATTACATAAAAAGGATTTTTATTTTGAACAGAAAAAATAAAAATCCGAAAATAACTTTTATTTTCGGACTTTTAAATAAAAGTTGCAAAATAACAGTTAAATGGGACTGAAAAAATAAAAATCTTTAATAACTGTTATTTTTGGCTCGAAAAATAAAAAACTCTTTTTAAGACTTTCATTCTAATTTTTTTCTTTTCAGTTGAAAAATAACTGTTTTAGTTGGATTTTTTTAAAAAAAAGTTTCAAAATAATAATTATTAAAAAACTTTTTTAATATATCTTATAACAGTTACGGTCCCTGAAAATTATCAATTAAAATATTAATAAAATCCCTGTAAAGTTTAACCCCCTGGGCTACGTCCCTCATATATTTTATAAAATATACTTATGTATATTAGGGCGAGTACATTTTTTCATCGATAGAGCGTATAGCACCATCGTAATCTATGGAAAATTCTAAGAAACTTTGCCGAAGAAACCATTTGTCTAAAATCACAACTGAACCCCCGCTTTTCGATCCAAAGTTTTTGTAAAGAGTTTGAATGTTGAGAAACACATATTTTTGAACTTTAATCCCGGGATATTCGGGACCGAAAAATGGACGGGATCCCGGGGTTTCGGGATTCGGGATCCCGGGATCGAAAGCCCTAGAAAATACATGTGTGTAAAAAGGCGTTTCATGAAAAAAGCGGAGTTCCAGCATCGGAAAAATTGCAAAATATTTACATGTAGGTAAGTTCATAATTTACAATTGTGACGAAAGCCTATCAAAGCAGAGAACGCAATGTTAATATGATAAATTCTTAACCCTTTGATGCCAAATTTTCAATCTGCGGTCTAATACTATTCTCATCGATTTTTAACAAAAGATGGTTGTGTTCTGTTTAACCAGGTGAAGTTTTAACTTGTTTCGATCAATTATGTCGGTGCTGGAATAAATCCTCTCTAAAAAGAGAAAGTCCTAAAACTTTTTGAACAATCGACAAAAATTATATGTTTTTCTTTTCCCTCATATTTGGTTATGTTTGTGCTTCAAATCTGATAAAAAATTTTTGGAAATTACATTTATTTTTACTCAAAAGAACCAATTTCAATAAAGTTATTACCTTTCCAAAAGTCGCAAGTCTGCATGTCTCCACTCCATTACAAATAACTTCGACAAAAAGGACTTCCCTTTGAAAAAAAGTAATGCATTTTTTTCATAAAACATTAATCTACCAAACTCTATTTAAATCAACAAATTATTAGTGTCATATAGTCGTAATTGCAGAA
>CM035806.1:62702837-62727739 GCA_020466095.1 Chlorops oryzae
AATTTTATGCAATGAAATGTCCTAGAGCAGGAATTTGATTTTTGGCTATAATCGCTATCATATGTTGCACACGTCAGTTTTTGATTGATATCAAACTTTTAAGTGGCTCGGAACAAGGAATACTAACTTTTGCCAAAAAAGGCCACCTTAGTAAATATGTTTGTATAATAAGTCTATGTAATATGTTTGGTCTCATACTAGTTACGATTTGGACATTTTATATTTTTGGTGTTTAAATGCTACAAGCAATAAATTATAAACAATACTTTGTACATTTTTCGGTTTTTTTTTCGAATTCAAATCGAAATGCCAATGGAAATTTCCATATTCTATTTAAAGCTTTTCATTTTTTCAACAGATACCTCTAATTAACAATTTAAAGCTAACATATGTATTTTATGGCAAATAGCCTTGTTAAAGCAAATGCAAAGTTCTTGTGACATGTATGGGAGAAAGTATGAAGACCAATATATATATATATATATATATATATATATATATATATATATATATATTATATTTTTCAATTTCGGACTATTCCGCTGGCGGTTATGAACAATATGCCCATATGCCCAGTAATAACGGATAAATATCACTCAGAAATAACAAAAACAATCACTCCGTGGGTGTCCAATGATAAGAAATTAGAATAGTGTTATTTTAAAAAGTAAGAATCCTCGTAAAGTCCAGGATTTGTGTTGGTGGCTTTCATTTTTGTCTTTCCAGTCAAACATAATAGTGAAAGGGTTTTTTTCGTTAGAAAATAACGGTTAAATTTAAAACGAAAGCCTTATTCTTGTTCCATCGTTTTACGGGTATGACACTTTATGTTCAATTGTGGGCAATATGTTCAATTGAACAGTGTTAAGATATTAGAAAATGTGAACCATGTGCTTTAGCTTGATAATAAATATCAGTAGTTATTTGCTTTACTTAAAGCATAAATTTTGCCATATTTTTGGCACATATGCACATTCATGTATATGCTAAAAATTTAATGGCCTCAAAGAAGTTTGTTTAACCTAATTGTTGTTCGTGCCGTTGCTGCTTCTGTTGCTGCTCCTGCTGTACTTTCTGTTGCTTTTGATAAGTTTCATATCTTTCCAGATGTAGAACTGTAGAAGCGAAATGCCTTTTTCTAAATCAGCTGCAAAGAAAATTAAAAAAGCCTGGACTTTTTTCTGATCGCGGTGCCATTAGCATAGGAACTTGATTCTTGTGAGTCACCTTTATCTGCGCAGCAAAAAACAAGAAAATTGTAATTATTGTTCACACAATTATGTTGAAAACACACCAAAGCCAACAAAACGTTTTTTTGACGTACAGCAAAAAACACTTTTCGACATAACCCACACCAACGCCAACAAATTTGTCGAGCTCAAACAAAATCCAAGCCAACAGCTTTCTGCATGCTTTTTTGTCGAAGCTTCTGTTTTGCTCGTGTCGTTTGCGCAACGTAAGTTTCTAATAAAGCTGGATAGAGGGCGTTCTTCCCTCGTTTCATATAACAGTGCAGATTTCGATGTCCGTATATTGCAAGGGAATATGACAGTGCGTTGCGCCGTAAGCTTACATGAGATTATCGACGTCGCCGAGCATGCGCAACGTTTTGTCGAGTTCGGTGTGGGTTGGCTGTATGGAGTGCCATGTTCAACGGCGTTCGAACAAATGCGTTGACCAACAAAATGTTGTGTCGTACTCGGTGTGTATTGCTAGATAAGAAGCAATATACTTTTGTCGAATTCGACATGAAACAACGTTTTTTTGGCTTTGGTGTGTTTTAGCCTTAAAAATTAAAATTTATCACAATACAGCTCAAACTCGATCTTCAATCAGATTGAAAAGGGATAGTCCAACATCTTAGCTCTATGAACTTTAAACAGTCAAGAAAACCCCATAAGTAGCCCCAGAAATTCTTCTCAATGAATTAGAATCTTGGTGGTGTAATTATTGTTTAATCTACATAACGTTCAATTAATCATTTGGTTGTAAAAAAAAAAAAATCGTGGAGATTTGATTCAGTCACGTCTGCCAGTCTCTCTGTTTGCCTGTCCAACAAGAGTTTTATTTTGATATTTTCAATAAAAACATGTTTTTTAGTACCTTAAAATATCTGTTTATCGATAGCAACATGGGCGTATTTACAGTAGGGCAGGGAGGGGCAGCTGCCCCCCTCTAAATACTTTCTGCTCAGTATACACCGCAGAAGAGTTTTAAAGGTGTATCCAGAAATGAGACAAAGCCGGAACGATCAGTTTTGATAAGATAAAAGGAAACCTATGCTTACATGTGAAAACACCTATGAACAGACGCCAAAGTGCTAACATACATATAGAACAAACTATTTGTATCTTGCCCCTCCCTGAATGAGATTCTGAATACGACCATGGATAGCAATTTTAACTTTTGAGAGCTTGGGCTACAAAGTAGAGCTGGGGAAACAATCGGTAGCACTATCGATAAAATCGATGGTTTCAAACTATCGAAAACATCGATGGTTTTTGAAGACTATCGATAGTTTGGTTTCATTTACATTTACATTAGCATTGGAAGGTGGTGCTGGCGGTGACAGAGGGCTTTCCTTTTTTTTTAAATGGGCAGATTCCTAACACTGCCCTTATTTAGATTAGGGCGAGACTTGCTCGATAATTCATTTTTCGATTTTCAAAATTGTCTATAGTCAAAGTTATCGAAACTATCGATTCTGGGAACTATCAATCATACCTGGGCAGTCCAATTACAAAATTGTAATTGATTACACACTTAATTACAATTACTTGTAATGGTAATTGAAGAATATTGAATTACAATTACTTGTAATTGTAATTGAATTTTACCAATTACAATTACAAGTCATTGTAATTGAGTGTGTAATCCATTACATGAAAGTAATTGAAGCATATATAGTAATAATTACATTTTTGAAGTATTGAAAAATATTAAAAAAATATATAATATATAATATAAATACAATAAGGCGGGCACGCCAATGGTGCATATATATGCACAATTTAGCCGACCTACCTCACATCGCTGAGGTGGTCAGAGTGGCTAAGGTGTTGGTTAAAGATACCTGATGATGAACCTGTAAGCTAGGTTCGAAACCGGTCGTATCGGCTTTCCACACTTCTCGGCAATTTATGTAAAATAAAATTTTTTCAATTGCCAAATAATACGTTTTTCACTATAAAGTGAAAAATGAGGGACCAAAAGCCCAAATAATAACACTGTGCTAGTTTAAAAAACCGACAGTCCGCATTCATATCTAGAAATACTAAGTAAAATGCGCTGAATACAATAGTGAAATTGATTTATTGGGATTGGCTCAGTTAACGGAGATTTTCGCGTTTAAAGATTAGTCCCAAAAGTATGCAAGCATAATTTTGTCTTTACTTAAAACATTTTAGTTTCCCCAACAATTAATTTAGATTTTGGGACTCCTTTTTTATATTTGACAAGACGGCATAATGGGAAAGCACAAGGCTAGGAATCGCGAGCTCTGAAGTTCAAACCCCAAAAAAATTGAAGCGGAATTTTTTTTTTTATATTTCGGATTTTTTCTTGAGTCAGTTTGCTGGATGAACTCCACTTCACCCCAATTACTTTGCAGCTTTGAGCAGGCGTTCAATCTATAAAATGGCCATCGAAACAAGTTCGAGGAAAAGAAATTTCTGTGAAGCAAAATCGCTCAAAAAAAAATCCGAAATATAAAAAAAAATTTTTTTCCGCTTCAATTTTTTTGGGGTTTGAACTTCAGAGCTCTCGATTCCTAGCCTTGTGCTTTCCCATTATGCCGTCTTGTCAAATAACATCACAGATCCTAAAGCTCTTTTTGAGAACTGTGTCTTTAAATTAAAAAAATATATTTAAAAAAATCGAATGTCAACAGTTTCACTTCCCCTAAAAGTATGCTTCAATTTTTTAAAATAATTTTTAAGCCGCGATATCTCAAAAACTAGAGCCAATCTAGAAAAACAGTTGATGGGACTGAATTCAGTGCCCCCCCAATTCTGTTTACAAGATTTGTCTCCATGTTGTCGGTAAAAAACTTTTTGTTGACTTTTGAACCGATCAGTTATTGAAACAATCGATTATTTAAACCAGGGTTGGCAACCGTAACCGAAACCGTAACCGTAACCGTTTCAAAACCGTTTCTTTTCCGATACCGTAACCGTTACCGCAACCGAAATAAAAAACATATCGGTTTCGGTATTACTTTATAAAAAAAATTTACGGGGATACAAATTTTATCAATAGTTTTATATGGCAAGTCTTTCGACTCTGCTAGTATGCATGCTCTTGTCTCGTGTAATGTCCCAGTTATGTTGCCATGAACGCACAAAGAAACCGTCTGGATGCTGAAAGCTTTTACGCTGTTATGGTAATAAGAAACAACAGTCTGCTTTGCACAAAAAAAGGATGAAAAGTTCTAAGCTATTTCTTAAAATGCCTTAAATTGCGTTCAGAATAAATGTTAAAGCTTAAAAAGTATTTTTGAAAAAATATGCGAAAACAAAATTTTAATATTCAAAAAACCGTTTCATACCGGTATAACCGTAACCGAAACTTAAAATTAACCGTAACCGTTACCGTAACCGTTATTCGTTTCGGTTGCCAACCCTGATTTAAACTATCGATTATTGAACTTATCAATTGTTGAAACGATCGATTATTCAACCTATCGTCTATCAATTACACAGGCCAACAGTGGTTTTGGTGCCGCGATTTCGTTAATTATTACGGATAAGGGTGGTATTGGTTATATCAAAAATATTTTTTTAATTTTTTCCTAGGTGTAGTTTTGGAGCTACCATCAATTTTGTGCGAAATTGAAATATATTCAATTACAAATTGTAATTGTAATTGAAAAAACTTAAAATTCAATTTGTAATTGTAATTTTTAAAAATTACTTAGATATATACACATACATCTATAAAAAACTTAATAATTATAATAACTGTGGATATGACATTGAGTCAGTAGCTCCATGGGGAACCTTAAGATCCCGCACTGATCATTGAGGCACCGCTGTAGCTAAAAAGGAAATATAGGCTCCATCCGTATGGGGCGACTGCAAGTTGAGCAAATATATGCATCTAATGGTATAATTAATGGGTTGTTGACCATGCGCCAATGTGTCTCGCACGGCTCTGCTTTAAGACAAATAGCCCCTTTTGCCTTTGATAAGAAAAAAAAAAATACTTATACTTACTTTGTGAGGTAATCGAACCCTCAACCGTCGGACTACAAATCAAGCACGCTACCGCCTACACTACCGACGGCCTAAATTTCTCTACGTATAACTGTGTAGATAATTTCAAAAATTTTTAAAACCGTTATTTCATTCATAAGGCATTGAATTTGGCGCCCCTTATAATGCCGGTCTGGGCACTTGTCTTGCCTGCCCCTCCTGGATTGGGCCCTGCCTGAATCCCTGTGCTGAATTTTGAAAAATGTAAAAAATATAAAAGACCACATCTGCCGGGAATCGGACCCGGGTCCCACCGCGTCTCAGTTAAGCATTCTTACTTTAAGGCACTGACTCATTTTACATTTCCAATTCAAAACCGTAACTTAAATCCTTAAAAATTGTTCAATACTTCAAAAATGTAATTGCTATTATATATGTGTGTGGCTCTGGGGATGTGTGCTTTGCTCTTGATCCCACAGTCCGATGTTCGGTTCTCGGCACAGGCGAAACGGAGTGTAATGTTCCAAGCCTAGCACTGGTTTTTCAAAAAATCGCATGTTAGGGGGACACTACATAATAACCCTGTAGAAAGCTGTTAAGCAATTTGCTTAAAAGAACTAGTACTATTACCAGTACTAAAAGAACTAGTGCAATGTTTAGGTAAGTTTGCACCATAACTATACTAGTGATCAGTGGAATAATTGCATTCATTCATTGAGGCGTTATAAATTGATAATAAATACACAACCGAATGTTTTTCTTTTATTATAAATATTTATTTCCATTTTGTACTTTAAAAAAAGCCACGATTCTGTAAACTTTTTCCCGTAAACATCACTAGTATTTAACTGGTGCAAATTTACCCAATTGGATCGAAAAGTACTAGAATAATTCTGGTGCATACTGTACTAGTGCTTTCCTGTACAGATGTTATACTCATTTTCGAAAGAATTTTATATGGACAGGGGTATAGAAAAGAACTAGTACTGGTGGCTTTTGCACTAGTAAAGTACTAGTACGACACTAGTTCAAATTCCTACAGGGAAGACATACACCCACACAAACACAAGGAAACCTCCTTGGTGTCACAAGGGGGCGATTAACTGCCTAAGTGGCAGCCATTTTAACCTACCTACCTACATATATTAGGTGTAGTAAAAAGAAATCCATTATTTTTGCATTAAATTGAGGGCTTTATTTAAGATAGTTAGAATGACCCGATTTAGGTCAAATATGCGCCGTTTTGTTCGATAACTTGTTGCCATTTTAAAGGTAATTTCATTATGTCTCTCTCATAGAAGCCCTGGTTCCTATTAGCAAAAAATTGAGACAGTCGAATTTCAGAAGCCTCTCTTGAAGCGAATGTTTCACCAGCAAAATTGTTCGCCATGGACAGGAACAGATGGTAATCACTTGGTGCCAGGTCCGGACTATAAGGTGGATGCAGAAGAACCTCCCAACCAAACTCCCGGAGCTTCTGGCGAGTCACTATCGATGTGTGTGGCCTGGCGTTGTCCTGATGGAACACGATTCCTCTCCTATTGGCCAAAGCTGGCCGCTTATGGGCGATTGCTTCCTTCAGACGGTCCAATTGTTGACAGTAGAGTTCCGAGTTAAGAGTTTTGCCGTATGGGAGCAGCTCATAGTAGATAATTCCCTGCCAATCCCACCAAACACACAGCAAAACCTTCCTGGCCGTCAATCCTGGCTTGGCCACCGTTTCCGCCGGTTCACCGTGTTTCGACCACGACCGTTTTCGCTTGACGTTGTCGTAAGTGACCCACTTTTCATCATCAGTCACCAACCGCTTCAGAAATGGGTCGATTTTGTTGCGGTTCAGCAGCGATTCGCAGATGGAAATTCGGTCTATAAGGTTTTCTTGCGTTAACTCGTGTGGCACCCATACATCGAGCTTCTTTGTGTATGCAGCCTTATTCAAATGGTTCCAAACGGTTTTTTGTGCAATCTTTAGCTCTTTTGCAATCGAAACAGTGCTAACATGACGGTCGGACTCGATAATTTCCATGATTTTATCGACATTTTCGACAATTGGCCTTCCAGTGCGTGGTGCATCCTTGACATCGAAGTTACCGGAACGGAATCGACGAAACCAAAATTGCGCATGATTGGCTGTTACAGTATCAGGTCCATAAACGCTATTCACATTTTCAGCCGCCTGGCTTGCGTTTTCTCCCTTATCGTAGAAAAACTGTAAAATGTAGCGAATTTTCTCTTTGCTGATGTCCATCTTTGACAAGCTCTCAAACAAAACTGAATCAATCAATCAAAAAAGTGTCAAAAAAGCTTTTTTAGTAGGAACTGTCATCTTTCTAATGCCCCCTAGCGGAACACGATCGGACTTATACAACGCGAGATGCAGATAAATAACGCCATCTATTGGAAAAATAATGGATTTCTTTTTACTACACCTAATATATGCATTAATTACTTTTACGAAATCAATTACAATTGCAAGTAGTTGTACTTGTAATTGTAATTTAAATATCTCAATTTCAATTACAAATAATTGTAATTGAATATTCTTTCAATTGCCATTTTAAGTAATTTTAATTTAGTGTGTAATCAATTACAATTTTGTAATTGGACTGCTCAGGTCTGATTTCCTTCAATCATGCTATTAATGTAAAAAAAAATATACATAAGTATGTTATGTATTGGTATGCCGTCTTACTGTTACAGTTTTTAGTTTATTTTGATATGATTTCATTTTAAGGATGTGTTTAAGAATGAATTCGGAGACACGTTTTCTCGCGATATTTATGGGCGTATTTACATGGATGGGCAGCTGCCCCCGTCTAAATATTTTCAGCCTATGTTTCCCAGGAGTATCAAGACATTAGACAAGGCCGCCAAAATCATTTTTCAGAAGATAAAACAAAACCTATGCGTACATGTGACAACACCTATGAACATTCGAAAAAATGTTACCATACATAAAGCACAAACTATTTGTATCTTCTCCCTCCCTAATTGAAACTCTTGATACGCCAATGGCGATATTTGTTGATAATAATCGAACTCAACTTACCATGCATGGTACTTGCATCCATGGCTCACCATCAATTTGCATTGGGAAGGTCTTCTTGGTTTTTATAATCGCCTCACTACACTGGGCCAAGCGTCGCCCGGACGCTCGTAGGCCCGTTCGTACTTGACCCATATGTAAACAATTCTCGAGGCCAATTACTTCAATAAGACGATCGCCAAAATCTGTTATGAATAAAACGTACAATATATGACAGTTGGATAAAATAATCGCTGACCGAGCTGCATAAAGTGATTGGAAGATATAGAGGAAAAGACAGAAAATGGACTGCCAAATCTTTTGATTGTAGTGGTATTCAAGCAGGTACGCAAAATTTGCGCCCTCGGAAATTTTGCGAGCTCGCAAATTATTTTTTATGAAAAATAGTTTCCGCAGCCTCGGAAATTTTGCACGCCTACTGTGATGCGCAAAATATGCGCGATATTCGCTTCTTCTTCTTTCACCACAGTGAGCATTGAAACCAGCTGTTTTTGCAAAATTTTTATACACGCTTTGCATAAGGGTCGGTCAAGCAATAGTACGAAATTTCCGCGCTCAATATTTGCACCTAGCTATGCCCGAGCCTGCTTGAATACTACTAGTATCAAATTACCTTGTGTCGCTACCGACAGATCAACGAAATTGAAACTTGCGTCAGAAAGCTCATTATCTGTGGACTTCAGCTTTTTGTCTTTTCGAAAGAGACCGGCACTTTTTCGTATACGTTTCTGTGATAAATGTTCACCCCATAAATTGGAGCCACCGTGCGTGTAGGGTATATTTAGCAAAGCGACCCCCTGTAGATGTGGGCCGTTCGCCAAATCCAATGAGACGCCATCACACTGTAATCAAGGAAGGCAATAAAATTTTAAACAAAGTGTTAATGCGTATGGCTATTAACCCTCTAATGCCACAGTTTTTTTTTTTTCAATGAAAAGATCAGATACGACTAGTTTCGGGTAGAAAAACATGAATCTGAAATAATACTTATTCGTCTTTTTTGGTAACTTGTTCGAAAAAAGTCCGTCTAGAGACGGAGCCAGGAATTAGAGGGTTAAAATAACAGACTTTAAAGTAGATCCTAGTTTGTGTTTTCCTTGTTTGCATTTGTTTTATTCGAATTGTGGTGTCTTTTTTTTTTTAATTTATCCTTCTTTTTCAGGATGGATTATAAGCGGGGAAAACCCACCGCTATAAAAAACAATTCCCGCTCCATTATGTGTTTAAGTGGAAAAATTGAGGAAGAATTCATTTGAACCTCATAACCGCCACATATACTTTTCCATGGAACATGACGGATCGCAAAAGTTCCTAGCATGCAATAGACTGATAAGGTGGCGCAAAAGTTGTCACTTCATTATACCCGACACACTCTGTGTCGAGGGTATATTGCGTTTGTGTGGTTGTGTGTAACACCCAGAACCATTCGAGATAGACCATACAAAATATATATAGAAATGATCAGCGTCGCCAGGAGATTCGATTTAGACATGTCCGTCTGTCTATCCGTCTGTCTGTCTGTCCGTCTGTCTGTATACAGTTATCTTATCGAAGGAGTTGAGCTATCTTGAAGAAATTTGGTATGCGTGCTAACGGGGAAATGAGTAAGAACAAGTGGACCGGATCGGACCATTTTTAGGGATACCTCCAGTACTAGAGTCTGTTATGAAAACAACAAAAACTGCTCTAAAATCGGAGTTTTTCAAGACATTTTGATGAAATTTGGTATTTGAACATGTTTAAAGGCAATTACTATGAATTCAAAAAATTGGAAAATTGGGCGTGGCAGAAGGACGTTTTTTGAAAATTCTCTCCTACACCCGAAATACAAATGGGACTTGAACGAAAGTTGGCACTTATGCCTCGTTTGTAGCCACAAACATTCTCCCCAAAATTTTTCTTGAGCGGTCCATTATTAATGGTACCTCCAGCAATAGGGTCTGTCACAAAAATCTCAAAACTGCCCCAAAATCAGACTTTTTTGAAATATTTCAATGAAACTTAGGATTTGAACGTATATTTAAGCCTCCGATTAGAATTCAAAAATATTGGAAAAGTGTGCGTGGCAAAGGGGCGGTTTTCATAAAGAAATTTAACAAAAGTCGGTATATGGGGCTTCTTATGGCCTTAAACACCTCTTGATGTTAAAAATTATTCCAACATAAGTGTCTGTGTCGGATATTCTATTGTCAGGCTCGCCTGACTGTAACACCCTTACTTGGTTTGATTACTAAAAGTGTGTGGAACAGGTTTGATGTTGCTAGTCTTAATGGGAACATATATTAGGCTGGTTGAATAGTCTATTGTTCATAGTTTTTGGATTGCGAAATTAGTTAATTATAATTATTGATTGGAGTGCTTTTAATTCCGATTTGGTATCTAAGAAATTCGTAAGTAAGTTTGATATTGTATGTACGCATTTTTAAGAATATGGGCAAATCCAGACTTTAGCGAAGCTCCTTTCCATATATAACTATATATGTCACTCAGGAGCCGTTTCCATTTTGGATCTTTTCAGCACGGTCTTGGGTACCCATCAAAATGAGCATTTTTCACTTAGGTACTCATCAAAAGTATTTCTCTCTCGCTAAAGGTATTGTTTATATTCTTACGTAAGAAAGTATTATTAGCTTATAGATAACTATTTTTTAAAAATTGTTTATTTTCGTGTTCTGTTTTCTGGGATTTTGCAGTTCTTTTAGAAGTTTAATTAAGGTTTCAAATCTGTTCCCCCCGATTCCCCTCTAAGTATTTATTTGCTAGTATTAAGGGGGTCTTCTCATTGAGCAACTTTTTTTTCGACTTTTTTTTTTTGCATTTATTTATAGCTTGGGTAGTTGTGAATATGCCCCTAAAAGGATTTTTTGAAATTCGAAATAGTTTAGAGGATATAGCCTTCTTTGTCGAGCAAGATCTGCGCTAAAACGAGTAATTTTTGCGTTGCTTCAAACTTTAAACGCGTTTATCTCGAAACCACGTTTTTTGAACTGGCGGCCATGATATCTCCAGTTCAACTGAACCGATATTCATGAAACAAAGTGGAATCGACGCAGAATTGTCACGATTCTCGGGTGAACCTCGACCATAATTTTAAAAAATTTTTTACTATTATTTTTTTTACACTAAACTACAAAAAAAAGCCCGAAATTGAAATTTTTTTTTGAATGGCCGCCATTTTGTCAAAAAAAAAGCACAAAATTAAGCTTGAGGTTCACTCGAGAATTACATCTATACTGATTATAACCTCGTTTTTTTTCCATTTCGGACGCTCCGGAGACCCGGAATCGTGGCCGCCGTGACGGCACCTTTTTTTTCACCACCAACTTTGAAGTCTCATTACTTTTTGAACAGCCCACGTATCGAGGCAAAAAATTTTTTTTAATTTACTTTGAACTTTTTGTAATACAATAAATAAAAAAAGTTTTCAATTATTCTTTGCGTTTTCAAATAAGAATTTTTTTAAAAAGGGTCCAAAAAACGGGTTTTCAATGAGAAGACCCCCTTAATACGAATTTAATTTTTTCCGAATTTCTTAATTTGAATCCCAAAAGCGCTCCTTCCAAATTTCAATGCTCTGCGACTTCTGCTCTTATTTTTGCCGCACGATATATGGAGCCCAGACCACTGTGCCGTGGTTACGATATCGGTCCTCTGCGCAAAGCTGACGTTCAACGTGCAAAGTATGTATTTAAGCTAAGTGAGAAATATAAAAAATGCTATAACTAGTACAATTTATTGGGGTACTGTCTGAATTTTTCCTAAGAAGGCCACTAAAGAGGCGGCACTAACTAGGCCCATGATGACGTCAGGATAGAGTTTTCTGTGCGGTTTTACACAGAGAAAATTACATAGGCCCTGTCTAGATTATTCACGTCATCGCCAATCTAGGAGCGATTCTACCCAGCTCCAAAGTAGGGCAAAGATAAGCCTGATCGAGTCAAGATTTTTTAGTCCAGGGCCTGTCTAGACACAGCAAAGATTTATCTATCTATGTGTATTGTGGAAAGTCTAGCTAGGCCCAAGACAATCACCAGACTTTTCCAGCCAGGTTTCCCTAACTTTGTAGCATTCTATCAGAGAGCTATTGATTGCCAAAACTTGCCCCGTCCCTGCCTTACTAGTTATGTATATGTTTTCGAAAACCTTGCAACCGTTGATATTTTGAGCAAGTGAAGGCTTAATAAGGACTTCAATAGCATTATAAGGTATGTTCTTAATCTTAAAAGATACGACAGCGCTTCAAATTTCGCACCCCGATTAAATGGACCGCCACTTGAAAAATTGCTGCAATAGGGTCAAGAACAAATAGTAATTCAATTTTGCTTCCTTTGATATTCTACCTTTCATTTTCGTGCTCTGAATTAAACTCAAATTTGCTTAACATATGCAAAAACACGCGCCAAAGCTAACAAAATGAAACGTCCAAGAATGCAGAAGACAGGGCAAAAGACGGAGCAAATAGATGAGTCTGTCACCATACTGGAATTCGTCCAGCAACGAAATACAATAACGTTATCAGCTTCACCACAACATTCCTGGCCAAGTCACACTAAACAGCGTTGCGGCACGACTGAACACGTTTGTGCACTTACCACAATCTCAATGTTTTCATGCAGATTCTTACAGGAAGCGGCAAATGTTTCCGAGGTTGCATACTCGAAATACCACAGTTTGTTCTTCATACGGCTATTAAATTTATGAGGATTTTTTTCACGTTCCAAATGAAACTTGACGCAAATTGCAGCATCCTGAAATTGAAATGAAAACATTGATTTGAAAATAAATTCTCAATGATTTTCAATCATTCATCCCTAGTGGTTTCTAAATCACAGAATGACATTTATAATAAGATTATTTCCATAAAAAAAGAAAACATGAAAATGTGAAAATGTCTAAAATTTTTCATACAAATATCATTAACCCTTTAAGGGGAAAAGATGAAAACACAAAAGCCTCGAAATCTACGAAGCACTTTTCACTGTATGTGTTGGAGTGTGAGTGTGTAACCACCCAGACTCATCCCGCATAATTTGCATATGCATGGGCTCAACTGACGCATTTAACATTGCGTTGTCCTAGGAAAGCAACTAGTCACAGTTTTTGCACATGTGGACTAGACCGGGGAGTATATACAGTTGGCTCGATTTTGGGTCAATTTGTATTTTTGTAAATTCAAAGAAAAAAAAAAAGCTTTTTTATTTGTTTTGTTTTTTATTTTGCTTTTTTGTTTTTAAAATATTTTTTTACTTATTTTTTCTCGCCTCGGCCGAACCTCGAACCACTGATCTCTGAGTTGGAAAGTCTGCGTCTTAACCATAACGCTAAACAAGCAAATTTAATGTGTTGATCAAAATGCTAACGTGAGTTTTTGGCTGCTCAAGTTTTTGTGAAACGCGTGTATAGAATTTTTCACTACAAAAAAATTTTATATGCGTGCCACACGTAGATCGAAATTGAGCAATTTCAAAAAATTTTAGAACAAATTTGACATTTGAAATTGAGGCAATTTCAATTTTGTTCTGAAATTGAGCAATTTCGATCTACGTGTGGCAGGCATATTAGTTTCAAAATAAATATTTAAAAAAAATTAAGTTATGAAAAAAATGCTTACAAATTTAGGAGAAAGTTTTTTTGTTTCAAAATAAAGGGGAGGGGTGAAAGGATGGAGCCATGGTCCCCTCCGTGAAGATGATATTTACTTGAAATTCGAGCCATAAGAATAAATTTAAAAAATTATTTTTTTCAAACGCCAAAAAAAAAAAATTGACATTTCATAACATAAATGTTTACACCAGCGTTGCCGTGACCAAATATTTTTAATAGCCAAAAATAGAAAAAAAAATAGCCAAAATGCATAGAAAATAGCCAAATAAAAGTTTTATTTTTGTAGAGGAACTAAAACAATTTTTCTTCATTATTTTCATATTAATATATAATATAAGCAAAATAAAACAAAATAAATTCTTCCAAAATAACTTAAAAAACGAGTAACAAAAAGTATTCTCATTGCGGACGGTTCTTCTTAAGGCCTGACAATTGATAATAAGTATTTAAAAAACAAACCATTAAAGAATCTTTTTCCTTTGGTAGAAGTTCTTTTGCTAGCATTATATTATCGATGGTTTCCATATTTAACTTATTTCTATTTTTTGTTTTAATGAGCGATAGTTGAGAAAATTGCCTTTCTTCTGCAGCAGAGCTATAAGGCAACCATAATATATCGAAAACAAAATCTGACAATTCTTTATAGGCATATTGTCCTATTTGAATTTTGAATTTTGGAAAAATGTTCAAAGGGAAATTGTGAAACTGTGCTACCACTACAATAAATAGCCAAATGGAAAATAAAATCGTCAAATAGCCAAAATAATTATTTGAAATCAAAAATAGCCAATTTTGGCTAATAATAGCCAGAGCGTCAAAGCTGTTTTCGACCCTAAGCCCGAAGAATTCAAACCAAATTGAAAAGAATAAATCTGTTTTAATTTTAAACTTAGATTAAATTAGACCCCCCTTAATCATAGCGTGCCCTTGTGTTTACCTGTTATTGTTATATTTACTAAATGCATTAAAGATATTTTTACACGCATGCTGTTGTCTTCAGAACCTTTAGAATCTGCACATCAACATATTTTGAAGCATAAGAAAACAAATTTCGATGACAATGCACAATTTTTAGTCTTAAGGGAAAATGATAATGTAGTCCGAAGCTTTCGTTATGACATTTTTTCGTCATCTGAATACGAAAGCGATTGTGATAGTGATTAAAGTATTCTAATGTTATAATATACCAAAAAATAATTCCTTTAAATACAATATAATAAAATAGTAGAACTTCTCCGAAGCAGGCACATTCCATATACAACAAAAACTCCCTTGATTTGTATGGGGGTGGGAGATGGGCGCGGCTGATTTTGATGAGATTCGCGGAATGTTTCTATTTTGTTTATTGTAAGCTATGTGCAAAATTGCAAGCCATTCTGACCCCAGAAAACAATTTTGTTTAAAAAATTAAATATGGGTTGCATGGGGGGTGGGTGGTGGTCGGTGGGAGAGGCAAAGCTTGTTGAAAATTCTCACCATAAGTAATCATTGAGCTTCATTTCAATAACTTTTTAAAACAATACAAGTTGTCTTTGGGGTCCAAAATACGGCCGAAAATGTACTAAAACATATGAGATTGGTGTAATTTTAACCGTGAAATTCAGTGCTTTTACCAGGGGCGGACTGGGACTATGGGCAACCGAGCAAATGCCCGGTGGGCCCCCAGTGCGCTGTGCTTTTCAGCTGTTAGGTTGTTTTTCTTAGGTAACAGGGCCCCATTTACAAACGCCGGGTGGGCCCTTTGACCCCCAGTCCGCCCCTGGTTTTGCCATCTCATATTTTTTTCTTTGACAAGGCCGGGCCGGTTTTTATTTCATTTTTTGTGTTAAGTACACATTTATATTTTAAAAATAATTAACATTTCAAAAGGTTTAAGAAATATTCATAGGATTTTCAGGGGGTTCATAATAGAGTCCGACCGAACCTTCGGTTTCGGTTCGGCCACCGAATCGTCCTAAATTTTCAGTTTCGGTTTAGGTTCGGTTTTAGCTCGGAAAAGGCCGAAACCGAAACTTTCAAACATATTTTAGTATTTTGAAAAAGAAGAATTTTCACATGTTACTGTTATGGAGTAGCTCTGGGATAGCGTAGGAGATGCGTGCTATGCTGTTGATCCCAGGGTCCGAGGATCGATTTCCGACCCAGGCGAAACGGAGTGTAACGTTCCAAGCCTAGCACTTGTTTTTCAAAAACTCCACTGCAACATACATACATACATACTGTTATGGAAATACCAAAAGACTTGAAACAAAACTTTGTACAACTACTTAAAGTGAAAAAGCCTTAATTTTAACAATGTTAATTCGCAGTTTTTGTTTTCTTTTTTACACATAATACTGTTATGTTTTTTTACATTAGTAATGTATATGCCTCGGAATTTGAATATGTAAAAAACATGAAAAAAAAACTATAAACAACAAAAAATAGTCAAATAATATTTTAAAAAATTCACAAAACAAATTCAAAATATTCAAAAAAAAAAAAAAAATTCAAACAAAAATGCAAAAAATTCAAAGTATTCAAAAAATTCACAGTCAAAAATTCCAAATTAGTTCGATTTATAGCACTGACAGACATAGGTATTTTACACCATGATGGTGTGAAGTCTAGGTGACACACATAGGTATTTCTCAAAAGTCTACCTTAGCCATCATAGACTTTTTATAGACTTCACACTACATTGAAAGGGAGGATTTATTGTGGACTTCTTAGATTGATACGGCAACGCCGCACCAAATTAAACGAAATATCGATTATTTTATCGTAAACCAGATGATTAAATTTCTAGTTTCAATTAATTTATGCGAAATGCATGAAATTAATTCCATCGTATGGATTTATATAACAAACAAACTATATTTTCATGGATTCTTTTGAGATAAAATCGAGTCTAACTGCTACCAAAATGTTTTTATTGTTTTTGTCGTTGTTTTAATTTTCAATTATCAGCTGTTTTAAAGAAGTCCACAATAGAAATCCACAATCAATTGTAGTGTATCACCCCAACATAGACTTTTTTTCATTGTAGTGTGAAGTCTATAGACTTTACACCATATGTATGTCAATGCTATTAGTATGCCTTTTAAAATGTTGAATTGTCAAATTAACAAAAAACAAAAAGCCTACTTCAGTAAATAAAATATTCAAAAAGCACAGTTAAATGCAAAAAAATTAAAATTATTCAATAAATTCAAATAATTCAAAAAAAATTCAAAATATTCAAAATCCGAGCTCTAGTAATGTATGTATATTAGAGTGGGTCAATTTGTATGGACGAGAAAAACTTGATAGGGAGTATATCAAAATCGTAATCTACGGAAAATTCTAAGCAACTTTACCGAAGAAACTATAGGTTTAAAACCAAAACTGACCTCCCGCTTTTCGATCCAAACCCAGCAAACATTTACCCTTACTAAACAATTGGAAGTAATTTGCGCCCGCAAACAAAAGGCTTGGATCCAAGTGTTGGAATTTATATGGAATTCAAGTGTAAATAACCAAAACGGCTCCCTTTTTATTCAATTGGATTTCAGATTGGAAAACATATAAATCCAAGCAGTCGAATTAAATATTTTCCAAGCCTAAACAAGCAGTACTAATCCGATGTAGGCGGGTTCAATCCCCGCTGCGGCGAGGTTTTTTTTTTTTTTTTTTGAATACTTAGGTAGACAATAAAAAATTTAAATAATATTTCAAAACATAGAGGAATATCTAGCTTTCATCCAATCATTTATGAAAAAATAAAAACAATTTTTCGAAAGCACATGTGTATGCAATACGTTTCTGACGACCGGATATGAACCTAAATTTATAACTGCCAACTTAATTTCTCCCCTCTAAGTGGATCAAATTTTACCACAGATATCTTTCTACGTCCCACTTTTTCCGCAATCTTTTTTCGCCCGCGACAGGAATCGAACTCGAGCCCTCCAGGTTACAAATCGCAACACGCTCTCATAACGCTACCGAGAGATCTCATTCGCGCGTGCTAGAATTAATATATTAACGTTCGAAAAAAATCGAACTGTAGACACCTCGTATGTATGAACGATGTATGTACGGATTTGCGAAGTACTTGAGAAATTTAACGTTTCCCAAACACATTTGGAAAGCGTTTGGGAAATCTTTGCGAATTTAATATAGCACAAATATGCTTGGAAAAAGTTTGGAAAATTTCTTGGAAACAAATGAATAGTAAGCACCTTTGTAAAAAGCTTATGCAAATGTTTGCTGGGAAGTATTTCTTAAGAATTTGAATGTGTTGGGTATACATATTCAAAATTCGAAATTTTTTGAAGTAGAAAAATTTCGATTGGGAAAAAAATTAAGCATATTATTAGGCTGTTTTTTAAAAGGCAATTTCAATACATTTCTTTAGATTGTGAATATCACAGATTGGTCTGCAAATCTATTTTGCTGTCCATCCGCGGGACCATTGTACAAAATTGAGAGCGCAAAGAATCAAAACTAAAATGATTTCTTTTTTAGATTGGTCTTGCCCATTTTGTGTACAATTTCAACGTAAAATAGAAAGGCTACTTTGATTTTCTATGAAGGATCCACCGATTCCGGCGCACATACAAGGAACTGAGAGATTTGTGCAGCTACCGAGTGTGCAGCGGCGAGTGCAAAATACGAACGCAAAATACGATAAAAGCGCGATATCGCGAAAATTGCCTTCCGCGGACATGGATAAATCGAATCTCCTGGTGACGCTGATCATTTCTATATATATTTTGTATGGTCTATCTCGACTGGTTGTGGGTGTTACACACAAACGCAATATACCCTCGACACAGAGTGTGTTTGGTATAAACATGTCCTAATCTAATCTCCTGGAGCCGCTGATTATTTCCAAACCAATTTCTAATGGGATATCTCGACTTTTATTCAAAAAATCCGTAATTTTGGAAATATGATTATTGTTTAGGTACACAAGTCGACAAAATGAAAAATTAATTTGGTTTCTGATTTCTAATGGTTGTGTTCTGGCTCACTCAATCAGATTATATCTGGAAACCCAATTTTTTTTTTTTAAGTTTGATTTTGTGGTCAGGAGGACGATATTTGAAATTTTCGCGTCAATTTCTAGATTTTTCTCAAAATCTCAGGAAGTATGTATGTGCGTTTTGCATTTTATGTATCTTGCTTAAAAGAGGAAGAATGCACCTTTACAACGAAGTATCGTGTGTTTCAATCAAAGTTTTACTTCAATATCTATAGGCCTTCAAATCTGAAAAATGTGGATTTTTTTGAATTTTTTTCGAAATTTTTTTCAAATTCAAAATGCTTCAGGCAGAAATCGTCGAACATGCATTCAAACCAGTGCTGTCGCAATTACTACAATTGTAGTATTTTACTACAATTTCATCACCCTTACTACTATACTACTAAAATTTAAATATATCTACATTTCTCTAAAAATGCAGATCTGTATATGTGGTTTACAAGTATCCGTCAAAAATTTTTTCTCAAAAATGAAAAAAGACAGCTATACAATATTCTTTTTTTTTAAATTTCGTAAAATTTACTCAGATACAGTAGTGCCATTCCTTTTCCATCCAGGAAATAGCTTTTAAGAGAAGTATAATCGTTAAATATCATATTTCCAACCCATTTTATTTGATTTCCTAAAAGTACTACAAAATGCCCCAAAATTCTACTAAAACAAGTAAGGGTGTTATAGTCAGGCGAGCCTGACAATAGAATACCCGACACATACACATGTGTTCAAATAATTTTTAATATCAAGAGTTATTTAAGGCCATAAGGGGCCCCATATGCCGACTTTTGTTAAATTTCTTTATGAAAACTGCCCCTTTGCCACGCCCACTTTTCCAATTTTTTTTTCAATTGTAATCGGAGGCTTAGATATACGCTCAAATTCTAAGTTTCAGTGGAATATTTCAAAAAAATCCGATTTTGGGGCAGTTTTGAGATTTTTGTGACAGACCCTAGTACTGGAGGTACCCTTAATAATGGACCTATCAAAGAAATTTTTGGAGAGGATATTTATGGCTAAAAAGGAAGCACAAGTGCCAAATTTCGTTCAAGTCCCATTTGAATTTCGGGTGTAGGAGACAATTTTCGAAAAACGCCCTTCTGCCACGCCCACTTTTAAAATTTTTGGAAATTTGAAACATGTTCAAATATCAAATTTCATCAAAATATCTTGAAAAACTTCGATTTTAGAGCAGTTTTTGTCATTTTCGTAACAGACCCTAGTACTGGAGGTACCCCTAAAAATTGTCCGATCGGGTCCATTCTCGAACTTGTTCTTATTCATGTCCCCGTGAGCACGCATGTCAAATTGTCAAGATAGCTCAACTCCTTCGATAAGAAAACTGTATAGTATACATTATAGTATACAGTGTATACAGACAGACAGACGGGCGGACATGTCTAAATCGAATCTCCTGGTGACGCTGATCATTTCTATATATATTTTGTATGGTCTATCTCGACTAGTTCTGGGTGTTACACACAACCACACAAACGCAATATACCCTCGACACAGAGTGTGTCGGGTATAAAAAGCAAGCTATACTACTAAACGAAAATTGAAAACGACAGCACTGATTCAAACCGCTGCCGACGTTCGATTTCGAGGAAAATTTATATATAGAATAAGTGAAAAATTTTAAGAATCTTGGCACTTAAACTTTTTCAAAAAACTGATTACAACTAGTCTAGCTTGGGTCTAGTTCCAAACTGGTACAATTTTTCATTATTCAGAAATTTTATGTTTCCAATTTGTGATTTCTTTTTATTCAATAATCAAGAATTATGAAGTATGGAATAAATTATAATAAAAAAATCGAAAGTAAATAATTTTTTTTGCCGATCCCTGTCCGAAACTTTAAATTTGATCCTAACCTGGCCGTTAGTTTTTACGCAATGTATATTTAAAGAATTACAACGTAAAAATTTGATGCGTGTGATTGAACGAAGTATGTTTGTGAGAGGGTTTGCAGGTAATTGAGGATACTCACCACACCGACGGAGAAGTAATTATTTATGATATTATATGGAACGGTGCAATCCTTTTCAACGTGCACTTTAATGGGTGGTTCAAGACTGCAACTACCCATGGATGGAATGTTGCTGTTGTTTGTACTCGCTGTTGTCATGTTCGTTATTTTGCTGTGTGCTACCGGTGCCATTGAAATTGGTGACGTTGACGACACTGCAGAGCTGTCGGGTGCATTTGCCTCAGTTGGTGTATCACTTGAAGAAAAGACAACATGACCGCAATCACTTTCATTCCTCGCTGCAATTGATTGAGTTGCTTGGTTGATAATCGATATTGGTGGGAGTGATGAATTTTTTTGAAAAGAAGTGCTATTGCCATCATCAGCAAAGTTATCGTATTTGTCATCATCATTATGGCTGTGACTACTTGCATGCTTCATTGAAGTTGATGTGGTATTTTCATGGTTTTGTTTTTCCTCTGATGCTATTGATATCTCTGTTGGCGTTTTAATTGTTGTTGGGGTTGATGTTTCTGTTGCTTTTGTTGTCAAATCAAACGTGAAATCATTGCTATTACTTTTACAATTGTTGCAGTTGCGTTTGTCATTTGGATTGTGAGTTTCCTTGTCTTCGTCTTCTTGCTCTGTTGATCGGGGTTTCTTGTATTCTTCCTCCGATTCATTTTCTTTGTGCTTCTTACCATTTTCATATTGATTCGCATTGTTGAATATGCTGAATGTGTTGGGATAATTGATGCAATCACTCAACGCAGTTAGCGTCGTTTTCAAGCGTTTTGTCTCAAATGTTGACATTGATATGCTCTTCGTCGCCCGACCAACAGTTTCACTTGTATAACCATCATTGTTATCCACTGTTGCCGTTGTTATTGACGAGCTCATCGATGTTGTTGATGATGCTGTTGCCATTTTTGTCCCTTTAACGTAACGTTGCTCGCTGTAAATATTTGCACTGACACTCCTGCTGCATTGAATTTCCTCGTATCGTTTAATTAGAGATTTTTCTATGAGAACGCTCTGTGATAGTTCGAAGACCTTCGGCATATTAGAATGAAGCGTCACCTGTGGGAGAAATTTATTATGTTTTTAAATGAAATTGACCCAATGCAGAGCTCGTTTATTGCCAGTTTGAAAATATAAATGAATACCTAATCGATATTTGTGTTCAATCCATGAAGACGATAATAACGATCGAACTGACATCGAAAGAATAAAACGGAATTAAATATTTATATCCACGGAGTCGACAACCCTAGTCGAAGACTAAAGTTTAATATTTCGCGCTCCGACAAATAATATTAAAAAAATTATAAAACAATACATTCCGCAGGGAGGATCGTCAACTTTACTGTGTCGCCCCACTCATAATTGGTGGACTTAAGACACCTAAATAAAGATAAGTATTGTCAAATAACGTACGTATATGTATTAGTAAATATTGTCGTTCAATTCCCAGACACTCTAGAGAGAGACAGCCGGACTCTGTAGCTGTTGCAGCTGTCAGCGCGGATCCACGGGGGGAGAAAAGGGGGAAATTTGATCACATTTGAAAATATCGCAGTGTTGCGACGATAATTTATAAGTAAAACGTGCAAAAGTGGATACATTACCATTTTTTAAAAATACTTCAAAACTTATACATGTTTCAATAACATTTTATTTCTATGAATAAAGGGGAAAGAATTTAGTTTTAAAAACCCCATATCGATGCTAATAATTTAAAGGCTCTACAAGCACTCAAGGTCAAATGTGAACAACACGTATCCACTCGTGCTTGCTTTTGTACATCAAAAATGTTCAAAATCAAAATGATTTTTGTGCTTCCTGTAAAATTTCTAGGTGACACACATAGGTATTTCTCAAAAGTCTACCTTAGCCATCATAGACTTTTTATAGACTTCACACTACATTGAAAGGGAGGATTTATTGTGGACTTCTTAGATTGATACGGCAACGCCGCACCAAATTAAACGAAATATCGATTATTTTATCGTAAACCAGATGATTAAATTTCTAGTTTCAATTAATTTATGCGAAATGCATGAAATTAATTCCATCGTATGGATTTATATAACAAACAAACTATATTTTCATGGATTCTTTTGAGATAAAATCGAGTCTAACTGCTACCAAAATGTTTTTATTGTTTTTGTCGTTGTTTTAATTTTCAATTATCAGCTGTTTTAAAGAAGTCCACAATAGAAATCCACAATCAATTGTAGTGTATCACCCCAACATAGACTTTTTTCATTGTAGTGTGAAGTCTATAGACTTTACACCATATGTATGTCAATGCTATTAGTATGCCTTTTAAAATGTTGAATTGTCAAATTAACAAAAAACAAAAAGCCTACTTCAGTAAATAAAATATTCAAAAAGCACAGTTAAATGCAAAAAAATTAAAATTATTCAATAAATTCAAATAATTCAAAAAAAATTCAAAATATTCAAAATCCGAGCTCTAGTAATGTATGTATATTAGAGTGGGTCAATTTGTATGGACGAGAAAAACTTGATAGGGAGTATATCAAAATCGTAATCTACGGAAAATTCTAAGCAACTTTACCGAAGAAACTATAGGTTTAAAACCAAAACTGACCTCCCGCTTTTCGATCCAAACCCAGCAAACATTTACCCTTACTAAACAATTGGAAGTAATTTGCGCCCGCAAACAAAAGGCTTGGATCCAAGTGTTGGAATTTATATGGAATTCAAGTGTAAATAACCAAAACGGCTCCCTTTTTATTCAATTGGATTTCAGATTGGAAAACATATAAATCCAAGCAGTCGAATTAAATATTTTCCAAGCCTAAACAAGCAGTACTAATCCGATGTAGGCGGGTTCAATCCCCGCTGCGGCGAGGTTTTTTTTTTTTTTTTTTGAATACTTAGGTAGACAATAAAAAATTTAAATAATATTTCAAAACATAGAGGAATATCTAGCTTTCATCCAATCATTTATGAAAAAATAAAAACAATTTTTCGAAAGCACATGTGTATGCAATACGTTTCTGACGACCGGATATGAACCTAAATTTATAACTGCCAACTTAATTTCTCCCCTCTAAGTGGATCAAATTTTACCACAGATATCTTTCTACGTCCCACTTTTTCCGCAATCTTTTTTCGCCCGCGACAGGAATCGAACTCGAGCCCTCCAGGTTACAAATCGCAACACGCTCTCATAACGCTACCGAGAGATCTCATTCGCGCGTGCTAGAATTAATATATTAACGTTCGAAAAAAATCGAACTGTAGACACCTCGTATGTATGAACGATGTATGTACGGATTTGCGAAGTACTTGAGAAATTTAACGTTTCCCAAACACATTTGGAAAGCGTTTGGGAAATCTTTGCGAATTTAATATAGCACAAATATGCTTGGAAAAAGTTTGGAAAATTTCTTGGAAACAAATGAATAGTAAGCACCTTTGTAAAAAGCTTATGCAAATGTTTGCTGGGAAGTATTTCTTAAGAATTTGAATGTGTTGGGTATACATATTCAAAATTCGAAATTTTTTGAAGTAGAAAAATTTCGATTGGGAAAAAAATTAAGCATATTATTAGGCTGTTTTTTAAAAGGCAATTTCAATACATTTCTTTAGATTGTGAATATCACAGATTGGTCTGCAAATCTATTTTGCTGTCCATCCGCGGGACCATTGTACAAAATTGAGAGCGCAAAGAATCAAAACTAAAATGATTTCTTTTTTAGATTGGTCTTGCCCATTTTGTGTACAATTTCAACGTAAAATAGAAAGGCTACTTTGATTTTCTATGAAGGATCCACCGATTCCGGCGCACATACAAGGAACTGAGAGATTTGTGCAGCTACCGAGTGTGCAGCGGCGAGTGCAAAATACGAACGCAAAATACGATAAAAGCGCGATATCGCGAAAATTGCCTTCCGCGGACATGGATAAATCGAATCTCCTGGTGACGCTGATCATTTCTATATATATTTTGTATGGTCTATCTCGACTGGTTGTGGGTGTTACACACAAACGCAATATACCCTCGACACAGAGTGTGTTTGGTATAAACATGTCCTAATCTAATCTCCTGGAGCC